>CM070775.1:85246532-85646532 GCA_036346955.1 Dipus sagitta | reverse complement strand
TTTCTTCTTTTATAAATTATTCAGAACTGGATTGAAATGAATATCCAACAGATATGTGTTACTTTGACTTTCCAACTTCTGAATTTATTCCCTCTGACATTGATGAAATTTGAGTACCAAGTATGGAGTCTTTTTCTATCACATATTCTGTTTCTGACTTGTAGATTTAAAATATCTACCCTTTAGTGGTCTTCCCAGATGCGTGTTAAGTGACGTGGACCTTGGTGGTGTGGGTGCCTTACACCGTGAGCTTTGTAGTGCGGCAGTGCCGGTAGGAAACTCACCACGCACAGCTGAGAAGATGCACGCATTCCACTTGTGTTGCCACCCAGTAACTGAGACTTCTTTCTTCTTAAAATCTCCCATCATGCATGCAACCAGACAACATATTTTAAGTTTGTTTTGAAAGAACATGAAATCCCTCAAGAATGCTGGTGAATGTGAAATGTTTTGCAGGGTGCTGGTAAACGTTATGGTATTTTTTTTTTTTTACTTCACATAATACCTCAGCAGTGAAGAGACTTTTATCAGCTTTTATAAGCATTTTCTCCTGAAAAATGTTTAGCATTTGCAATTTCTTAATTCATAATATACATTTCTTCCCAAGCCAGTGCACAGTGCAAGCAGAAATTCATGCAGGCACTTTGTGTGTTAGTTTAAAATATATTTTTCTCTTATTGTATTGTTGTGCTTTGAATCACAACAAAGGAAGATGTCGTTAGTGATCGTTACCATTTCCAGCCACAACCTGGGTTTCTCACCCCAAATGATGTAACACTGAGCTGCCAGAGAACTATGCAGGAGACTGTCGGTACTCACAGATTTAACACTCTAGGTTTTGAATATTTGCAATCGACCATGAAGGTTTGTGATGTGTTAATTGGCAGTTTTGCTGAGGTTCAAATTTGAATCGTATGTACTTTGAAGCCAGTGTTAAAGTCATTGAGGAGTGAGGGAGTTAGCCTAGCCAGCCACGCAGCATCCCTCTGTAGTAAGAGCTGTTGTTCTCTTCTCCTGACAAGCAAGTTACTATTAGGGTGATTAAAAACTTGGTTTCTGGGCTAGGGAAATGGCTTAGCAGTTAAGGTGTTTACCTGTGAAGCCTGAGGACCCCGGTTCAGGGCTTGATTCCCCAGTACCCATGTAAGCCAGATGCACAAGGTGGTATATGCATCTTTAAAAAAACTTGGTTTCTGTGAAAAATAAACATGTTCATCATATGCAAGATGAAACATTAGTAACCCTCTTTAGTACCATCTGCTTGTTTGGGAAGATATTAGGCCTGAAGGTATGTATTCTCAGAAATGATTCTGAAAAAGCCTCAGTAAATATCTCTAGATTCACAGGCTTCGATACTTTTTTCATGTTGTAGGATTTATCCCAAGGCTTTACAGACATTACTTTGCAGTTTATTTTGTTTGTTTGGTATGTGGGGGCTGGGGAGATCATGCCTGTTCTTGTGAGTATGGGCATGTGTGTATGCAGGTGCACATGTGCATATGAATGAATGTAGAGGCCAGAGGCCAACTATCAGGTGTCTTCCTCATTTATTCTTCACCTTATTTTTTTGAGAGAGGGATCTATCACTGAACCTAGAGCTTACTGATTTGGCTAGACTTGCTAGCCTGTGAGCACCAGGGATCTGACTGTCTCTGCTTCCCCCAGCACTGGAATTATAGGCAAGCACTTTACCAAGTGAACCATTTCTCCAGACCCCAGACATTTATTTTACATTTTCCACAAGTTTTATACGGTTGAAATATGATGGCTGAACTTCAGGTAACAGGAGTTCCCTCACTTCTCATGAAAGTTGTCAGGGGCATGACTTCCCCTTGAAGGAGCTCATGAGCAATGCATGTAGCCCAGCATAGCTCTGAAGTAGCACATTCTAAGAAAGAGAAATCTTAGGATGTGACAAGCTTTTCTACTGCATGGCCCTGAAGAAAATGATGCCTCTCCCATCCCCAGTGCTGCTGTCAGCTCAGACCTGCTCATCATTCATCAGCACTTCTGAGACAGGGAGCAGCCAAGTGGACACAAACACCACACTGCAGGACAATGCATTCTGCAGTATGTGGTAAAATGAGAAAACAGGTTTTTATAAGGCTTATATTCCATTTAAAGGGCTATTCTTTATGAATATTTTATGTTAAGCTATATTTTTTAATTTTATTATTAGATATGGGCATATTTTGTATATTAACATCACATGTTCGTACCATCCTTTCCCTCCTTCCTGCCCCTTTTCTGAAGAGGCCTTCCTCTTTGGGGATGCAGGTCAACCCTATGGAGATTGTGGGTCATGCATGCATTGGGGGTGGGGAGAGGCAATGTCTCTATGCAAAATGTCCAAACTTGTGGCTCTAACAATCTTTCTGTCCCCTCTTCCACAAAATTCCCTGAGCTGTGCTGGGAGCATTTTAAGTCTATTTCAGTGATGGGCACTTAGGAGCATCTGGATCTCTGGTTTGGTAGGTGTTGAGTGTCCTCAGTATCTTTCTCCATCACCCTTGTGCTCATATCAGCTTAACTAAGTAAGCAGCACTCTTGCTCATTTCCCCAATTCCTCTGTGGTTTCAGCTGGGGCCAGCTGGGGAGTGCACTGGGTTATTTATCTCCTCAGATCCAGTTCCCATCTGAAAAGAAGAAACAGATTCTCCAACAGAGAGTGAAGTCAGCACCAGTTAACTAGGATAAACATTGTTAATTTAGAGAGAATTAAGAGGGTTTAGACACTCTTATAGTCTAGGGTTAGTAGAAGCTTGACAAAGGAAAGCAGAATCATTATCTGGATATGATTCTGACATGTTTCCCAGTTCGGATATGGTTTCCTTTCCACTGAGCAGATCTGTTAGCCAATCCAAGGGCAGTTGGTTACCCACCATGGTTATGTGCCACTATTGCACTTGTGTGAGCATCATGTCAGGTTGTTTGATTCTGAGTCACTTAGACTTTGAGTTGCTTTGACAGATGTCAGCCACTTTTCCCCTGTACCTCATGTAGCACCTTTCATCACTGGATGGGCTAGTTGTCTGGGAATTGGCTCTCTTCCATATTCCAACAAGTTTTCTCCATGGTCCCTGCCAACAGCATTTGGTGTCTTCAGCAGTAGGGTCTTACCATTAACTTCTGGTGGGTAATCAAGTGCTCTGATAAAAGTCTGTCTTGTTTGTTTTGGGAGATCTAGTAGGTCTCTCTGATCAACAGCTCATTGTGAATGTAGACCACATCCTGGTACAGGGAATTATAGGCCAGCTCCAGGGCAAAAGAAAAAAGAAAAAGCCAGAGAAGAAAGAGAAATAGGAGAAATTTGATGTAAGGTTTCATCTCACTCTCTCCAGGGCCCTTTGATTCAGGTGCTCCCCCTAAGGTCCTCTTGAGGGTTCCACCTTTTAGTCTGACTTCCAGCATAGAGGATTCTGTGGTACCAATTTAATTTGGGTTCAGCTTTGTGTCACCCCGCCCTTTCCCTTCCCCCAAGCCCTACCCTCCGTATTGTCCAAGCAAGCCTCAAGATACTATTCAGTTGTGTCAGCAACTTAGGCTGATCCAAGTTAGGAACTGAAGATGAGTGAGATTATGCAACAGTTTTCTTTCTGTAATTGTGTGAGTTCACTTAGAATGATCTGTTCCAGGTTCTACAATTTCAGTGGTTCATTTTTTCTTATTGCTGAGTAGAATTCCATCATGTACATATACCCTATCTTGGTTATCCATTCATCCAATGATGGGCACCTGGGTTGATTCCAGTTTTTAGCTATTCGGAATTGAGCAGTTGAGCTTTGTTTTTAATCAAACAGTAGAGAAATTCGATGGTAGTTTTGTTTAATTTGGCAAAATTAAAAATTGGCAACTTTGTGTAAGTCATTGCAACTTTTGAAGTTTTATTATCTGGAAAAATCAGTAGACTATATATGGATCTAAAACTGTCCATAAACTATGTTAGCAAAGGAAAAACTTCAGAGAGGACTGGGCTGCCCTCCCAATCAGGAACGGATACAGTATAGGTGCTGGGATTGTTTTATACAAAGTGTGTGAGTAGCTGGATCACTCCTGAACCCATCTTCTCTGTCTCATAGTCACTCAAGCTATTGGGCCAGCTGTGTTTACATATCTTGAGCCATTCAAAGTGAGTGGTCTTTGTTCTGGTAACAATGGAGGGAGGTGCACTTTATATTCAGAAGCACCATCAAAAAATTCACATTTGGCTCCCATCCAAAAATGACAATTGCAAAAATAAGACTAAGTGATTTATTTTGTACTTTCTAGTTGTAATATTTGTGTTTTTGTTAAGTACCTACAGAATGTTCAGGCTTGAAAGTTAAGGAAATTTTTAGGCAATCATTGTTAAAAATTATATTAAAGATTTAAATATAGTAACTAGGGCAAAGGCCAGATGGCCTGGAAGATAACAAAACTGAAGCTAGCAAGAGATGACTCTTGAAAATGTGCATCTTCACCTGTTGTTTATCAGTGGAATGCTGACATAGTAGTTGTGGAGGCAATGCAGCATCTAAGATCTTCTCCCTGGATTATTTTAATTTACTGGGTAAGGAAGATATGTAGACTAGCATTACATTTAAGCATAAGGTGCACATCAGAGTAAAGTGAAACTGAATCCAAATAAAATAGATATTCAGAAAGCCAAGAAGGTGATACATGTAATAGAATATGGCCAACAAATTTGTAAGACGGGCTATGCCCATAGACTAATTAGATATGGTGGCAAAATGATAAGTAGGCAACTTCCAAAGTTGCCTGTGATCTCAATAAAGGTAACCCTAAATAAGGAAGACATAAATTAAACCTGATTTCCTATATAAACCATTCTATTAGGGGATTTTATGCCTTACCCAAAGATCCTGATGTCTGTTTTACAGAAATCATAAATCAAGAAAAAAATGCTATGTACATATAACATAATGCTTTCTGAAACAGAGATCAACCAAGCAGGGAAATTTGTCAGGTCCTAGTCTTGGAGACAGGCTTTGTCTAGACCAAGGACTGCTGAGTTGGGGATGGATTCTAGACAGTTCTCTAAAGATGTGCATGCTCTGCCTTCAAGACCAAAGCCTCCTAGCTAATGGGACATGCAGAGTTTCTTCACAATAAGGCTCCATGCTAGGGTCTGTAGGAAAGAAAATGATAGTCACCCTAAAGAAGTGCAAGAGAAAGAAGACATAATAAAAAAATGTAAATACAGAGATGACATTACCATACTTCTGTGCCAGTTGAAGTTTTTCCATAGTCTGAGAGTTGCCTTCAATTTTCGTGTCATAAGTTCTGTTTTCTTGATGGGAGAAGAATATGGATTTACATATTTTGAGCAACTAAGGAAAGTTAAAACCTCCTAATGTAATCTTGAGAGAATAAAAATGTAAACAAAGACAATGCAAACACAAATTGCCATCCTTGTTATGCATTCGGGTATATGGACACAAAAATATGAAGAGAGTGACAACGGTTTGCAGCAGTGTGCCCCAAGAAATTGAGTGCAGCCAGATTGTTGCACCCACATTGAGAAAGCTTGGGAAGTCAGAAGGGAGAGTGAGGTCAAAATAAGAATATGTAGTGCCACTGTGAAAAATGTGTCCTTAAAATCATTTTAAAACAAAATTTAATAGCTATTTAAAAACAAAATAATTTGAAGTCAAACCCAAGTACTGTCAATTTAGTGATTTTTCTTCTATGCTCTTCTAAAGCTGTCCGCACTTGTAGAAAGTGACACAATTGCTTCTCACCTTGTTCATTTTGATGGTGACAGTGGTAATCCGTGCATCTTGCTTGCCTGCTTGTTCTCAAACTACAACTGGCTCCTTTGTGCCACCCCTTCTTCATCAACAAGCTAGGCTTGGACCTGGGCACCTCATCTGAAGCCCAAATGTATTGAGGCTGTTAAGCAAAGGCAGTTTCCAGTGGGTGATTTCAGGGCCACAGACCTGTGAAGCATGGACTGGAATGCTGCAGATGCTTTTAGAGAGCTTCAGGCAGCTACATGTTTTTCCACACTGCAAAATCCAATGAAACAATACCACAGGAGTCAGCCCAGATGTGAGTCAGGATTACAGCAGCCCAGTCACAGCAGAGTTGCAGCTCCAGATGTCCAGTAGAAAAGGGTTAAAACTTGAGATCCAAAAGCATGTTTTGCCCCCTCCTTGGTGAGACAATCCTTTGTGATTCCCTCATTAGTCATCACCTCCCAGCAGATACCATCAGGCTTGATTTGCTGAGCTAGAAATCCGTTTGGGTGTCATGTGTCAGCTAAACAGGCTTAGTTACAATAGGGCCTGATTAGTTTTCACCTTGGCCTCATAAAATGTGGCATATGTATTAGCATAATGGATTAGAGGAAAAGAGCATTTACTGCAAGAAGTGAGTAAGTGCAGCCCTGGGATTTGCACATTTGATCTTTGATGAATTTGACTTGCTTCAACTTTTTTTCAAGATTTGATCACTTCTTTCTCCCTAAAATATTTCATTTTAGATTCTCCTTTTCTTTTCTTTCTTTCTTTTTTTTTTTTGGTTTTTCGAGGTAGGGTCTCACTCTAGTTCAGGCTGACCTGGAATTCACTATGTTGTCTCAGGGTGGCATCGAATTCATGGCAATACTCCTACCTCTGCCTCCCAAGTGCTGGGATTAAAGCTGTGCGCCACCACGCCCTGCTTCTCTTCTACTTTTACGCTGACTTTCCCAAAGTACATACAGGATTTAGAGACTTGATCTTCCTAACCTCTCCTGAGTAAATAGTAATGCCCAAGTCTATACTTACTCTAAGAGGAGGGTCTCCTGGGTACAGACCTTAAGTGGTATATGTATAGCTACCTTGTGTGCTCAGAACCAAGTCAGAATAAAGAATTGCAACTCATCTTCTTGTGTCTGTGCAGGACCCTCAGAAGTAGAAATTCTCTCAGGTAGAATATACTGTCGGAGCATTTACACTTTCAATATAAAATTCAATTTACTAAGTACTATGAACAATCCCAGATGACATTAAAAAAAAAATCCCTCGTCTAGGAGTAGTAAGTTCACTGAAAGATTAGCCAGCACCAGAATCACCAACATAAAATGGAATAAAATTGGAAGAATAAATTGGAAAATAGACAAAAGACCTTTTCAGTGCCTTTAGTTTGTCTGATTGTGTTATGATTGTTTATGTCTAGAGCAATACAAATGGTAGCTATGTGGTTAAGAACATAAATATTATCACATACTTTGAAGATACTGGCTATAAGAAGGCCTGAATAAGATATTCCTAGGTATCACAGACTGTTCTAAAAGCACTGTGTGCATTTTCTCAGGTAATCTTCATACCAGCTTTCCAAGGTCACCCTCTTAGAGATAAGGAAATTCAGTTTCTGAAGCATATAACTTGTCCAGAAAGTAAGTTGTGGACCCTGGAGTCAAGCTGTTGCTGACCGGACTGTGTGGTACTTGGCCCTTTCCTCCATTCCACATTCCCTCGGCAGTGCTGAAATGAGAGTTGATATATGCAGAAAACAGAGCAGGTAATGGGAGCAACTTAAGTAATAGCCAGAAAGCATGCAATATAAAACAGCAAACCATTTACTTTGAATAGAAGCTGATGGACAAAAGTGGAATAAGCTGAAGAGGAGATTCAGACTAAGGAAGGTCATGGAACCCCAGCTGGTGGGTAGCCATCAAAGACATTTGACTAGGCTAGTAATCAGACTAGAACTGGACCAGCTTGGCTGGAATACACAGTTTAGACCCATGTTTTTCCACCTTTCTTTGATACAGCCTGCAGTAGGAAATAAATTGTCCATTAGAACCTGATGATACAAGCATATTTAAAACATATTTTCATTGAAAAAAAATATATAATGCAAGCTAGGGAGCTGGTTCAGCAGGTAAGAGCAATTGCTGTGCAAGCACAAGGACATCACCTCAAACACCAGTACCCACATACAAAAGCAAATGTTGGGCATGGGGGCACAGTCAGGTCACCCTAGCACTGAGAGGGGCCAAGACAAAGGGATTGCTGAGGCTCACTAGAAGGAAGGGGAGCTCCACATTAATGTAGAGATTCTGAATCAGTGAAATAAGGCAGAAGAATGACGGGGGAGGATGCCCAGTGTCTTCCTCTGGCCTCCTCATGCTTGCACATGGGCGAGCACACACACCGTGTACTATACACAGACACCAGCAAAACAAACACCACAAAACATACTATGTTTGCTCTCTGAAAAATACTCATTCTTTCCATTTTATTTTTGTATACTGCTTGTTTTATTTTTAGCTGATTTTCAAACCCACTGATCAGTTGCAAACAAAGTAAGGAAAACACTAGTTTAGATCATAGTTGGGAGAGAGATGGAACAAGGTGGGGCAGCCAATTATAGTCGATTGGAGAAGTTCAGGCAAGAATAGAGAAAAGAGAGGGGCATTTAAGAAAGATGTTTTAGAAAAGAATGATTTGGCAATTTAAGAGGCTCCAGGGCTGACAACCACTAGCAGACCTTGGAAAGATGGATAAAGAAACTGGATCTGTGTGAGAAGAGCGTTTGATCTGGAACATGCTGGCTTTCAGACTCTAGGAAGGCAGTTTCAGGTTCCAAAATGTATCTACTAGGCAATCAAGAATAAGAAGCTGCAGCCCAGGATAGACTTTGAAACTAGAGACCTAGACCTGTGTGTATTTCTGTCTATCTGGAAAGGTGGTTGAAATAGAAAAGGGCAAATAGTGCCCAAGTGAGAGAAGCAGAGAAGTCTGAGGACAGATCCATTTGCAGTCATATGGTGGGGTAGCACATGTCTTTTTGTGGAGGAGGCAGAAATGCAAAAGGACTGAGGGGAAACCAAGATGGTACCATATGTAAACTATTCTTTCCTGTTTGTAACTTTTTTGCTTCCAGTATAAGTGTAGTCTGAATTTTCTTAGACAAGTAGGCTATAATGAGTAAATAATGTGGACATCTTCATTCTAACACCTATTTAATAAATCACTGGTGCGTGTACTTTATCTGGAAACAGATTCCAGTCATCTTATGTGCAACAAGCTACCCCAAAATACTGGGGCTCCAAACAACCATGTGGTATTGCTCAGCTCTCTGTGGGTCAGGAATTCTGGGGAGGAGGCTGGATGTTCCCTCTTTGCTCCATATGTACTGGGGGGACTGCTGAAGCAAAAATAATCATTTTCAAGGTGGTGTACTTGCTCTCACATCTGAAACCTGGGGGTCCCTTGCATTTGCCTTTGTCCACATGGGCTCTCACCTCCAGGAACTGTTCATGTGGCTGAGCTTCTTATATCTTGGCAGCCTTAGCATAGCAGGTGTTTCATGTGACAGCTCTGAACACCAAAAACAATTACTTCAAAATGCAAGAAGCAGAAGTTTCTAGTTGTATAAGGCCAAAGTCTAGAAGCTGTCCCAGCCTCACTTCTCGCTCTGTTGTCACAGAGTCTACCCAGATTTGGAAAAAAAAAGGGGGGGATATAGACCTTTCCTCTCAACTACTTCCAGAAGTATGCACAGTCTCACTTAGAAACAAAATAACCAAGGATCTTCTAGCCCATCAAATTTGTCCTTCCTATTCATATTATTTAGAAGAAATTCTATAACTCACAAACCCACATGGGGTAGCTTGTCATAGAACCTCCAGGGCCATCAAAACAGTACTTTAGAACACTGTTTTCCCATTGCTGTGAAAGCTATAGCTTCTGCCTCCCCAGCTGGTGGAGTGTGTAACAGTACTGCCTGAAGTCATGGAGCTCTGAGTCCATCAGAGCCAGGCTGGGTGTAAGCCTATGTTCACATGGCTATTTGTATTTGTGTTTGGGGCATGAATATAAAGTCTTTTTTATTGTAAATACCTTGGTCTCCAAGGGCATTTCATGGAAGTTGCATATGAAAATTACTCTTCGTTCAACTTGCTTTCTTTCTTCCTGTCTGTTTATAACTCATGGCTGACTTCCCCCAGATACAGTTTCTATTAAGGGCAGCCCTAGAGGAAAATCTCAATGAAAGTTGGTACACTGCCTAGAGCTGTGGAATTCTTACCAGACCAAGTGGATATTCCTATTTGCCTCCTGTCTTAGAATAAATTTTATCTTTGAAAGATATGTAGTGTCTACAATAAAAGACTTGGGGGCTGCTTTATTCAGTCTTCTTAATGTGATTCCTATTGAGAGTACCACTTCTAGTCAAGCAGAGACCCCAGTATGATAGTAAAAACCTAGGAGTTCTTGAACTCCTGCCATACCTGACATGGTACAGCAAGCATTTCTTATTCAACACAAGCAATTCCAGGTTCTTCCTGGTCTTGCTTATAGTAATGGAGTGAACCCTAATATCTGCAGCACCATCCAAGCACAGCTTGGCAGGACTCAATAGATATTTGTTGCATGAATAAAAGAGTGAGTGAGCAAATAAATGTGTTTTCTGTCATAAATCATCCCAGACAAAAATCGTGGTCTGGATCTCTGTAGTACTTGAACCCCACCATGGAATTAGTATATCCATTTCTCATTTGTAGTTTGAGATTCTACCTGAATATAATTTGGTTAGTATATTTCACTTCTTTTATAGAATTAGTATTATTTTTTGAAATTATAAGACAGTCTGTTTGCATGGCTTAAGGTAGGCTCTTTGGATTACAGGAGGATCATTATGACATATTGTCCCCTTCTTATAGCTTTTGCATACTTTTACAGCTCCTGCATCACATAACCGCCAGGGTCTATATAATTTATGTAATGGACTTATCTTTACTCAACTGAGTAAGTATATTGGACTAATTCAAAGTAATGACAGTCTTGAAGTCTACTTTGGCTACAGATTATAGTGTTAACATTTACTGAGGGCTTTTAGGCAAAAGTCACAGATGTGAATTCTTTACAAATAGTATCACAATTAATCCCCACAACAACCCATTGACAGCTAAATCATACCCTCTCATCTGACAGATTTTAAAATAGGAAGCTTAGGAACACCCATATCCAAGGCTACATAGCTACTAAGTGGCAGAACCAGGATTTGAACTAGAGTCTATATCCCACAGTAAAACAGTACTATAAACAGAAATCTGTCATTAGGAAGGAGAGAAAGAACAAAAACTAAAATTAAACCCAGATATTTTCTATACAGAATGTATAATTAGCATCTAATAAGTAGAGTTTATTAAGTTGTGAAGTCATCCCTTCTATTATATATCAATTTGTAACTGTTTGAAAAAATTGACCAAATTTTTCTCAATGCTACAATAGTCCATGTTTTTTATATCTTCTTTTTTATTACTACAGGCCACATTCCATGTTAATTCTTAAGATATTTCTATGCAAATATATCCTAAAATCAGGAGTCCAGCATGATGATTCATAAACTGGCCCTTTTCCACCTTGCTGTGTGGCCTTTGTGAAGTCAGTGGAGATTATTGTTTTGTTACTCCAGCTACACAGTGCACTTTATGATCCTCCATGACAATTTGTGGAGATTAACTGTCTTTCAGTAATTCTTGTAAATCATTTACAAATAAAATCTTTAGCGGTCTTTGCAACTGGATTGAGTAAGCCAACTTCATGGAAAAGGAGGAGTAAATACATTTCTGGTTTACATCTTTTGGAGGGAGAGGAGCAGAGTGGCACCCCCTTCAAGGAAGTGGCCTGAAGTGAATGCTGTTGAGAAGGACATATCTGGCACAGAGCAGGACATTAATGTGATATGTGCTCAAGAGAACAAATAAAGAATGAGAATTAGCAAAGTCACACCCCCCAGTTGGCTGTGCCAACCTAAGCAAGGAGAAATGCTCATGGTTTCTATTTGGATGCACAAACTGAATAGCCAAGTGGCATGTATAACCTTTTGGCAGATAATGATGAGGCCAGGGGCTGAGCTCCTCAAAAGCCCAAGATAAAAGAAAAGAACATCTCTGTGGCTGTAATTAAAGAAATGCTTTCAACCCTGGTCTAGACATTCAGTCAGTTTTCAAGGAACAGGCTCCACAGCCTCCAGGAATCTGCCAAGCAATTTTGGCAAGAATGGAAAACAGTTATAAGGAAGAAACTCTGCGTGTCTCTGTCTCTGTTTCTCTCTTTCCATTAGCTGTCAATATTACAAAACGACATGGCAGGTACCTTATACGGTCTTCCTTGTGGACATTATCTCCACTTCCTACCAAATGTGTTGCCTTGTTCTCCATTTTACTATGGGGAAGATACTTTGAAGGGCCATGGAAACTTACTTGTTTCCTAGAAGCATTCTTCAAAATATAAGGCTCATGAATCAGATTCTCTGTGCAGATGATGCCATACTTACCAAGAGATGAACCAGTCAGTTATTGGTCAATACAATCGCTCCTTACTCATTTGCCACAAGCACACTTACATATTAGTTCATTTTACTGACTTAAGCTCAGTTACCCAATGCAACACATGTTTGTACAGGTCTCAGCATGTCAGCTCATGTTGTTACCGAGCTTCATAAAGCTTCCACTGAAGAGCTGATGAAAGTAAGGGAACTGTAACCCACACCATAGATGCCTGATTCTGGTGACAAATGCCAACTTGGTTTCTGCAGATACAAAGAAATTGCTAGATTTTTTGCCATCCTAATCATTTGAACATTAGTTCTGTATATCTTTCTATATTCTTTGCAATAATGCTCAGCTGTTGCATGGATAAACTTCTTCTTTAGCCTTCAAAGAATTTCTTAACCATTTTTATTTTAACAGTTACTTTTATAACTGCTGCACACATTATTGACTAGAAATGAGCTATGTGTAAATTGAAATCTCACAGCATAAAGCATTTTCTATCTGTGTTTGTTGAATTATTCTGTCATTTCCCCTTTTGAGACATCATTTTCTTCTCTGAAACAATGCATGAGGTCATCTTAAGCTTAAGACCCTGAAGAGAACATGAGGCCTAGAGCTCCTTTGTAAGCAAGATGGTCTGAAAAACATGGAACATTTAAATGTTCTCTGCTGGATTGTTTGTAAAATTGAGAATTTAAGGGAAAAAATGAGTATTTCTATGTCAGCACAGTGTCTCTCATAATAACTTTTGAATGGAGATATTTACAAGGAAAATATCTCCCCATTTATTTTTGCCAAGCACACTAGGTACACATTTAAGACTGCTCTCCTCAGACTCAGACAAAAGAAGCTGAGAGTAGGAAGGGTGCCCACTCAAAGAGCACATTCAGAGAAAAAGAAAATATTTCTGAAAGGATGTGTACATCAGACCTGCTGGGACAGGTTTGTACTTCAAGAGCTCTTTACAAGCTTTTTACAAATATCCTGCAGGGGTTGTGCATTGGAGGCCAGCAGGTCACTGAGGAAATGCCAGGTCCAGTCCTCTCCCAGGACAGGGGTGGTGACTGAGACAAAGGATGCCACTTCAGAGCCTAGACTGAGCATGAGATTAATGATAGAAAGTCATGTTCCTGGGACCTAAACCAAAGCCTCCTTTGACATGGATAATGAACGCTCCGGAAGTGAGTCTAAACCAGCTCTCTATGGAATTCCTTCTTTCTTCATCAAACCAGAACTTGTTCACCTGTGTGCTTGATATTTCAGTAATCAGAACATTGGTTCCTTCACTGGCTTTCTGGATGCATCCAGTTCTCATGTAAGAGGTTTTCATGTCCTTATTGGTCTGAGTTTTAAAAGATTATTTTTCTTCTCAGCTGAAATTGCAGAGGTGAATTGTTACTATCCCCTGCTCCCAATCTGGGCTCACCAAACCCAACCTGATGAACATAGTACAAACCTAGAACTTTCTATTCCTTTTGAATTGGCTAACCTGGTAGAAAAGAAAATTTTTCTCTGTGTCTAGGCAGTTTTACCTGTGATGCAAAATCCTTTCCAGGCTGGAGAGATGGCTTAGCAGTTAAGGCATTTGCCTAAAAAGCTGAAGGACCACTGTTTGTTTCCCCAGGACCCGTGTTAAGCCAGGTGTACACAGTGGCACATGCATCTGGAGTTTGTTTGCAGTGGCTGGAGGCTCTGGTGCGCCTATTCTCTCTCTCTCTCTCTCTCTCTCTCTCTCTCTCTCTCTCTCTCTCCTACTTTCCCTCTTTCAAATAAATTAAATTAAATTAAATTTTAAAAAATTAAAAAAAATCCTTTCCAGGAGCTCTCTATACCTGACATAATTGGTTATGTCGGAACCATCTAAAAATACCAACATCAAAAATGTTATATTCTTCTAGATTGTGTGGTAGGAGCAAGACTTCCAGGACCACATGCTCTTGTTCATCCCAGTTAGACCTTCCCACCTGGGAGTATGGTTTATCAACACAAACCTAATTACTTCCACAAAAGGCCACCTGAAGCCCGAACAGCAGTGAGAAAATGCACACAGATCATCATAGAGTACCAATGCACTTCTTGAGGAAAAAAATACTAAGAGAGAGAGAGAGAGAGCGCAAGCGAGAGTGAGCAATTGAGCCTTCATCTATGGTGAGTTACCAGGCTCATTTCCATTTATTCAAGTTTCTCTGATCAGGTCTGTGGTACCAAGATAAAGAGATTGGGTTCTGGGGAAGCTGTGTTATGCCTTCAGTTTTCTGGGGCTCCTGAGGCTCCTGTCTTCATGGCTGTCTATTCACTTTTCTGCTACTTAGTGGAAAAGGCAAAGCCTCTCTATTATGGTATCAATCCCCACCCTCTTGCAGTGACATCTAGCCCTCTTCTGTGGAGGGTGTGTCTTTCATTGTGTGCAGTGACAAGTGTTATTTCAGTCATTTCACCACTGGTATGACTGTCAAAGGTATGAATGAGATCTTTGAGCTACAAAACAGTTTGCTTTAGCTCACAATCCAGAAATTCCAGGAGGTGCTACTGGTGCATTGGACATCAGAAAGTATCTAGGGGTGAAGCTTAGAGTATAGCACATGCTGAGTGTTCACTGGGCTCTGGGTTCCATCTCCAGGACTGAATTAATTCTCTCTCTCTCTGTGTGTGTGTGTGTGTGTGTGTGTGTGTGTGTGTGTGTGTGTGTGTGTGTAGACTTAACACTAGTCTATCCCTGGAAGACAAATCATCAAATTTTGAATATAAAAAAATTGGAAACCATCTGTGTGTTCATAAGTGTTGACACTACTTTTTTTTCTTGGTTTTGCGAGGTAGGGTCCCACTGTAGCCCAGGCTGACCAGGAATTCACTATGGAGTCTCAGGGTGGCCTCGAATTCATGGTCATCCTCCTACCTCTGCCTCCCAAGTGCTGGGATTAAAGGTGTGCGCCACCACACCAGCCCAACACTACTTTTTTCAGGTAATACTGTCACACCAGGAAATATCAGAAATCTATAGAAAATAATAAGGTGTATCTTTAAGAGCTAGAAAGATGTCAAAAATGTTAAGTACAAAAGGTATATTCAGGACCAAAATATATAGTCTTTGTCCTCATATTTTTTGTTTGGGCATGTGGTCTGCATGTGTAGATGCCTGTTCATATGTGTGTGGGTGCATGAGTGGGCTGGTGCTCATGTAAATATTGCACATGCATGTAGAACCAGTGGTTATCTTCCTCAGTCACTCTCCCCCTTAGATTTTAAGACATAATTTCACACTGCACCTAAAGTCACTGATTCTGCTAGACAAACCTGCCAGGAAACCCTAGGGCTCTTCCAGTCTCTACTTCCCCTGTGCAAGAACTATAGGTGCAAACCACCACGCCTAGTTCTTATATGGAGGCCAAGGATCCAAATGTTTGTGTAGCAAGCTCTTTACCTACTGGGCCATCTCCTTAACCACATGAACCCACTTGTATTTTCAAAAATCTAAATGTCCATATGTTTGGTGCATATAGAATTATTTTTATCTCCAGGGGGAAATGATTGGTGAAAATACTGCTTACATTTGAGGGTAGAAACTGGAAGTGTTTGGAAATGGTATAGCAATTTGTCATTGCTATATATGAACATGCATATGTAAACCTGGAATATATTTTAATGAAAATACTAAAACATTGAGGTACTTTTTGGTAATCAATTTAATAACTTGTTCCCATTGCATTTTTTAAAGTATTGGCCCACCACAATTGGAAACAAAGAAAAAAGTTTCTCTTTATTATAGAACATTTGAAAATTTTATGTATTATGAATATGAACAAAGAAACCCATTTATGCCTTTACTTCACAATTTTATCCTTGTGTATTTTTTCAATTTTTGTTATCAATATGTACTGCCTTTATGATTAAATACTTTCAGATGTTTAAATTTGATTTTAAGAAAATGTGCCAGGTTAGTGGTTTCATCTAGCACATCCTTCCTTCATGTGTCTATCCTAATACTTCAATCACAGCATCTTTTGAGCCTTCCTCGTACTCAGAAATGGCCTGAGCTCCAAAAGAAGCATTTCTTTGGGAAGAAGGCAAAAGGGTGCCAAGAGAAATGTGAAGGCACTAACCAATCAAAAGAGACTGCTCCCCTCACAAAAAAATAAAAAAAGTTTTCCGCATCCTTGAACACAGCTGGACTGAGAGGCTCTCTCACAGATGAGAACTCTAGGCTCGAGTTTCATTAAAACCTCCTCACTGGATTACAGACCCCAAATCCTCTGGGGAGCCTTGTAGACCACGTAATGTTTCTCGCTTTGCATCTTCAATTATGCATCTTTGATTTAGCTGACAGATGTGAAGCAGTGCGCATAGCCAGGCAATCCCCTGGTGGCCACACATGTGTGCAGGGAGGCTGGAGAGTCTTCCAGCTCCATCTGGCACCAGCTTCTAATCACTCAGAACCTTTCTTCTCCATCCACCTTCCCTCAGCCCCTTTCCCTTCTTTGCCCAGGCCCTGGCATGGATTGGATATACACACCCACTTTTACTCAAGCCCTCCTCCCTTCCCCTTGGAGGGGCTCCCAAGGCAAATGGGAATGGTGTGCTGATCAGAAGGACCACCTCTTTTATTATGGGATGGCACTGCCCCAGCATTCCATCAAGCTTTTCAGTGTAGAAATCGGGCCAAAATCTGGCTTTTCCCCAAGACATGGCTGCCAGGATCATATAGAGAAACATCTGGCTGGACAATTTGAAGAGCTTGGCTTGGCCTTGCAGGAAATCCACTTTCAGCCTAGAGTCCCAGACACTCACTTACTGTCCTAGTTGGAGATGCCAGGCATGTTCCATAGAAACTATTTGGCCTCTGGGAGACAGGGGGAGAAGAGCTCTGTGGCTTTCCATAGTACTAGATTAATTACTTTTCATGTTTCTGGGACCAAATACTTGATAAGAAGTAACTGAAGGAAGGTGAGGCATATTTGGGATCATGTTTCCCTGATATAGTCTATCAAGGTGGAGAAGACATGCAGGTAGCAGCATGAGGATGCTGGCTCACATCTACAGGGATTAAAGAACAGGAATCTGACAAAAAGTGGGCCTGGGCTGTAACCCTCATTGCTCACCCCTGTCTCAGTGAGCCACTTCCTCCAGCCAACAGGCAGCTCCTAAAGGTTCCACCACTTTCTCATAAAACAGTGCCACCAGCTGGGGACCAAGTGTTCAAACGCATGAGTCTGTGAAGGATATTTTACATTGAAATCATAACTATAAACCTGAGTGGGTGCTGCATAGCACAGACATGTTGCCATACACACTAAGCCTCTGACAGAAGCCACCATATCTGTGAGTGTGTGTATGTGTGTGTCCACGCAACTGCTTGTGTGCCCAGATGTGTGGTCCATGGAAATGCACAACGCTCACTTTCTGGACAATGTTGGGTTTTCATGGTAGTCACGGGATTCTCCTCAAGTGTTAAGGGACTGGGCTTTCTTCAACAAGTAGGGAACCTCTGTGCCTACCACTTCTAGCCTCAGTTTCTTTCTAAGCCATAGTCAGGTGGTGGAAGATGTATTCCAATTCATCATTATTGGGGGTGTGATTTGGACCACAGGTTTACAGAGGTCCAGACGAAATAAAATTATGTTTTTCTTTTTACATTAGAATTATAAATGGGATTTTAGATTTTTAATTTGATTCTTATTTTCCCAGTACTTATAGGTTTCATGACAGATACCAATTATTAATAGTAACCATTGTGATCATTAACTGTACATTGGGATTTTTTCTATGCATTCCCTTACACTTTAGCTCTCCCAGAAAAAAAATATAATTATTCTTCATGTGTGACAATAGTTTGCTATTGGTGATAAAAATACATTTCTATGAAATTCTTGAATTCTAGAGGAAGGTATACAAACAACAAGTACATGAATTAGTATATTTCCTATTAACTTGAGCTTTTTTCTTGTTTCCTTGTATTAATAGGTATTTTTTTCTTTTGACAGTTTTCCTCACATATTTTCATACTGTCACCTTATATTACTCTGTAAATTCTACATACCCATGTTTTAGGGTCAGAGTGGCCTGGGATTAGTTCCTTCTCAATTATTTCTTAATTATGTAGATGTGGGTATGTTTTTTGAACTCCAAGAGTATTAGTTTCCACATCTGTAAATAAATGTGAAGTAAAATTATTAATGGGAACCAGCTCTTAGTCAATTTTATTTTTTTCTGATTTTCCTCTTTAAGGTACATGACACATATTTATCCCTGCTGGTTCTTCTTCCCTTGTATCGTGGTCTTATGGACATAGAAGAGTGTAGGTTTGCAGTCTGAAGGCTAGGAGCTGCTCTGGAGCCACAAAGGCACAATATCCTAGTTCAAAGGCCATCAAAAAAACAAAGTCTCTCTTACTTAGAGAATCATCCTTTCTTTGTTTCAAGCCTTTGGGTGATTAGATGGTGCTCACCCACATTATGATGGATTCACTCAGTCTACTCTTTTAAATAATCTCATCCAAAAGCACTAATAAAAACACCCAAATAAGTTTGTCCAAGTTGCTGTGCATCCAGTGGCCCAGTACAATTGACAACAACCTCATCCAAAAATACCCTAATAAAAACACCCAAATAAGTTTGACCAAGTAACTGTGTATCCAGTGGACAAGTACAGTTGACATACAAAATTAGACAACCAGTCACTTAAAAATGATTCTGCACTAAAAGCATTCACTTACTGCCTCAAATGGCCACATAAGGAAGTTGACCTTTACTATCTAGGTTTGTGTAACTACATGCTATGATGTTTATACCTCAACAGAAATGCCTAATGACTTTCTCAGATCATATCCTGGTAGTTATGGTAAACATGGCTCTATCTGTCCAAGTCCTTGCTTCCCATTCTTCTTGGTATAAACCTAGAAGTACAATTGGTGAATCACATGGCTAGCTTTAATTTTTTAAAGAAGCACTATGCACTTTTCCATAGTAGTGACATTATTATTTCCATCCCCTAAACAATTTACAAGGGCTCTAGTTTTTCTACATCCTTTTCAGAACTTGTTATTTCCTGGGTTTTCTTTACTTTTTCATAGCAGGCTTCCTAATGAACATGACATGATATACTACCATGATTTTAATTGGTATTTCCCCTGATGAGTATTAATGGTGAGCTAGCATTGGATCATTAATTTACTTGCTACCTGGTGCTTATCTGGTTCCCTCAATAAGCCATAGATCCTGTGATGATGAGAGATGTGTCTGACTGGTTTGCATCTCAAATCTAATCCAGGGAGTGTTGCCTGTCACATGGCAGATACCCAATTATTTATTGAATGAACAGGTAGATGAATGGATGGATGGATAGATGGGTGGGTGAATTGACTGAAAGAAAAATTCAGACTACAAAAATGGACTCTGTTAGTCACCAAGCACTCAATTTATGCCCCAGATAGCTAAATGTTACCTGTCACTCAGTGTTCTATGGAAAACAGGAAAAACATATACTTGTGCCTTTGCTATCTCATATGCAAACTACCCAGATTAATAAAATGTTGTGACTGGTTCTTTCTAGATTCTGGACATGACAGATGATAAAACTGAAGGATGTTTATTATTTCAATGACAAAATTTAGATGTGCTCTTGATAATTTATGTCACACATATAATTCACTAAATACCTGCTGCCCAATGAATGACTCTTAAAATAGTTATGAAAAACATGTATTGCATGTGAGAGTTGTGAAAGTCAAAAGAGCCATAGACATTTAATGGCTTTGGTAGGAAGTGTGGACATCAAGATGAGTGGGTAATTCACAAAGTTTATTTTTCAACTAGGTAACTAATTTAGAAGCTAAAACCATGCAGTATTGCTTCTCAGCATGACAATTACCTACACTGCACTTGAGAAGCCTGGTCTCTTGATTGGCTCATTCCGTAAAGCATTAGCAGAGGGTTTTCTGCTGCAACCGCCATAGTCTGTCCTGCTAACTTTACTGTAAGAAGTACTTCCTGCTATACATTTCTGCGAAGCACAAGACTGAACAGAATGAGAGGAAAGTGCTCTCATTTACATTTTTGGTTTATTGTTTAAACAAAGAAAGCAAGCCTTGTGCCAACCAAGATTTCTGCAAGTCTTGATATACAGAGGTTTAATGAAATTAATCTCTGTTGAGAAGATGTATACAAGGTAGTAATTGGCTTTTGGCATGTTCAGTGTTGCTCCTAAATGAACAGAAAAGGAAAACCAAGAAATAGCCCTTAGAACAACAAAACCCTCCAGCCAGTCTTGGAAAATATGACATGCTACCACATGTGGTGAAGGTGACTAGCAAATTACCTATAGTGCCCCTGTCTCAGAGCCCAGAGATGGCCGCATCAGAGGCATGGAACATATCAGTAATAAGTAGTCTTTGCCTCTCCAACCTCAGTGAAAATACTGTAGAGAGGAAAGCAAGGATGATCTTATTCAATTCTAGGGAGACTTACCTGCAAAGATACTGAGTCTTTTTTCCTGCTTCCTATAGTTGACAGATAGATGATTAAAGATAGATAGATAGAATAGATGATAGACAAATAGATAGATAGGTAGATAGATAATTGATAACTCTGGGTAAGAGTAGCTCTGCCTCACTCACCTTAAAGGGAAATATGTTTCTGTTTTCAACAGATAGTTCCATTAGTTCCATAGTTATGCACTAAAGTTAGGGTTGATGTTAAAAATTCCTAAACCTTCACTCAGGCAGAACTACCAGTCAGAATCTCTAGAAGAAAGGCCCAAGAATCATATTTTGTTTTCAAGGAAAGATAAAAAGTGTCTTTCAAAGCACCCTCAGGTTTCATTGGTTAACAGTAAGTCAGGTGTTCAAATCTCATACAAACAATAGTAAATATAGGCAGGTGATTAAATTGAGCATACCATACTTACTGAGCACATGGCCTCAAAGGTTTGAATGCTGGGATTCAGTTCTGCTTGAACAGTGAAAGTATGCAGATTACCAGAGAGAGTGAGACTTAGAGATGGCCTTTAATGCTTAGCATGCATGCTTATGAGGACAATAACTCACATGTAGAATTATTATCTTTTTGGTTGGCCATTTCTTTAAGTCTACTCATATTTATTAAATTAAGTACTTAACTTTATTTTATTTATTTTTTTCTTTATTAGTTAGTTTTGTATTCAGCAAATACAGACAGTTTGGTACCATTATTAGGCTCATCCGTGACCTACCCCCTCCCCTTGGCCCCTCCTTGTTGAGGTATATGGGTCATGCATTGTGGAGTTAGCCCACAGTTATGGGTAAGCTAAATGTCTCTGCATATCATGACCCAACATGTGGCTCTGACATTCTTTCCACCCCCTCTTCCACAAAATTTCCCTGAGCCATGTTGGGTTCATTTTTGGTCTGCTTCAGTGATGAGGTGTTGGGGGCCTCTGAGGCTCTGGCTCTCTGATTTGGTAGGAGTTGATTTTTCTCTATGCTGATCTCCTTCCCTCTTGTGCTGGTATCCGGTTCATCAGGAAAACAGCCCCCTTGCTTGTTTTGCCAATTTTTCTTAGTTTCAGCCGGGGCCCTTTTGAGGTATGATGGGGTGGCTCTCTCCTTAGGATCTACATCTATCTGAAAAAGAGAAGCAGATTCTCCAACGGAGAGTAAGTTAGCATCAGGACAAGTGAGATAACCCTTTTTTTTTAATAGAGAATTTAATAGGTGTAGGCCCTCTTGTAGCCCACAATTGATGGTAGCTTGATATTGGAGAGTGGGCTTATGTTTGGATATGGTTCTGACTTGTATCCCAGCTCCAGCTATGGGTCCCATACCACTGAGGGGATCAGTTAGCTGAATTGAGAGCAGTTGGTTCCCCACCATGGCTGTGTGCCACCACTGCACTTGTGTGGGCATCACAACAAGTTATTTGCTGCTAAGTAGGTTAGACCATGCATTGCTTCGACAGATATTGGTCATTTTCCCCCAGTCGCCCATGTAGCACTTTCTGGCACTAGACACGCTGACTGTCTGGGGACTGACTCTCTTCCAACTTCCAGCCATGCCATTCTAATTTGCATGTCAATCACATATGGTGTCTTCAGCAGTAGGGTCTTACCACTAGCCTTTGGTGGGTCATCAAATACTCTGACAGAAATCTGTCTGTCTTTTAGGAAACCTTGTAGGTCTCTCTGATCAAAAGCTCATTGTGGATGATAGTTCTGGGAGTTACAGGTCAGTGCCCACTAAGAAAATGAGGAAAAAGATAACTAATATACAAGAGTTAGAGATAAGAGAGGGGGGGGGGAAGGAGAGGGGTAGTCAGGGAGGGAAGATGTAGAAGATTAAGGTTAGTCTTGATCTATTTTCTAATATTTTGTGAAATCTAAAAGTCACCAAAGAAATAAAAAGCAATTACCATTTTGGTCAGAGATGAAAAATTGTTTTTAGGATAATCTAAAATGTCAGATATAATTTCTCTTCATATTCCATCAGCCTAAATCCATGGGAAAATGATACAATTTTTTTGTTGGTGACAGGGTCTTGTTATGTAGCCTAGACTGGCCTAGAACTCACTGTGTAGCACCAATTAGTTTCAGCCTCCCTACTGCTGGGATTACAGGCAGGAACCATCACACATGACAGATATCAAGTTGGCAGAACCCAAGGGTAACACTCTGGAGTGAAGTGATGCAATTTTAGTAGAGCAAAGATTAAGTCAAATCCCACTGAAAGGTAGCAAGTATGCAAAGGTATGAAGTAACTCATGAGGCTATGTAGGGGAAAAGACCAAGACATGATGAAGCCTGTATAAAAGGCACTGGAAGTGGGAGCTGTGTTTGGTCCATGGGGCACAAAAAATGCCAGTGGTCGTATGGTACTACAGTGAACTGAAAAGAAGAGTAGCAGGATAGAGGAAAGATAGAGTGACTGGACCTGATGGGTGGTCTTGAGTTTTACTTTGAGGAGATGGGGAGATATTGGGAGATTGAGAAGAGAGGAGAGACATGGTATATTTATTCTTGTCATAAAACCATTCTGGAACTGTCTTGACAATAGACTACAAAGAAAACCAAAGAGGGGCCTATTAAACTGGTTCAGGTGAGATATGATCAGAGCTTGGAGTAATAGAGATGAACAAAAGAAAGAATTCAAGTATAAGTGCAAAATCTCTGGCCTGAGTAACTACAAAAGTAAGGTTACCATTAACTGATCTGAACAGTATTATAGGTGAAGCAAATTTTTAGAGAGAAAATCTGTACTTCATTTTGATGTGCTGATTATACAGTATCCAAGTAGATGGGCAACTAGAGATACCTGACAGTTATCCACACATAGATAATTGAGGTCACATAGAAATGGATGAAGCCACACAGTAGAGACAGATAAGTTGAAGAAAAAAAAAAGAACTAGTTTGGGGCATTGCTTTTCAAGTGTCCTGAATTCTCAATTTATTCAACTAATAGTTTTCTGGGACATTGAAAGAGTTAGGTAGAGGGTTAGCTAACTTTCAATTATTCATTAATAATAATTTGGTATGTAGTAAACACTTTGTCCAAATTATCTGGAAGACTATGCATATTCGGATATATATATAATGCATATGGGGGCTGAAGAGATGGCTTAGTGGTAGGTGCTTGCCTGAAAAGCCTGAGGACCCAGGTTTGATTCCCCAGTAGCCACATAAATCATATGCACAAGGTGGTACATGCATCTGGAGTTCGTTTGTAGTGTCTAGAGGCTCTGGAATGCCCATTCTCTCTCTCTCCCCCCCCTCTCATAAATAATAAATAAAATGCATATAGCCTTTGGCTCATGAAGTCCCCAAAGCTCAGTGAGTATTCATATGTCAGCTAAAAGCACTTACAAAACTATTACAGAAGCATAGGAATGACAAAAGGGTCTATCAACTCCAGCTTAGCTATTCCTCACTTCAAAACCCAGCATTTTAGTCCTTCCAGAAACTAGACAGTCTAAAAATACAATCAAGGAAGGAGCCACCAGAGCCAGAAGGTTGAATTAAGTTCCCCAGAGAAACAGAGCCAATGTTCAAGACCTGAGCCTTTGGAGTCTAGCAGACCTGCGTTCTTCTCCCAAAGCCACAATTTACAAGTTGTTTGTATATCAGGAAGACTGTTTAACTTTCCCAACTTTCTGGTTTTTCCCTAGTATCTGTTTTGTGTAAAACTTGAATAGGTTAAAAATTGTGAATTATTTTGCACAATTACTCTTTTCATTGCTAAATTTTCCTCAAAGGCCTTAATCCAACAAAAGTCCATAATGCTATTATACTTTTCCTTTGGAGCTTATAAGTGAACAGATAGTTAGTTGACTAAACCAGACTGTAAATTGAAACTTAAAATTCTCTCCTCCAACACATTTCTTTGATAAAATTAAGGTAATTTGTTGAGTTGCCTTGAACTCTGATACCACTAGGGGGCACCACAAGAAATTAATTTTGAAACAGATTATCATAATTGGTGACCACAAAGAGTTAATGCGCTTGCAAATGTGACCTGTACTTTGAAAGTACACAGCTCTTACTGCACAACATCTTTGGATTCAAATATGTATTAATTAGTAGTAGCAGAATTCCGTAACGGTGTGAATTCCTTGGGCACTAGGTCACACACTTAGGTAAGATTCCATTTGTGAAGGGCATCTCTGAATTCTGAGACTTTTATCCCCAGCTGCATTCAAATGTAGCCCTGAAGCTAGGTCAAGCTATTAAATCAGGCAACTAACTCATTTCTAGAGAACTGGCATAGATGGTGTCTCTATCTCAGCAGTAATTCTTTAAAATTAGCATGCTCAACTTGTTGAACCAAGAATTGCCCATACTTTGTCAACAGTTAATATATGGCTGAGAAAATTCAAGACCAGATTGTGTAACTTCAGAGCTCAAACTCATCTTTCTTAAAATATTAAGACTAAATACCAGAGGGTGGGTGATCATAAAGGACAGGAATGTCTGTTGCACTTAAAGCAGGTTATAATATGAATTAAACATTCCATTTATGTAAATAAAACATTTCAATTAGTTAAAAATATATGAGTTACTCAGACTTTTGACATATTGTCATATTTGTATGCATACAGATTCATCTATATATACACATAGATGAATATGTATATAATACTATCTGAGTGTTCTATGTACAAGGAAAATAATGTAATGTAAAAGAACATCCTCATCAAATAATGTAAGCAAGTACAGTATCAATATTTTTTCTGCCATATCAAAAAAGTAACATATAACCCTTAAAAAAAGGTTTTAACTCAGTGCTTTGCACAAAACATCCTGGCTAATAAATAAATGAATGATAGTTATTTCATGAATGAGAAAGAGATAAATTAAAAGCAGGAAGAGTGAGGTTGGTGAGAAGATAAGAGTTATCAGAATTGAATAAGGAATTTCCTTATTTAGCAAATGAACTACTGAAAACTGACAGGTAAAGGGAACTTTTTTTTTTTTAACTCTAAAGGGATTGTTCCTGGATTTTTGTTTTATTTTCTTTTGCTTTTCAGACCTCTTTACTCATAAGTGCCATCCACGTAAGGGAAAACGGGTTCTTATTTCCTAATGGAAATGTGTTCTTTACGAGCAAAGTAATCTGATGTCAGTGAAAAGTAATATACTTACTGTGAAGTCAGTTATAAGTAAGTCACTTATAGATTAATGGGGCAATTAACATGTGCATTCTACCAATAGAAGTTAGCACTTTGGTTGCTTCCTGAATATCGTTTTCTCTTTTTCTTTCCTTAACATTTTCCATCAGGGTTCTGGTTCCTATATCATGCTAATGCCTTCCTTGGGCCGAACTGAGCAGCATGCTTAGTGAGTCAAGCACACTGCCAACTTTCCAGGGAATGGAGCCATAGGCCTACCTCCTAAATGATACTGACAGCCAAACTAGTTTTGTATCTTAGAAAATCAAAGTGGTAATTTATTTTAGTTGTAGTAAATTCATACTGAAGATTCAATTTGAAATGTATGTTCAAGAAATCTTTAAAGGGCTGGAGAAATGGCTTAGCAGCTTAGGCATTTGCCTGTGAAGCCAAAGGACCCAGGTTTGATTCCCAGGACCCACATAAGCCAAATGCCCAAGGGTTTGCAGTGGTTAGAGGCCCTGGCTTGCCCATTCTGTCTCTGTTTGTCTCTCTTCTCTCTCTCTCTCTCTCTCTCTCTCTCCTTTCAAATAAATAAGATTTTAAAAAAGAAATCTTTAAAGAATTCCTCCATACAGCATATAATGGCAGTGGCATGGTTTAAAGTAACAAATATATCCAAGGAACATTTGCATAAACTTAACTCAATTAATTCTCAGTAATGAATTAATAAAGACTTGATATGAATTGAATAGAGAAAACTTTTGTTAGTTCTATTTAGATGTTAGCTAAAGGTTTTACTTTCTTGAAGTTCATTTGGTACTTTTAAAAGAAGAATCCCTATCTCTAAGATTACTGAGCTCTTTTACCCTTACCTTGAAAGATACAGCTGTCCTGTCTTTTACTAAATGAAAATGGCTCCACAATGCCTGCAACTTTGTGATTTTACATAATTCAAATATCACAGTCATGAAACCTCATTCTTTGGATTCTGTGAAGTTCTGAGACTTGTGGAGTCCAAGTGATGTCAAAATAACACCTTAAAGACCAAGTATTGGGCCAGAAGTATGCCTTGGGATATGCAATCTATCCAGCTCTGGAAGCCATGAATTTGGAACCCAGGGTTGAACAAGGCACTCATTACAGAATTGTAGCATATAGGTAAACAGATTTGGGTTTAACACTAGAAGAAAGAGGACATTTTTTGCCTTGGTCAGCTTTGTATTAGATTCATAAAGGGAACACGATGTAGATGAAAGGAGTTTGAAAGAAGAAGGAAGAAAACAACAAACTAGCAAGAACCCGATTTCAATATAATTTTGAGAAAATGACTGATTTGGTTTGGTCATGCTGCCAAAAGAGATGACTCAAGCTTTCCAAATAAGAAATGAAAATCAGGAGAATGCCTAAAGCCGAAAAAAAATTGTGAAGATATGATTGACTGTAAGGCTTCAAAATCAACTGTACCAAAGATGAACTTGGAGAGTTGCCCAGAATAGAACTGAATGGTGATGTTCATTTAGGTCCTGACTGTTGAAACAAAGTAAAATGTAGTAATTGTGCTCTTGAAGTACACAGACGTGTTAATGCTTTCCAATTTCCCCCACTGGGGATCTGGTGTCACTTTCCCTGTCTCTCCTATTTCATGCTTCACTGGTGAGTACTATTGCAGCTCTGGATGCTTACTGAATGCCAGGTTTTTGGCAAAGACACAGGATCCAGGTGAAAACATCCTTCTCATGCCATGTGTGTGTTGCAGGTGGCTTGGAAAATGGCTTTTCACCTTGGAAATCATTTCTGAAGTTGACAGTTTGGGGCTCAGATAAAATGGATCTCCATTTTGGCTTTCCTAGTGAGATGGTTGCTGGATCTGGCATTGAATCTCAGCAGTTTGGGTCCTAAAACATGTCTCTCTGACTACCAGTGAAAGCCTCAGTTTCTACAGGACAGAGCTTTGTATTTTGTAGTTTTCCTTTCTCAGGAGGGAATATATATTTTTTTTCACTGTTTCCTTGTTGAGCATTCATTTTCTAATGAACTTATCAGTTGAGTTTGATGATAAGCTTTCTGATAAACAAGGCTTGACTCTTTCTAAAGGTCAGTTGTGAAGCAGCTAAACTCTTTTTCTTTTTCTTTGAAATCTACAAAGAAAGTCTACAAAGAAAATTGCTTGTCCTAACACCAAAGCCTGATTAATAGG
This sequence comes from Dipus sagitta, assembly GCA_036346955.1. Lineage (NCBI taxonomy): Eukaryota > Metazoa > Chordata > Mammalia > Rodentia > Dipodidae > Dipus > Dipus sagitta. Next base: position 85,618,494 of record CM070775.1, on the reverse strand, counting down.
AGCAACTCAAGAAATTTTTAGCCTGCTTGCAAGAGTAGTCTAACTCTATGGAACAAATGACTTTCAAGCAAATGTTTTCTGCATACTAAATTTTAAAAAATAACATTCAAACCAACAAGGGTGTGACTCAGAGAGGAAAAAAGAAGAGGGTAAGCAGACATGGGACTTTTGTTTTTTTTTAACTCCCTTTTAGTTTCTTTACCTGAGTCAGATTCTGAGAATGTTAAACCCTTCCCTGTCTACCCATTGTTTACTGTAGTCTTCAGATTTCAGTAGCTAACTAAAAACAAGTGCCTTTTCTTTCATTCATCCAAATAAAATAAAGGTGTTGTATGATACATGAAGTTTAATGAAGACTTATTTGGATGTCTGCTTTCTTGATGTCTAAAATGTAAACCTAAAATGGGGTAACCTAAAACTGGACCCTAATAATGGGAGACAGCAGGAAGGTGTCTGCCAGTGTTTGACTTGCCATGGGCAAACCAACAAGACAAGAGACAAACTGAAATTCACAAGAAATGTCACATTCCCTTCCATACAGTCAGCTTCTTTTCATGGACTATTCTGTGACTCTATAGCCATTCCTATGTTAAATAGGTTCACACTTTAGAAAAGAAGGTGGGGAGAAATCAGGGTTAAAATGTGGGGTTTGGCACAAATTGTGTTTTAAATAGGCTATGTGTCAGCTGTAGCTTTGAGAAGAACACGTGCACTGTAGTTTTTGATCTTCATTTTATAGAAGTACATAAGTACTACAAGGCCTGTTTTGATTATAGAATTAAAAACAAATGTGATCCAGTATTGCAGTACTCTGTGTCTACCAGGGTTGTGAACTATAGCTCTCACCAGCGTGTGTACCATTGTGATTTGATGGCCTTGGAGATGTGGCATACCTTCCTTGCATGTACTTTATGCAGTTAATCTCCATGTCCCATCTACAGATTAGGCTTCCTTGTGGACAGTCAAACTAATATGTTGTAATGTGTCACGGATTCCCTGAAAGGAACAATCTAAATTTATTTCTTTTAAAATGGTTCTCCCAATCTACTCTTAAGTGCTTAAAAATTAACTTCCAAATGTCTTAAAAGCTATAGTTAGAAGGGCTGGGAGAAAGCTCACTGTATAAAGCATTTGCCACTAAGACCTGAGTACCTCAGTTTTATTCTCAGACCCTACAAAAAGAGCTGGAAGCTGAAGTAGGCATTTGTAATCCTGAGATGGGAGGCAAGAGAGAATTCCTTGGAAGTTCAGAAGCTCCTAGTGAGCACAGCAGGGAACAGTGGCAGGAAGGAAAGATAGAGATAGAGGAAACATGCCTCAAACGAGGTAGAAGGTGAGGACCAGCACCGTGAAAGCTGTGTTCTGACAGCAGCCTGGCAATGTCATTGAGAATCAGGTTCTCTGCATCGCTCTGACTGCTCTCAAATTGTAGGCAATGATGTCTCACTTGTCTGAATTACACAGGCATCTCATGGAACTAGAACCATATCAAATTCAGCAAATTTATCTAATGCTTTTATTCCCATGCACCTTTCATGCTTCAACTGCAAATTCCAGACTTCTAGTATGTCTTCACTAGTCTCAAGAATAGGTTTGGGTCATATGCTGATCAGAACCCCACCCCGCTAGCTCATGGCTTCCTAGCTGTATCATACTATATTAATGTTCTGGTTCCAGTGCTTTAACTAAGACATGTGATGGTTCTCCACAGAAGTGGTGTTTATGTGACTGGTATGGCTACTGTTGCACAAATATTCTGTTAAAACAATACAAGGAAGTAGATGGTGCTAGATTCCCACTTTCAAACAAAAGCTGGCTATGACTCTGTGTACCATGAGTTCCCCACCATGATAGACTTCCTTTGCAAATTGTAAACCAAAATAAACCCTTTCCTTCTGTAAGTAGTTTCTAGTCAGGCATTTCTAAAAAAATATTATTTATTTATTTATTTAGATTTTTATTTATTTGACAGAAAGAGAGAGAGAGAGACAACGGACGCTCCAGGGCCTCCAGCCACTGCAAACGAACTCCAGATGCATGTGCCACCTTGTGCATCTGGCTAACGTGGGTCCTGGGGAATCAAACCTGGGTCCTTTGGCTTTGCAGGCAAATGCTTTAATTGCTAAGCCATCCCTCCAGCCCCCATTTTTTTTAATTTATTGATTTTTTTATAAAAAGGTTGCACACATAGATTCCCCCTTTTCTTCTACCCCTATTCTGCTGAGGGTCTTCATTGGGGTTATTGGTATTCATTGTGGGGATCAAGAGACCTCAGTCTCTGCAGGGATGGGGAAAAATGGTGTCTCAGGCTATTCCCATCCACCCTGAGGCTCTTACAGTCTTTCCACTCGCTCTTCAACGATGATCCCTGAACCTTAGTGGCCAAGATAGAGATCTTATTTAGTGTTGCTTTCTTGGAAGACACTGGATCTCTGCTTTTATGAGATTTGAGTAACCACAGTGTCTGTCACCATTTCCCTAGAACTGGTTTTCAGACTAGTCATGAAAGCAGTATTCATGTCACCGCTTCCCTTTAATGACTTGTAGGCCCAGGCAAATGAGGTAGAGGCGACCCATCCCCTGGTAGACAGTCATCTCTCTCTTCTTAAAGTATTGATGTATTCTTTTTCTCATATTCTCCTCCATCTATAAAATAGAACAGATTCTCCAACCACAAGTGTGAAGTTTGAATTAAAGGGGATAAACCTAGCCATTATAAAGATATATTGATGTATACCTTTATTCTTCTTAGTTAGAGAGCAGTGGAGGTTCTCTCTGGAGCCTATTGGTTTCCTATTCTAGGGAATCTGGCTTGATTCCCAGAGCTAGGTATGAGTTCACACCCAATGAGCCAGTCTCATGTCCAATCTGTGAGAAGTTGGTTACCCACATCAGCTGTGTGCCACATTTGCACAAGTGTATACATCTTGCTTAATCAATGAGTTGGTAACTGTTGTTTTCTAAATGCACTCATACCACTTCCCAGCACTATGAGGACTAGCTGGGAGGGAACTGAATTCCCTCTCAGTTCCAGCATGATCACTTGATGTCCTGTGGCTGCCAGCTGTGGTGTCTTCATCTTTTGCAAGTAACCAAGTGTTTGGACAATAGTCTGTAGTCAGGTATTTTTATCCCACAAACCATAAAGTAACTGATATAGACCTTTTAGAATTTCACGTTAAAAATGATCATTTATTGTTAGAAAGTTCAGAATGATGGGACAGGAATGTTTATAGCACATGAAAAGAGCTGGGCAGAGAGAAAGGGAAGGAGGACACATCAACAAAACATTGCCAACATGAAACAGAGGGCTCTGGACCTCCCAGATTAAATCCTTATGACTCTATCAGCTGCCTTTCTCCTTTCTCCTGCCTTATACCTCTTTTTAATATTTTCTCCCATCATTTTAAGATGAAGTCCTTCTGTGTTACCTTTTGCAGAGAAGCCATGCTATACTCGAGGAAAAAGCCTGAAGTAAAGCAAAATTGCCCATGTCCTCTTGTTCTTTTCTTAGAATTACAAAATCTGGGGATTGAAAGAGAACAACATTGAAGACTTTGAAGTCTATCCATTGCTATATATATATATATAAATGCCATCTTTGGCATCCATGACAAGTGGCTACAAACTAATGTAGAACCCACCATTTTTCAAGAGAACCTATTCTTGCTATAGTCATTTGTATTAGAAGAAATAACTCCATTAAGCTCCAACTGGGTAAAAACTCTGTCTTCCCTGCTTTCTTCCAAACTATTGATCCCTGTTCCATACTTTCAAGGAAATGCTTGGAAATGACCAGGAAAGTCACACGTTTCCTATATGCCTACCTTTCAAAAGAACTTATATGATCATCATGTTCCTACCTGAGATTGTCCTTCAGGCCAAGCATCTTTTTTTTTTTTCTATAACTGTTCTCTATCTCTGTAATGTAAGATTTCAAGTTGTCCTGTCAACCTAGGTGTTCTTTTTTAAAAACTACTTAAGAGTTCCTCTTAATTTCCCCCTGTATCCAAGCATAACCTTCCAGGTATGAAAAATACAGCAGTAAACCTCATTATCTCTCTCGTTATAGATATAGAACTTCTACTCAGAAAACTCATATTTATCTTTTGGGAAGACCAAACCTATACTTAGTCACATGATGAAAAGAAAGTAATTAATTCATAATGAAATGGAAGTGATAAAGAAGATATACATTTTGCAAGTGTCTTGAGTTTAAATGGTGATGTGAGAATTTCAGTCATGAGTAGTTAAAATTGAAATGGAAATGGAGTGGCTCAATTTATATATTCCCATAGGTTTTCTTAAATCATATGTCTGCTTTCTTTCAATCCATAATACTAGCACAATCTACTAGGCTCAAAACATAGTGGGCAGAGTACACAAAAAGATGGACTTTGAGGCAAGAACTCCAAAGAGGACCATACTTTCAAGGAGCTAATAATTTAATCTTTTTTTTTTCCCTTTGGTTTCCAAGGTAATTAAAGGCATGCATCACCCACACCCAGCAAGCTAATACTTTACTATTGTAGCACAATCTCTTACTCCTCTCCTTGTTGTGTGTTGCTTAGGTCAATGAATGGAGAAAATGCAAGAGGTGTGCCTGTCAGATTGGGTAGCACAGTAGGTTAGTTGGAATAAACTCTGAACTTATTCCAGAAGCACAGATAAAATCAGACCCAATTAAAAGGAGTTAGCCTGAAACTTGGGACTAATCAGAGAAACTTCTGCCCTATGTTAAAGGAATATCCTAAAATAGAGATGTGCTGAACTTTGCCTTATCACTAAAATAATGCAGAATATTCTCTTCTATTTATGTGTTTATCAGCTTAAAATGAAGATATGGCATATATATATATATATATATATATATATATATATATATATATATATATATGAAAATCCTCAGACAGGGAAATTTAAATTTCCCAATTCTAAAACCTAATAAGAAATGTGTTGACTCTGAATCTAATCATAAGCATATGTCACTCATAGTAGGATATTTTCCCTAACATATCTGAGTATATGATTATGGACCCCTCAACATTGGCATTAATAGTTGGCTTGTGCCCTAAGCGATTGTTTATCAGCAAGGGACTTTAACATTTCTTTTGTCATCCATATAAAACCTTCCTTGACCCTCATCCACTGCCAATAAGGACTTTTTAAATTATATTTATTTGGGCTGGAGGGATGGCTTAGAGGTTCAGGTGTTTGCCTGCAAAGCCAAAGAACCCAGGTTCGATTCTCCAGGACCCACATTAGCCATATGCACAAGGGGGCGCATGCGTCTGGAGTTCATTTGCAGTGGCTGGAGGCCCTGGTGCACCCATTCTCTCTGTCTCTCTGTCTCTCTTTCTCTCTCTTTCTCTCTCTCTCTGTCAAATAAATAAATAAGTAAAATTAAAAAATTATATTTATTTAAGAGTGGCACTGAGAGACAAAATATAATAAATACAGAATTGGTTAATAAAGCTAAACTTAAAAATTTTGTTACCATGCTGGTTTCACAAAGGTTCAGTCTAGTGGGCTTGGGTATAATCCTATTTAACCTCCTTTGGTTACCAGAATTGAGAACATGCAAGCCTATATATACATAGCTTGAAGCTACCCACCACACATAAAAAGCGCAGTGAGAAGGGTCAAATTCATCTGTAAAGTACAACTCATAGCATGTTTAGCAATTCACTAAGGAATTAGAGACTCAGTACCTCTTATTAATCTTTTGAGTATCATAATGCTAATACACATAGAATTAATATCTTCACTTTAGAATAAAGAACCTTCATAATTATTATGCTAGGTTGAATAATTGAGTTTATTTGCTTTATCCATAAACAAAAGTAGATTACTATTTTTAAAGTTCCTTACTTATATAAAAAACATTTCATTTCTCCAATAGGTTTCTTGGCTTTTACAAGGGAATTCTGCCACCCATTTTAGCTGAAACACCAAAAAGAGCAGTGAAGGTAAGTATTGTATACTTTTCTGCAAAGGGAAAATAGATTGTTTAGTTACCACTTCACTATTAAAATAGTTCATGATAAACAAGGGGACATGAATATAGCTTAACATAAAACACTAAAATTAGTTAATACAAAAATTACAAAATAATTTTATTATAATTATACTTGGTCAATCTCTCAAACATGTATATTGGTTTGCAGATTTATCTTTCAGGTAAAAGTACTCCCTTTTAAATGAGGAAATTACACACAGAGAAAGAGAGAGAGAGAGCAGTAAATGAACTTTATGTAATTAAACCACAGAAGCCGCAAAACAGCCTGGACCTTTTCTCAAAGCAACTCAGAAGTTTGCCTTTGTAGCAGTAATTATTACAGAAAAAAAAGATGTGGAAAAATCTACCCCTCTGAATCATTTCCATCTTATGAAATGCACTATATTTCTTTCTTAAATTAATTTATTTATTTGCAAGCAGAGAGAGAGAGATAGAAGAGAGACAGACAGAGAGAGAATGGGCACTGCAGACTAACTCCAGATACATGTGCCCCTTGTGCATCTGGCTTATGTGGGTCCTGGAGAATCAAACCTTTATCCTTTGGCTTCACAGGCAAACGCCTGAACCACTAAGCCATCTCTCCAGCCCCAAAATGCACTATGTTTCTTTGTGAATGATTCTTACATTACATTTATTTGACATGTCAACTTTATTTTTCTCCCTTCATCTCCTTTGTTGGAATTCTCTATTCTGATGCTTACAGAATTATTACTTCCACTTCTTTAACCTCACGGCTGTGGATGTTTATGTACTTCTTGCTGGTATTTAGTATCTGAAATAGCAATGGGGAGATGTGCCAGAAACTCCAAGGAGGAAAGAACTGTGTGTGCACACTTCTCACATATGTTCTTGCAAGCAAAATTTCTGGTTACAGTGACTCTGGCTGGCACAGCTCCCCTACCCCCACCACTGACATCACCAAATATGGCTTTGTATTTCTGTAAAAATGATAACATAAACATAGACTAAAAGACTTCCTTTCCAACTTTATGTCATTTATTTTAATGGTATAAAGCTTTTTTCACATACTCAATTTATATTCCCAATTTTCCTGAAAGACAAGAAGGAACAGCTTGAATGCTTTCACTGAGCAAATCAAGGGGCTGACTGGGTTAGAAACTGTGATGAAGTAACCAACATTTATACACAAACATCAAACTTTTACATTATGTCAAATAGTAATTTAATAGAATTTAATCAGGTCTCAAACTTGACAAACAAAGCTTTAAAACATACTTTCTCTATAAATTCTCTGTCTTTGTTACTATAGTTTTTGTGCTTTCATATTATTACTTCAATACAAACTTCATTACAAGGATCTGAATCGCAGTGAAGAATCTGGAAAAGTTCACCAAGTACACAAAAAGGCTGAATTGAATTATGAAATGGCTTCACTTGATAAAAGATTGCCCAAGTAAACAAACAGAGCAGAGTTCCTGTTCAAAAGCAAAGTCACTTTGTCTCCACAGAATAATATATTCATTTGTTCAGTGTTTGCCATATATAAAGTAAATTACAATTGGAGTTTTTCCCTTCATGCTATATATTGGAGAAAAATTTACACTTTAAGGGGATTATGGTTTATCAGTGCTGAACAATCTTTTCCTGCAAAACTAACAAAAAGTTGAGCTTTACAAAACTCAGTTAGTCTCTACTTTAAAAAAAAAAAAAAGGAAAGAAAAGAAAAGAAAAAGGCAGTGCTCCATGCCAGAACAATGGTTAACAGATGAACTTTTGGGCAACTGGATATGGTGTATGTGTCCCAGACATCTTGTTTCAAGTAAATGTTACCTTAAAATTTTTGAGACATATGGTAAGTACGTTGGCTTTTTAAGTATAACTTGGAGCTAAGTGTATCTTTGCCAGATGGATAATACCAGTTTTTCAACACAATTTATGAAAACATTCATTTTATAGATATTTATCTTAGGATTTGTGAGGAGAGCAATCACCTGATTGTAACGATTTCATACATCATAAACTGTTTCATTGTATGTCGTCAAAGTTTACCTCAGAATAAAATATGCAGTAACTCGTGTGTGTGCTCACATGCATACATGTGTGTATGTGTGTTTATTACTTGGTATGGACACTTCAATTACAATTTTTTCCATAATAAGAAAGTGGAGATTTTACTTTAGTTTATTTTAGTGTTTGATATGGGATTCATCATTAAAATAATAAGACTTGGGCTGGAGGATGGCTTAGCAGTTAAATCATTTGTCTGCAAAGCCAAAGGACCCAGGTTCTATTCCCCAGGACCCACGTTAGCCAGATGCACAAGGGGGCACACACATCTGGAGTTCATTTGTAATGGCTGGAGGCCTTCGCATGTGCCCATTCTCTCTTTCTCTCTCTCCCTCTTTCTCTGTCAAATAAGTAAAAATAAATTTTAAAAAAGTAATGAGACTTCTGATGCTATATTTTTCTTTTCACAAATTAATATAGAATTTATAATGTAGTTAACAAGGGAAAATTATAACACAGAAAGACACTAACTAGTTTCTATTGATATGGGAATCACCTTTCTAGGATCTATAGTATTAAGCATTATGGGTCCAGAAATGCATTTTTTTCCCTGTTCAAATTTTAGGACCACTTTATGCTGACCAAACTCATGAAAGATTACAAATTGTGAAGGCTACTTGTTCATTATTGTATACCTACACCTACAATGGTGTTCAAGTGAATAAATGAAGCAAATAAAATTTATAGAAAGAAAAACGTTTATACAGACAAGGAATATGTTCTGTTTCCCCAAATTTCCACATTTACTGCTCAGGATATCTGGAATGCCAGGACTTCATTTCTGATCAAGATGAAGTAACAAGGACCAGATTAACTTTCCCACCTGAAACAACAAAAACACCAACAATAACAATAAGAAACTATAAGAAACACCAGATTCTAAGACACTGGACACCAGACAGAGCACGATAGTAATACCTGAGAGGAGGAGAAACAAATAGATGAGCCTTGTGAGTGTCCCAATGTACTGCTGTGAGAGGGTGTCCAGACTAAGTAGAGAGGAGAAATAATGGTAGAATCCAATGGATTTCCTGAGTCAAGAAAGAGAAGGGAATCTAGGAACAGCAAGGTAACTAGAGCTCACAAGACAGAGTGAGCAACAGAGCAAGCTACACCCAGAGAGTGAGCTCTTGAGTTCTGCAGAGTATCCAGTGTAAGCCCTTGCAGAAACTACCACCACTTGGTAAGAGGAGAGTGCTTGGCAGTCACACAGGGCTAAGAACCATATGTCTACCCAGCAACCAACCTGGAGATCCTTGACTTTAAAGAGCATTGAGAAGAGTACTCAGGAGGAGCTCATATCACAAGGGAAGAATTAGCCCTAGAGTGACCCACCCTTGGATCCTGTTCATTAGAAACCAGACTCCAGTGGTTTGTGCTTCCATGTATCTTATCCATGTCCAAGAACAGAGTATCCATGTGCCAAATTTCTTATCAGGTTGCTTAATGAGCATAGTTTGAAAGCAATGGGAAAAATAGAAAACTGGCTCATCCAGCCAGTGTAAGATGTCTTCGGCCTTATGAAAGCATGGTGCATCAGGATCACACAGCCAATAAACCTAGCCAGATTATCAACTTCTAGATTAGAGTACAGATTATATAGACACAATTAAACTGAGTTCCAGCTATCAAAGTCAATGTACTAAAATCTTGATTGGATATAAATGATTTCAAAATGCCCTTGTCATGCATTTATATAATATCAGAGGCAACATGATGCTGGCCAACTGAATTCCATCCTTGGAGGGTAACTTTACATCTCACCTTAGATAACAGGCTATCTTTATCAATCTAGGCATCAGCTAATTCTGTGGCAGAAATAGTGTTAAGAAATAAAATGGCCAAGGCTCAGAAAATATTACAAAGGAAGTGGCAGATTAAGTATGAGTGCTGCTCTCGTGGCTAGCCTAAGAACCTCCTCCAGGGAGATGGTAGTGGACAGTGAAAAAACATTACACTGGTCAAAGCAGAAAATCAGAGGCTGCTGAGAACTCACAACCAAAGGAGTCATAACATGCCCTCCAAGGCTCATGGAACATTGGGGAAGAGGGAGTAGAGACTGGAAGAGCCACAGGGTTGGAAGGTGTACTCTCAGGCATTGTGCCTAGCACAGAGACTGACTGTGCATTCATGACCTCATAGTGTTGACCAATAACCCTACTGAAGAGGGCCCTCCATGGAATGGGGCAGGAGGAGAGGAGACATGTATATAACCCAATGGGAATATGACAAATTATGTTCATATATTAAACTTCTCAATAAAAAAGAAATATATTGAAAATCTATGGAGAGCAATTAAGATAATAATTTACTAGTTCTGAATAATATGCTTCTAGACTAATATCTTCCAAGCATTAAACATAGGAGAAGACCAATATGTATTTTATTTAAGTTAATGGATTAATTAATAATTTTTAATAAATATTGGTTTCAAATGACAGTGGAGACATTTATATTATTTTGCTATTATTTAAAATCCATTTTAAAGTGTTCAGCTTGGGCTAGAGAGATGGCTTAGCAGTTAAGCACTTGCCTGTGAAGCCTAAGGACCCCGGTTCAAGGCTCAATTCGCCAGGACCCATGTTAGCCAGATGCACAAGGGGGCGCACGCATGTGGAGTTCATTTACAGAGGCTGGAAGCTCTGGCGTGCCCATTCTCTCTCTCTCTCTCTCTCTCTCTCTCTCTCTCTCTCTCTCTTTCTCTCTCTCTGCCTCCTTTTCTCTGTCGCTCTCAAATAAATAAATAAACAAAAAAAATTTAAAGTGTTTAGCTTTTGCTTTCTTAAAAGATTGTGTTATATGTATTTAGATTTTGGTTGCAAAGGTAGAAATTTAAATAAGTTCTGTTTTTGTTTTTAGTTTTAAGCACTGTTTGTTATTTGAATATGTCATAATATGTTGTTTATGACTTTTGAATTTAGTACATTATCACTAAATTATCACTGTGACCTATAAGACTTTTTTACTTCCAGATACCTGAGTCATTTCATATTAGCTGTTCATCCAAAGCTCCCATCAAGACTGCTAGTGTAGTTTAGGAGTTTTCTTGTAGGAAATATATTTTTATAAAAAGTTTTACACACATAGACCCCATCTCCTCTGCCCAAATTCTGCTGAGGGTCTTCAGTGAGGTTACTGGTATTCATTGTGGGGACCAAGGAGCCTAAGTGGGTCTCTGCAGGGATGGGGGAAACATGGTGTCTCAGGCTATTCTCACCCACCCTGAGGCTCTTACAATTTTACAGACAGGAAATAGAAAGCCTCCACTCTTTCCCAGAGAGGATACTTGATATCCTCATGAGGAATGCTAGAGCTGTGGGGTTGAGTCCACGTCCCTAGACTTCTTCCTTGGCGTTCCAGCTTGGTATTTCATCCTTATGATGACATAAAGCCAGAACGAAAATCAAGGCAAACAGACACTGAATAAATTCATCTTCACACTAGAAACCACTAAGGTAGTAGTGACTTCTGTGAGGCTCAGCATCTCCCAGAACACCCCTACTCCAGCACCAATGGAGCAATGTTTCTAAAATATGGGTCATCACCCACAGGCCAGGAAATCAATTTAGTAAAGGTGGTAGGTCCTGATCCAAAATCTTTAAAATGAAATAAATGAGAAATGGAATGTATGAATTAGCAAATAAGTAAATGTTGTTCTTTATCAATGCTTTTCTCAATTATAAATGCAAGGGTACGTGCTTGAACATGTCTGTTAAATAACTATTTTACATAGATTTAAGTCACAAAAGTTTGAAAGAGTCTGGCCAAGGTACTTCACAACTTCCAGATTCTTTGTGGCCATCACAGGAGTAATGGAAGACAAGAAGACCTCATTCCCAGCAGCAAACATGCCCCTCGGGCAGGGGCGATCTGCCCAGCCCACTAACAACCATGGCATAGTAGCAACAGCCTTAGTGTCACACTCAGGTGCAATCTCAGGTCTTTATGTCTACGTATAGTCGGACTCATGAGTGTACTCTAGACTGTTGGGGGTGGGAGGTTGGAGGTACTGATACTTGAGCCTGGGGCCTTGGACATGCTAGGCAAGTATTCTACCACTGAGCTTCATCTCTGGCCCATTCTTTAGCCTTTACATAGGTTCAATTTAATAGTACATGCAAAGCATGCTCCACACGTTTCCTGGAACTCAGTGCTTCCTTTGTTAACCTAAGTAAAGACAGAGAATGGAAATGAAGATTTCTCCCGAGTCTCCTATGTGCCAGACATGTCAGGGAATCTGATGTAAAATTCTATTATTTCATGACAATTCTGAATAGCTGAGGCTTGCGTAACTAAGGATTAGACAGGCTAAGCAGTGTGCTCACACATTTGCAGCTAAGTGGCCTGGCCAGGATTCAGACGCAGGACTTTTCACTTCAAGATTCTGGCAAGGTGATTGTCCAAACATGGTAATGGTGCTTAGAAAATAGAAGAAAAATGGATTATCTTTAACACCTAAACTAGAGCCAAGTGGGTGGCTTATTACTATCATACCAGCACTTGGAGTCTGAGACAGAAGGATGGCCATAAGTTTGAGGCCAGCATGGGCTACATAGAGAGTTCCAGTAGAACCTGAGCTACAGAATACCTAAGACTGTGGTGCTTTCCCTTTTACAGTGGTTTCTACGGCTTCTGATGTATCTTATCAAAACAGCAGTGATCTCTGCTAAATACTATTCTAATGCAGGGGCTGTCTTCACCATCCACTAGTGTATGGGAGCAAGAAAGCAGGGTGCATTCTGTGTTTACCATATTCAAGGAACCTAGTAACTATATATTAGATGAGCAGTGCGTGAGTCATTACCTGTTCTAGAAAAGGCTACCTCCACAGTTAATCTAAAAGGTCATGGCAATAAAGTAATTCCTAAGTTTTTAAAAGAATAAAAATGCATCTGGTTGTATAAGGACTCAAGCTGCTAAGAGATTCCAGAGACTATGCATACAAGGAACCCTCTTTCTAGCAACAGAATATTATGAACTGCCCCCCACCAAACACTTTATTGCTTATTTTTACCCTATTTTACTGGGCTATAAAGTAATGGAGAAGAAAGCATTTGGTTTCCCATGCAGTTTCTTGGGTCTCAAGTATGAAACCTTACAGGTCCTAAGAATACACCTTACTAGTGCTGGTGGTATTTACCCAACTGAATACACAGGGCAAAACAACCCTGTCCAAGAAGAATTGCTTCCCAAAATATGGACTATAGAAAGAGAAGATGAGGAATCAGATTATACAAGAGAATTAATTCAGTTTGCCTCTATAGAAATTTGTTAGCATACCTAAGTATCATCTTTGAAGGAGTTAACAGTATCTTGATCACAATCATCATTTTCTTTAGCTGCTAACAGAAGGAACAAGCAGCACTCTCCACTCAGGTTGAGGACATCTTGCTTACAGCCAAAGGAGTTATACCTTGGAATCCTGTGTACCATGGTATCTTCATAATCAATTGATGTTTTAAAATTCCATGGAGCTGTTGGTGGGGGAAGCAAGTTAAGGCAAAGATTCAATGTCTTTTACAATTGTGTTAGAAAAGTGGGCATTTGCTTCGAAAGGAGTTCATAGAGAAAACATAGGAGACCGAACATTTCAGGTTTCTGAGCCTGTAATTTTGAATCACTGCCATAAAAAAGAAGTCTATTGATGTCTGGGGAAACTGAAAATGGTCATGGTAAATGGAAGTTGTATGGTTCATTTACCACTATAAAGGATTCCATCAGCTCTTCTGTAGGTTATTAGAACTGCATTTGAAAAATGTGTATTTGTATGTTAAAATTAGATCCGTGGTAGCTACCCCAGGCAAGATTCAGAGCTGTGTTAGGTGGTTTATCATTTCTTAAATGTTGGTTAATATAATAATTTACTAAAGAACTTTTAGTCAATTAAAGAGTTGGTTGCAGGAAATTGTTATAAATCTCTAGATTTGGTTTTGTTTCACAGTTTTTCACCTTTGAGCAGTATAAGAAATTGCTGGGATATGTATCACTGTCACCAGCACTGGTAAGTGAGAGTATTTATTATACTTAAGTGTGTGTGTTATTTCATAAAGCAAAATCTAGAAACAAAAACCCTTTTGATTCCCAAAGCTCAGCTACTAAAATATGAGTTTGAGTTATTCAATGTTCAGCTACTTGTTGAAAGCCATCTTCATAATAAGTCACAATTTGGCTATTTTATAGCTCCCAGTGATGAATTTATGATAATAATGATATGTCTGGAAAGACCTATATGAGATATGGTCAAGAATATAAAATAAAGACTACATTTCTCAAAGAGTCTTTTAAAACCCAAACATGTATATGTTTACATACACATTGCACATGTCTATTGGTGCAAAGTCAATATGACTGGAGATTGTTTCTTAACAGGTCCATTTTCCAGCTGTTGCTCAAGCTGTAGCAAATATGGGACTTCAAGTCACTTGGGATAAAATCTCTCCGAGATCAGGCAGACTGAAGGGTCTTTTATTGGAATGACTATAGGTAAACAACTTAGCCAGGGAAAATAATGATCTTGCAATGCCCCAGAAAATTCGCACAGTGATCTGCATACTGCCTTATGCCACACTTCTCCTGGTGACTTTGCTCCTTTCATTAAATTAAGCTAAATTATATTGGTCAAATGTGTGTGCACAGAGAACCACAATAAGAGCAAATGCACTGATCTTTCTCTCTAACTCTGCAAAAGAAAACAAAACAAAGTTCAGTGTTGCTCCAATTGTCATTGTACCCTCCAGCCCCTGGAAAACCCTAAATTGACTGCTGAAATGTACCTCAAAATTCAACTGAAGAAGCAATGTTCTGAGCTTCAATTCTTTAATTATATATATGTTCCTCTATTCATAATAGAGTTACATCTGATAAACCCACTATAAATTAAGAAAGCAAATGCATATACCTAACCTACCACTCCTCCCAACCTCGTGACAAAGTGCTCTAAAGAGAATCGTTACTTTCCTGAGGGCACAGCTGGCTAAGAGATGCAGCATACTGCTACTAGCCAGCATCATGTGTGATTATGGTACTACGTATTACTATCCTGAGAAAAAGCTTAAACAATTTAGTGTGGAATGTGTTTCATCTTTACTTCATCATAAAGTCAAACAATTATAGGTTGAGTCACTGTATATTTAGGGACCCAGGTATACTTGGAAAAATTTCAAAACTTTTACTCTGCCACTCTACTAACAGTTCAAGAAAAAAATATTTGCTATTTTTAAAAGTTGTTCATGCCTCATTTCTAGAAATGACCACTTCTACCATAACAGAGAAATCTCCCATCCCCTCTCCTACCTAAACAAGGTGGCCATAAGAAATGGCTTCCTGGACAAGAAGCAGTGGTACCACAAGTCGAATTTACATTGAGAATTTGTTTCTAATCCCTCATTATTTAAATATCATCCTTTTTTTTCAAGTCATAACCAGTTTTATTGCAAAAGGACCCAGTATGCTTTTATTTATCTATTCTAGTACCTTAATAGCTACCCAACAAGTCATAAACATGCAGAAACATGCATCATCAGAAGCAAGAAATGTCACCCATCCCTTCTGCATATTAGCAACTTGTCACTCCTGAGCCACAGTGCTCACGTCACTGAGGTCTGTGAACAGTCACTTTTCACATTCATCCTAAGTGAAAGATGGATTGATTAAGTACAAATGCAACATATTACGAACAATTTCTTATAAAAAAAAAAGTCACAAATTAAGCCAAAGTATTTTACGGAATTTACTACAAAACGCCATAAAAACCACCTTCACTTAACCTCTCTCTCTCCGTATCTGGCGAGCCAATTGGATGTCTTTGGGCATGAAGGTAACTCTGTTGGCATGGATGGCACACAGATTAGAGTCTTCAAACAAACCCACCAGGCTCGCCTCACTGGCCTCCTGAAGCACACTAATGGCTGCACTCTGAAACCTCAAGCTGGTTTAGGCGACCTCTCTCACCAACCTCTGCAAGGGCAGCTTCAGGATGAGCAGCTCGGTAGACTTCTGGTAATGCCGGATCTCTCCAAGCGCCATGGTCCTGGGCGTGTAGCGACGAGGCTTCTTCACCCCACCGCTAGAGGGAGCGCTTTTCCTGGCAGCTTTGGTGGTGCGGAGGCTGCGGGTTGGGGGTGAGGAGTGGGGGTTTTCCCACCAGTAGACGTACCAGCAGTCTGCCTGGTTCAGGCTATTTTCTTTCACCCAAAGCCAAAGTCTCAGGACGTTTCCTTGATGGCAGCGGTGGGAGCCCAGAGAAGAGCCACAGTGGCCTATCAAAATGACCATGCTACCCAAACGAACAACCAAACCGCTCTGCCTAAATATCATTCTTAACTTTAGAAACATCTTGGGAAAAAAGGACTAAAGACTTCCTAGTGAGAGACAATCAAATATGGTCTCCCGAGGGCCAGCTGGCTGTTCTTGAGCAGCGTATTGGTACCATGTGAGAGACTGCAGGTCTTCTGACCCTGGAGAGTTGAAACTAAAAAGCATTCAATCACTCCAGCTACTATAACTGAACTCATGCAAACCACATACAGTTCTCTTCTTTTCTTGAACTCATTTATTCCAGTTTCTTTTTTGATACAGTGAGGCATTTAGCTGTTAAATATGCCCTGGTGCTACATGAAAGCCCAGGGGACTGGGAGTCTCACAGAAAAGGCATGTCTCTGCAACAATCTCAGTAACATGAGCTGCTGATAGCGGATCAATTCTCAGACAAGGGACTGCTGAATACTAGTTCTGACAGTAAATGTACCCGAGCTTTATAGAAGAACAAAAAAGTGAATTACTTGGAAGATTGCATATAGTAATAAAAACCTGAACATCTGGATTTTAGCTTTCCCAGTCAGAATACTTTGGGACTGGTATTTTTTCCCCTTGCTTTTGGATTACATGATGCAAGTCTGAGATAAATGAATAAAATATTTGGTTAGTTACCCTATATAAATTATGCTTAAAATTGTAATGAAGTGGGATAAAAGGAAAACATCATTAGTTATTACTTGTCTTCTAGAATCCATATGCAATACCATTCTTCTTTTTTATGGGAGTAATTCTATTTATAAAGCTCTTTCAAGAAACTTTCACACATTATTTTGATCCTCATAGTAACTTTATGAGTTATTATTTATGAGACATTGGATCATTGCAAGTTCTAAGCCAACCTGGGCTACATAGCAGGACTTTATCTGAAAGCGAACAAGCAACCCTTCCTTACTTTCCACTGGTTTTACTCTTCTCCTAGTTGGCTATAATACTACCTTTCCTCCTGGAATTATAAGTTCAACAGCAAAGAATTAATTTGGGGGCATTTATTCTGGAGGCTAAAGATTTTTCTTCATTTATTTTTCTGCTGTGTGTGTGTGTGTGTGTGTGTGTGTGTGTGTGTGTGTATTATCAATTGTTGTGTTTATTTTCTAAAAGTGTTTTCTGGAAAAATCTTAGAATTTCTACTTAGAAGTGTATTCCATAAAATTGATATTTTCTACTGCTAAAATTTTTAACAAATAGCAAATAAAAATCTTGCATGCAGTCATCCTTTGACAAATATTCTAGATTTTGATGGAACCCTTCAGAAGAACCCAACCATATATTCAGAAAAATAAAACAATCTTTTGTTTTAAGGAATAAGGCTGAGATTAGTGCTCATTGGTAGAGCTCTTACCCAGCATTTGAAAGGTCCTGGGTGTGACATCCAACACTAGAAATAAAAACAAAACAAAATCTGGAAAAAATTAATGAAATAATTTGCTTATTAATGACCTTTAATAGTGCCTCTAAGTACCACACTATGCATTTAATTTTCCAGTGACATGTTTGTTACCTGAAATGTAGCTTTTAATATACATTTTATTTGCTGTTCTACTCAATAAATGCATTTAAGTAGATGTTTAGAATAAGGCCCTCTTTTTACAATTTGACCACTCTTTTTATTTTATATATGCAGGTGTATTAGTTGCCACCTTAAATCGGGAAATCAACCTTGCCTTTTGTTAAAGGAAAAGTCATTGTTGATGGGGCTTTGACATGTTATTTTAAAATTGTCAGGATGTAGTTTGTGGCTTCTGTCAATTCTCCATGAATTGTCAGCATCTAATCAAGAATTGAAGCTGTTTGGTAATGGTATCTGGTACACTTGCTGAGGTTTCTTCACTCTCATCATAACATTTGGCTAAGTTATGTAATTGATAGAATGCTTAACCCAGCACATGATCACTCATTTTAAAGTATTGATTGATTTAACTTTTGTAGACATTTGCCATTGCTGGATTGGGATCTGGACTCACAGAAGCGATCGTGGTTAACCCTTTTGAGGTAGTAAAAGTTGGCTTGCAAGCCAATCGGAATACATTCAAAGAGGTAACCATTTAATATTTTCTTACTATTAAGGGAATATAATACATATATACATACACATATGTATGTATATGTACACACACAATTATGAACCAAGCCCTTATCCATTTACTAAAACCATAGTAAAATGTTGAGGAAGTAGAATAAGATGTCAAATATCTTCCACAAAGAAAGTGACAACAAAAATCACTGAAGCAGACCCAACATGGCTCAGGGAAATTTTGCAGAAGAGGGGGCGGAAAGAATGTCAGAGCCACATATTGGGTCATGATATGCAGAGACATTTAGCTTACCCATAACTGTGGGCTAACTCCACAATGCATGACCCGTATACCTCAACAAGGAGGGGAGGGGTAGGTCATGGATGAGCCTAATAATGGTACCAAACTGACTGTAAAAAAAAATAAATAAAATATAAAAATGAAAAAAAAAATACACTAAGTGTGCCAGGCTTGGTGGCATATGCTTTTAATCCCAGCATTTGGGTGGGAGAAGTAGGAGGATTGCTATGAATTCAAGACTATTCTGAGACTATATACTGAATTCCAGGTCAGCCTGGGCTAGAGGGAGACCCTCAAAAAATGCATTAAACTATGAGGGGATTTCATTTTAGAGTTCTGATGTAATCTGTAATGACTTATTTGGAATCTTCTTCCAACTTTTGGCAAAAATCCTTCACATTACCCTAGAAGAAACCACAGAAAAACCACTGAGGTGATAATGGTATTGTGCTTTGAAAAAGATAAAGTCATTTCTTTTTAATTATCTCACTCCTTTTCCCCACTCTACCCATCGCCCTCCCCCAAAGATTCTCATAATCTGTCAAACTTGTCTTGGGTTAAATCTGAGTGAGCAAGTTACTAAACCTGTGGAGACATCACCACTTGGACAATACTGGATCTTAACATTTAATTATTGATACGTGCTGTTCCATGTAGACAGCTTCCCTTGGCGTGTGCTGCCTTCACTGCCTTCTAGTTGCCCAGCTGTTCTTATATTCTTTCTGGATACCAAACACAGGTGGGGGATGGGATTAGCATCCTGGGTCCTTTCTTGGAACTTTGATTCCACAAGTAGGTGCCATGTGGTATTAATTGGTTTGGGCTATCTATTGACCTGGATTTTTCTGCAGAAATGTTCTTCTGCCTACTCCTCAGGCAGCTGCTAATGGGTGGAGACCCTCACGCCCCCAATTCACTTCCTGCCTGCTGCTGCTGCCTTGAGTTTCCTGACAGCTTCTTGGGCAGAGGTGTGGGGAAGGACGGGTCCTATTCACCTGGAGCTGCCAAGACCTGGGTTGGGGGAGGTTGGGGAAGGGTTGGGCTGCTCTAACACATGGTATCTGGTCAGATGAAGTCAATTTTAAATCACAGAGAATTTGTTTTTTGTTTCAAAAGATTTTTCAACATCAGAAAGGGTTGAAAATCACTTGTATACTGCTAGTTTTTGTTTTTGTTCTGTTGTCTATTATTTCTGGAATGAAGGTGAATGAAGGTGAGGAATAGGAAAAAAGGAGAAAAATGTTTTTCAAATGTCCTATATATATGGAGCATTTAAAATAGTTCCTATGGAATCTGTACAAAGAGAACTAGTTTATTAGACTTGGAACATAATCATCAAGAAGACTTGGAGGTTACCACCCAGTGCCTTATTTTACCCACTAGGAAGCTTGTCTTGAAGTAACAATAAGGGAACCAAGGAGTAAACAGACTTTCAGCCACAGTGTTTTATTTAGGCATCCTGTAGCCACAGGAACACAAATGGTTGCTCACAGTACAGAAAATGACAATAATTTTCACAGCACTTGTGTGCATGCTTAATGTTCTTTTTGTCTCCCTTGCTCACGAGGAAGTTCTGCACTGAGCCCAAGTAAGATCTAACATGCTAACACTCTGCTAAAACATGACCAGTGCCATAGCACAAGGACTTGCATGTGTGCATGCCATTTTTGCATGTGTATGTGTGTGTTGTGCATGGGTTTGTATGTGTGGGCACATGTATGTGCCTGTGTGTGCATGTGTATATAAAGGCTAAGGGTCAACATCGGATGCTTCCTCAGTCACTCTCCACCTATGTTTTTTTAAAAGATCTTATATTTATTCATTTATTAGAGACAGAGAGAAGGAGAGAGAGAATGGGCACGCAGGGCCTCCAGCCACTGCAAACAAACTCCAGATGCATGTGCTGCCATTGTGCATCTGGCTTACATGGGACCTAGAGAATCAAACCTGGATTCTTAGGTTTCACAGGCAAGTGTCTTAACTGCTAAGCCATCTCTCCAGCCCTCTACCTATGTTTTGACAGATGATTTCCCATTGAACCTGAAGCTCACTAATTTTGTTAGAATAGCTATCCAGCAAGTCCCAGGGATCCTCTTATCTCCACCTTCCCAACACTGGGATTAAAGATGCATTCTGGCATGCCAAGCTTTTATTGGTGGGGTTGGGATCCAAACTCAAGTCCTTGTGCCTGTGAAGCAAGCATTTTACTGATTGAGCCATTTCCCCACCCCTGTTATATCCAATTTTCGGTGAAGGATGGAGAGGGTTTGTTTGGGGTCACTTCGTTTGCAGAATCAGCTGAACTTAACCTTGTCAAATATTTACTTAGAATAATATCTAGTTAGGTGCATTATAAAATATTCTATAAACTTCAACAAATGAGACTTCAGCATAGTAGTAATCACATAGGACATTAAGATGGCCTTTTATTTACAGCAATTAAGAATTGAGTAGCTAAACTGACATTTCATTTTGATATGACACTTTGTAGACAGTAGAGTTTGAATTGAAAAAGTACTTGTTGGATGTGAGTGCAATCCAGTTAAAAGTAATAGGGTATGCCTATTGCAAAAAGAAATAATTATTGAAACAAAAAGAACAAGAATAAAATATTTATGTATAATTATTTAAAAACAAAGGGCTCACAATACTAAAAGCCTCACTCCACTGATAAGCACTTTATTTTATCCAACAAGGAATTACCCATTTGTTAGTTTATGCTGGTACTGGCTTAACTCAAATGTGGCATATGCTGACTTCAACATTAGTATGGCCAAGAATAATTTTGTTTCCTTCACTCTAAGACCTTGCAGGTTGTCAAGCATAGAAGAAAGGTAGGGAGGAGGAGGAAGATAAAGAAGAAAAAAGGCATTAATTTAAAGCCTATTACATTTAAAGGTAAAACATCAAACTATAAAGATACAGACTACTTATGTTGGAAAAATTGTAATAGCTTTCTGTATATCAAAAGTATGTAAAGTCACAAAAGATGATCCAGAATCTAGAGAGGTTATAGTTCAGTGGAAATATAATAGGAAGGCTGAAGAGATGCTTTAGCAGTTAAGGTGCTTACCTGCAAAGCCAAAAAAATCAAGGTTGGATTCCCCAGGACCCACATAAGCCAGACGCACAAGGAAGTGCATGCATCTGAAGTTTGTTTGCAGACACTGGAGGCCCTGAAATGCTCATGCGCTCTCTCTCTCTCTGTCTCTCTCTCTCTCTGTCTGTCTCTCTCTCTCTCTCTCCCTACTTCTCTCAAACAAATAAATAAAAATAAAATATGTTTAAAATTTTCAAAAAGAAATAATATGAGTCACAGTTTCTACTGTCTGTGTTGAAAAAGTGAAGAGAAACTAGTAGATTTAATTTTTTTAACATATTTTACTTAATACATGCAAAACATTATAAAGAATTTACATTTTCATGTATGTGTTTGTATGTGCATTGGTGAGGTATGTGTACATTATTCATGTACATGAGTGTGGGTGTGCACATGACATGGTGCACATGTGTAGATCAAAGAAAACTTTCAGGTGTCAACCTTTGCCTTTTAGACAAAGGCATGTTCTCTCTTTCTTCTCTCTCTCTCATTGTTGTTTACTGATAGATGTTCCACAAGCTTCTAGGAAATTCTCCTCTTTATGCTTCCCACCTCATCATCAATACACTGAGATTACAGATGTCCACCACACCTTCCATTTTTTATGAGGGTTCTGGAGATCCAAATTCAGGTATTCTGGCTTTAACAGCAAGTGCTTTATCCAGTGAGCTATCTCCTCAGCCCAGAATTTATCTTTTTGTTTTGTTTTTTCAAATTTTTTTTATTAACAACTTCCATCATTATAAAAAATATTCCATGGTAATACCCTCCCTCCCCCCCCACTTTCCCCTTTGAAACTCCATTCTCCATAATATCTCCTCCCCCTCTCAATCAGTCTCTCTTTTATTTTGATGTCATGATCTTTTCCTCCTATTATGATAGTCTTGTGTAGGTAGTGTCAGGCGCTGTGAGGTCATGGATATCCGAGCCAATTTGTGTCTGGGGGGAGCACATTGTAAGGACTCCTACCCTTCCTTTGGCTCTTACATTCTTTCCGCCATTTCTTCCGCAATAGACCCTGAGCCAAGTGCTCAGCACTGAAATATCTCTATCACAGAATTTATTTTTTTAAATCAACTTTGGAATTTTAGATTCACAGCAAAGACCTCAACCAACCCATGCATAGCCTTCCCCATTATCAACACCCCTCCCAAAGTAGTATATGTATCATAACTGATGACCTTACATTGACACATCATTATCACCCATCTGTGCTTCATATATTCCCTCTTAACCCTTGAGAACCATTTCAACATGTAATCAATATCGAAGCTATATGCCATTATTTCCATATTAAGTTGTAACTCTGGTGTATATTTTTTAAATTTATTTATTTATTTGAGAGAGAGATACAGAAATAGGCAGGTAGTGAGAGAGAGAATGGGTACACCAGATCCTCCAGCCACTGCAAACGAACTCCAGATGCATGCACCTCTTGTGCATCTGGTTTACATGGGTCCTGGGGAGTCGAACCTGCGTACTTTGGCTTTGCAGGCAAGTGCCTTAACCACTAAGCCATCTCTCCAGCCCCTGGTGTGTACTTTTTATTAGAGAGAGAGAGAGAAACAGAGGGAGAGAGAGAGAGAGAGAATTGGCGCACTAGCACCTCAGCCACTGCAGTTGAACTCCAGACACTTGCACCACCTAGTGGGCATGTGCAACCTTGCACTTGCCTCACCTTTGTGCATCTGGCTTATGTGGGATCTGGACAGTTGAATATGGGCCTTAAGCTTCCCAGGCAAGCACATTAACTATTCAGCCATCTCTCCACCCCCTGGTGTGTATTTTATGTATGTATCACATCTCAACTGTATCAACTAGGCTATTTCTAGTGCTCAATAGCTGTGTGTGGGTAGTGACTTCCACACTTAGACAGTATGGCCCTAAGGAAATCACCCTAAACTTCTGTGGTTACTTCTATGAAGGAGGCTGGAATGGGAAGGAAGATGATAAGATGTTAGGAGAAAAGCTTTGTATAATTAGTTGTATAATTAATTCCTTAGAGCAAGGTATTTCTGGGTAGCAGCTAGAAGCACAATCTTAGTTATTTAACCAAGTGGTGGTCTCATATTTCCTACTGTGACTTTGACCCAGTATTCTAAAAGAAATGCTTCTAATGACTCTGCCAAGCAACAAGCCTTGCCTTTGGGAGAACTCCTCAGCTGTCTGGGTGGGAATGATTTGTTGACCCATCTTGGGTCTCAGCCTTGTGTGATTCAGGTTCCATGGCTATGTTTATCATAGTTACCTAGTCATCCCCATTTTCCCCACTTTCTAGTTTCTAACAAAGTATAAGCCTAGTGAGAACATCGCTGAAGAATGTATATATTCAGGGCCATCTAGAACAGGAAGGCAGTTGGAAAAACTGAAAAGCAAACCCAGGATTTGGGGAAAGACACATCAAAGCTCACATCATGCTTTTCACCATTTCTTACCAGGCTGTCCTTGAACAAAGAACTTACAGTTCCTGGACTGGTAAAATAGCAGGAGTTGGTCCATCTTACTTAGAGCAAGGCTTTTCTGTGCAGTGGTTGGCAGCACAAGCTCAGTTATTAACCATGTGTCAGTTCCATCTTTCCTACTCTGACTATAGACCAATTTCTCTCTGTTAGGGAGGAACAGTAATACTATTCATTTAAAGTCATGTAGTGAGGATTAAATGATACACATACACACGCACACACCACACACACACGGTATATATATATATATATATATATATATATATATATATATATATAGCTATTAATACATGTATGTATTGTGATAGTTTAATAAATGCTAGCTATTGCAATATGCTTTTTATGAGACTTGAAGTATGATTATATATGCAAAGGTTTTAACACAAAGCCTAGCAAATGGTAGCATTCAACTAATAATAACTATTTCTAGATGCAAGTTGATCATATAAATCCTCAAGTTTAAGTAGAGACAGATTTGTCTTGAAATTTTGCCTGCACTAATATTTAGCAGTTGCAGCTGCCTCCAGTGATGAGAACAAAGTCAGCTTATTGAATAGCAGCCAGTCTCCTCCCCTGCCTTGTCCATGTTAGGTCATTATCAAATGTCAGTACCATCTATGCAGACTGACTTTGTGACTTTATTACTTCTGTTTATAACTGACACATAATTCTACATATTTATAGGGTACAATGTAATGTTTCCATACATATGTGTAAGCATCAAATTTGGCTATTAAGGCATATCAAAAACTTCTTATATTTATCATTTATTTTTGGGAAAAATATTCCAAAATCCTCTCTTCGATGCAGTAGAACACTAGATTTTATTCAACCTATCTAACCACAGTATGGAGTCTCCTTGAAAAATTAAAAGCAGAACTACCATTTTATCCAACAATTCCCATACTGGGTACATAACCAAAGAAAATGAAATCAGTATGTTAAATAAATATCTGCAGTCCCACATTAATTGCAGTATTATTCATAATAGTCAAGGTATAGAATCAGCTTGAGTGTCCATCAGCCAACAAATGAATGAAGAAAATATGGCATATATGTCTTCATACATGCACAGCAGAATACTATTCAGCCATAACAAGAATGAAGCCCAGTTATTTGTGGCCACATGGATGAACTTGGAGGACATTATGTTAACTGAAATAATTCAGGCACAGGAAGACAAATACCACATAATCTCAATCATATGTGGACTTTAAAGAGGTTGAGCTCATAAGAAGTCTAAAATGGAAGAGTGGTTACCAGAGCCTTGGGAAAGGAGGAAGAGAAAGAAAGAGGACTAGTGAGACTCAGTTTTAAACAAGCTTGAGCAGCCTCTTGTCAAGCTTATTGACAGTGTTGGTCCATTACAATAAACAGTAGTAACTGACTATATGTTATCTATGAATAGCAGCAGAAGTTAGACATGAAACTGAAAATGCTAAGGAAGAATTCTGCCACAGTCAGGATATCCTTTCTCTGAAATAGTTATATACTGTGAACATGGATTCTTGATGGAGTCTTACTCATTTTACACAGAACGTTCGCAGAAGGCTAAGCTCCTTTGCAATCAAGTACAGCTCCCAGTTGTGATGGAAAAATAAATGCATAGGCTTCAAGCAAAATTGCATACTGACTCCACAGCATATCTAAGAAAATCAGAAGGGGATCCCCATGAGGCTTATTCTGAAGCTAGATAACTTAACCTGCCAAATGTGTGAATTTCTCAGGCAGCATGTCTACAGTTGGCTTTGTTGCCCTCAGAGGTGTTGGATATGAACCACCATGGAATCCACTGCAGATTATTTTGAATTTTCCTATTTCCTCAGCCTGAGGTAGTAAATCAATATAATCTTTTAAACATGAAATTTCCCAAGAAGTTGCCACAGCTGAAGGACTCTGCTGCCATGGAAGGCAGCCTAAGAAAACAGCAGTCTATATTATAGTCACTGTTACACTTAGTGTCTTCTAGGAAATGGAAGAATGGTAAAGATGGAGCATAGGACTACACAGTATAGTCTAAAAGGTAATGTAACAGGATGTCCTCTCGGCCTTGTTGGGATGGCATCACTGGCAGAGGACCACAATGGGGCCCTCTGAATCATGGGGTCCAGTGCAAGGGACCTAGCTGAGATCCAAGTGAACTGAACAGAAGCTGTTTCTGATATGGCACTAGCTGCTTAGTGATGGGAGCTGTGGTGCTGGGGCCTCTAATGTAAGTTCTATCAGATGCTTTCAGGCATGGCAGGTACTGTGCTGCCTACAGCTGCCCTGTTGTTCCCTCTGTGGCCTAAGAGGATTCTTTAGCTAGTCAGAAGCATGTTACCCACAAAATATGCCTTACCACTCACTTTAACCGTAAACTAGCCCAGAAATGTAAAGGAAACTATGGTTACTTTGGTTCCTGATACAGCCCTCATGTCCTTCCAACTTCTGTATAAAAATATTTCAGTAGGTGTGCTTTTCTTGCCTCCACTTTCTTAATTACCATCATATCATGTAAAGACTATAATCCCTGACACAATTCCACCAATTCCAACACTAGAACCTTGGCCAGCATCTTAAAGTTCACAGTAAGCAAAAGAAACCAACCTCTAATTGAAATACACTTGACATTCTGCGGGGAGGAAAGTAATCACAACTTTGTTATGCTCTGATTTGGTTCAGTGGGTGTGAAAGCATGTTCAGGTAAAATTGAGGTAGACCCTAACTTCCCCCGTCCTCCAAACAAAACCCAGAAAGAGAGTCGCTTTGGTCTGTGATCTCTTTGGCTTAGAATGAGGCTTCCCAAGGATTCCACTAATGGAGAAGGTTTACTCTTATCCAGTGTTGCCAAAGGTGTGATTGTAGATTTTCTTTATAGCACCTTTCTCTGCTGTAGCTGGATGCATAGTTTTTTGTTTGTTTGTTTTTATCGGTGCATTTAGACCGATTAGAAGAATTAGAAGAACCCTATCACTTGTGCTAAGTCAAGTGGTGTTTAGTTGGCACGTGCTCTGCTAGCCTGGAAAATGTGAATTTCTCCCCAGGAGCAAAATCTTGTATGAAATGTTTCCCAGTTTTTCTCTCCACTTTGAAATCTACTTCAAAGTTATTATTTGGCTAAAGGGTTATTTTCCTTCCCTTGAGGACTATAGGATTTGCCTCTGATGTGTGGCTGGGACCAGGTTTTCCTTCTACTCTGTCATTTGTGTCTATATTACACATGAACATAATCATTCTCACCCCCCAAAATATTAAACTAGACCTTTAGAAAATTGAAAAAATCTGTTTTATCACTACTTAGTTTTTAAAGATGTTTAACCTAAAAGGCGAATAATTAGTTTCCTATTTCTTTGCTCCATAATTGTAATTTTAAGGATTGATGAACAGGTAGTAAATGGGTAATTGATAATGAATCTTTACAAAACACTTTTTTAAGATAATTAGTTCAGGGATTGCTTGTGGCTTTTGGATAACACTGCCAAATATACTTCTGTACACTTTGTCCTTGAGGCTTAGTAATCTAATAGAGACTAATTAGATCATATAGGCATCACAAAGCTCAGTGGTCACTTTCTCCACAGATGATTAGGAAATGTTTAATTAAGCTTAATTATATTAAGTAGGGTCAATATAAAGTCAATAGAAGCTAAATTATGTAAAAAATCTCTTAAGAAAAAAGAAAGGGGCTGGAAAGATGGATTAGCAGTTAAGGCACTTGCCCACAAAGCCAAAGGACCTAGGTTCAATTCCCCAGGACCCACATAAGACAAATGCACAAGATGGCACATGCATCTGGAGTTCATTTGCACTAGCTACAGGCTCTGGTGCACCCATTTTCTCTCTCTCTCTCTCTTTCTCTTTCTCTCTCTTTCTCCTTCTCTCTCCCTCTGTCTGACTCTGTCTCTCTCAAATTAATAAATAAAAATAAAAGAAAAAAGGAAAGAAGGAAAGGAAAGAAAGAAAGTAATGAAGAAGGTAAAGAAGGAAGGAAGGAACTGGGGGAGGGAAGAGAAGAAAGAAAACCGAGCAAATGAACTTGACACCTGGAGAGTGAATATGTGGCTGTGTTTACAGATAGTATGAGAAGCCAGTTTCAAGGGCATGTCAATGTTTATGATGATGTATTGAGTTAAGTTCAGATTTTTTTCTGCATTACCATGTGAAACACTGTCTGGTAACTATTCAATACCTAAGTTATTTCTTTTCAGATTATGATGTTTATGAGCAGAAAAGAAAATTATGCATGTGAATCCTTTCCTGTAGTTACCTTTCAACAATGCCTCGAAGAGCAGCCAAGTTGTCTCTCTATTATCATTTACAGAATGTAGGCTTCAATCTTCCATTTGGTTGTGCCAGGAACTCTAGATTTTTGCTTTCAAGATTGAAATTTTGATGAAGTAATGATAATAGCTTCATTTAACTACACACCAGGCCTGCAGGATGCTGTGCATACTTTTTTCCCCCTTTACTGGAATTTTAAAATTTGTCATGTTAATTTATAAATGACCTACAGTATATATTGTTTACACAAACCAAGTAGTATAGAACTAAAGAATAAAAAGATAATTAATGACTTATCTCTAATCTCATCCTGCTATCCATCCTGTGAACTCTTCTACTTTTTACAATGCCTATACTTATCTGATATTTAAAATCCTCCCACTATATTTATAAGATTGGTGGTTTTATCAGCATTTTATAAGTAGGGGAAATAAAGCCCAACACTGTTCATAGTTCTAGGAAACTGAGCATTAACATATACATCTCTTTCTAGTCAACTATATTGCTTTCATTGGAACAAATAAGCCATAATAATTTTTAAAAGCTCAAGGGTAAATCAAGAGAAACTCTTTCTGGAGCCATGAGGACATGGAGGCTCCTTCTTTATTTCCAGTCCCAGCACTAACCCATTGGCCACAGCGCCATCATTTTTGTTAGTGCCAAAAGCTCAAGGATGAGGTAGTATCAGTGTCTGTTTAGCTCAAAATCCCAGTGGTCCCCTACGAGTGACCAATGGACAGCAGCTTTGTGTTAGTATAGCTTTGTAGCTTGGCATTTGAGAAGGTTTACTGACATCTACTTATTCTTCACTAAAGAGACCTGTTCATCTACACTCAAGATAGAATCATATCCTATTAAAATAAACTATTATGGTGAATTAATAAACTAAATTAAAATGTATAGTTTTAATCTCAAGTCCTCTCTTTTCAGTTACATTTTGACCTCAAATTTTTAAAAAAGTTTCACTTTTCTTTTTTTTCAAATTTATGAAAATGCTTCAAGATCTCATTTGAGTCATGAAAAGTATAGGTGATCATCCATCTCCTCAAGAGCCAACATATTTTCCCACCTTAATGTAATAGCTATGTTTCCCTTCAGCAAGGCAGTATTCTTCTGAAGGTCCAAATGTAGATACTTCATACATTGTGCACAAGTTTCCTCCAGTTTGCTTTCCAGACACATGATGAAATACAGAGCAATATCCTTACTCCCTTGGCATTGAGATGCAATACCATTCACTTTGCTATGGGACTCAGGCAGAGGGACACATATGAAGTATGCTGTCCTTTGGCATGGAATGTCCAAAGCTCTTCTTTGGCATTAGAGATGTAGGAATCTAGACTCACCACACCTCTGTGCTATTGGACACGTTATTCTGATAGTTATGTGCCCGGGGAACAATGCCTGCAGCCTATAACCTTGGTCTGTGATCTCATGAGCTAATAAAACCCAGCTATGGGCAGTAGTCTAATGGAAGAACTCCAAAAAAATTAGCTCAGACTGCCAAAAATGATCTTGTTGATTTGTTGGTAGGACTAGGCACTCAGAGGCTAAGGAATTGTTGCCCCAGAGCAGTGCCTGAGGGCATTGTTTAGGCAAAGGATTCTCTTTGTTTTTCCTTTGGACTTTAGAAATAAGTTTTAATGAATTTTTATGTATATTTGAGATATATGAGATGATGCTTTGGTATACATGAAGATAATAAAGTGGCTACTATACTAAAGCAAAGCGGTCTATCATCTCACATAGTTAATTTTTGTGTGACAAGAAAAGCCAAAATCTACTTACTTATCAAACATCCTAACAGTACAATTTTATTAACTATGGTCCTCATATTGGACATTAGTCATCCATAATTATTCATCATATATATCTACTTTTTTGTAATTTTTGGCCAATATCTCCTATTCCCCTTTTCTGCTCTGGTAAGTATGGTTTTACTCTCCATCTCTATATATTTGACTTTTTTATAATTTCACTAATAAGTGAAGTCATACAATATTTTTTCTTTGTTTGGCTTATTTCGCTGATGCTTTTCTCTTTATATAAACTTCTTAAGCAGAAATTTTATTTCATATTCTATAACCATTATAGAATACAATAACGAGTATATACAAAACTTATTTGCATACCTCTCCAAATAAAAGCTAAAACAAAATGTACCTGCTTTTAGAATATGAGAAAAGCCCTATGGCATTTTCACAGGATGTGATATGACTAGGCATTCAATGTGTGTAAACACACACCCTCCACCATTAGCATTTGAAAGAGCTAAAATCAAAGTTTAAAAAATCCTTTGAGCCATGCATAGGAGACTGAGGTGAGACGATTATTATGAGTTCAAGGCCAGTGTGGACTACTCACTGGGTTCCAGAGAAGCCTAAGATACAGTGTGAGACCATGTTTCAAAAAAGAAGAAAGACCATGAATTGATTCAAATTGAAATACTTCTGGCAGGTACCAACTTTGCAGCTCTGGAGCCATCAGGGAAAGATACAGCTAGAAAAGTTATAATGCAGTTCAGCCCACAATTGGTAACTAAATATGAAAATTGGAGTGAATCTAAATTCACAAGGAAATTGAACTGATAGGTGACCTGCCAGTTGGACAGTATTGGAATCATTTGGCTGACAATGCTAATCAGTTACCATTTTGTTTTGAAATGGAAGCCCAGTAATCAAATAAGTTTAGTAAAATTCCTTGTGTTTACAGAGATCTAGTCAAAATGATTCTATATTTTACTATTTAAGCATCCTAGTGGAAGTCATGTTTTGCCTTTCTAATTGAATATTTGCTTACATGTGTGTGATACAAGATCCCTGAATAAAGCAAAAACCACCCTATCATACTTCCAATTTTTGTAAGCATTGGAATTTCATTTTTCTTTATCTAAAGACCCCAACTTGCCAGAAAAACATATTTTTACTATCTTATGTATCTGTTACCTGTTTCAGCTGGAGCATCAAGCCCTGAAAATGTTACTACCTATATATAACAAGAATGGATAAGAAAAGACCAACACTGGTTTACATGTAGAATTATGATCAAGCCACTTGTCATCAACATTTTTCTTTGGAACATTGCTTAACTATGTTTGGTTTCCTTACCACCCCTTCAAAAAACTCATAATAATATATGGTACTTGTTGCCCACTTCCTAGAGGTTTTGAGAGAAGACATCTAATATATTAGGATGGCAGAACTGGGTGTAGGATAAAAACAGACTTTGGCTATCTAAGGGTGTCTGCACTCTGATTATCACTTGTTCTGTGATCTTCAGAAAGTTATTTAACTTCTAAGACCTAGTTTCCTTATGTCAAATGAGGTAGTGATAATACCTGTCAAACACACCAGTTGAGAGGATTGAATAACACAATATACATAAGTACTGACCACCTAAGATAAGGGTAAGACTGATGAGTACTTCCTGTGTTCCTGGTACTTGAAAACAAAGTGGACAATGTTTGGGGGGCAGGGGGTAGCAAGCAAGATGGCTTAGCAGCTAAAGGCACTTGCTTGCACACCAGCCTGGGGTTCAGTTCTCCAGTATCCACATAAATCCAGATGCACAAAGTGACTCATGCATGTGGAGTTCAATTGCAGTGGCCCTGACACTCCCACATTCTCTCTCTCTCTCTCTCTCTCTCTCTCTCTCTCTCTCTCTCACTTCCTCTCTCCCTCACAAATAAATAAAAGAATAAAATTATTTTTAAGAAAGAAAATATTCTGTAGGCTGTATAGCCATGTCACAGAGAGCCAGTTTTCATATTTTTCCATTTGCAACTTTTGCTCCCAAGAGTCTTTGTTTGCATGGACTTGCCAAGCAAATAGTTCTTAGGGAGAATGCTAACTCTGAAGGATAGGGAAGAGGCCACCAGAAGGAAGAGTGGGCTTGGAGGTGAGCACTGTTGCCTGAAAGGGTATCTTTATCCCAGGGCATAGGTTTGGTCTGGTTTCAGACAAAGACCTTTTGCTTTTCATTCTGCATGTGTTTGTGGTCTAATTTATCACAATGGTCCAGGACTCCAGGAAAAGTAAAGAACAGCCAAAAACAATGAGAAGAAGCTCAGGAAGCATGTCATTCTTTTTCTACTCCTCATCAGCTTCACATTTTGGTGCCCACTACATTGAAGTAACAAAGAATTTATATTTGTTAATTTATGATTATACCTATTCTTATGATTGCAAGTCACAGCTGCTATTCTTATTAACAACTAAATATACAGTGAGTGCTCTCTAGGGGCTAAGTTCATTGGCGTATCATCACAACAGTCCTAAGAGAAAGATTCTGTTGTCATCTTTGTTTCTGAATAAATGAAGTAAAGTCAGAGAGAATCAAACACTTGCTGAAGTTAATGAATGGTATTGCTGAGACTCAATCCTGCAGCATCTGTCACCCAGCTCCTGTTTCTAATTAGTATGTTGCCCTCTGATTCGCTTAATTATTGACAACTAGAGTTACAGCTCAGCAAAGTGTTTAAAATCCATGAGTCCCACTTCCTTGTCCTCCCACTCGGCACACATACCAGTGAAAATGAGAGAAAAATCATCAAACACCATCCGTATATTTGTTGACTTTCACTAACATCTCTTTGCAAGCTGGTGAGAAGAGATGCTAATCAAATTAGTGTTTAACTTAGTCATCCCAATTCTATGATTTTTAAAATATGTTTTTATTTATTTGCAAGCACAGAGATAGAAGGAAGAGAGAAAACCAGAGAATCCTACAAACAAACTTCAGATGCATGTGTCACTTTGTGCATCTGGCTTCATGTGGATACTGAGGAATTGAACCCAGATTATTAAGCTTTGCAGGCAAGTGCCTTAGCTGCAGAGCCATCTCTCCAGCCCCAATTCTATGATTTTTTAAAATATTTTTATTTACTTATTTGAGAGAGAGAAAGAGGCAGATAGAGAGAGAATGAGTGTGTCAGGGCCTCCAGCCATGCAAACAAGCTCCAGACACATGTGCCACCTTGTGCATCTGGATTTTATGTGGGTCCTGGGAAATCAAACCTAGGTCCTTTTGGCTTTGAAGGCAAGTGCCTTAACAACCAAACCATTGCTCCAGCCCCCAATTCTACGATTGTTAAACAGTAGACTCTACATTGTTTTTTTGTTTTTTTTTTAAGGAAAGACACTGGTATCTGAAATTTCAAAGATGTCCATTGCTATCAACCTGTAATAGCCTCAGAGCTCCCTGACCCTCTTGCCCTAGGGATCTTAGAAGAGTGAGAATGAGATGAAAGCTAAGATTAGACACAGAGTACGCCTGTATTAGTCAGTCTGAGCCGGGAGATCCTCATTTCCACCCTTTTCCCATCCCCAGGAGAGCCTTTTTCTATCTTTTCCTGCCTCTGCACTGCCTTCCTTAACACAAGAAAGGTTTGTACAGCATGCCCAGGGTCTTTCCAACAAAAATAAACTTGTCCTCATCTCTTTTGAAATCCAAAATAATTTGGGTTGTTAGTCAATGTATCAAAACACAAATGATTTTTTAAAAAAAGTATCAGAAAACAGAAGGTAAACATTAACCTTGTGGGAATTTTCTGAGTTTCATCTCATAGGAGATGTCTTTTATTGCTTCAATATATATTCTCATGTGATATTTTCACATTACAAAGAAGGGCTTCCTTAAATCCTTTGTTATAATTAATCCAAAAATGAAAAAGATGATAAGTATAAAATTTATACCTAGTTGGAGGTGTTTTTTAATGATTATCAGCAAAATCTGCATGATTTTCTATATAAATAAGAACATTTAAATGCATTGTGTTACTAATACAACTGTAAATACAAATCGAATGTAGGGCTTTGATTGAATTTCTTTCTTTCTGTTCTGCTGACATAGCCTTAACTGCACTTGGTAAGAGAGCACTTCCAGGCTGAAAGGATAGCAGATTGCTACAGTCGTTCTAGCAACCTGCTCCAGTCAAACACCAGACAAATGTCACATAAATGCTTGGCCTCATGGGGAAAAAGAAACACTGAGCATTTTTCCTTATTTACTATTCAGTCAAAATATGGGAGGGAGAGCTATCCTTTGTGCAATGCCTCCAAAAAGGAAATGATCACTCATACTTTTCAAAACCTCACGTGAACAGTTGTAAGTGTGTCATAATGAACTCTAAACCTCAGAGAAAACTGCAGTGAGCTCTTTAGCAAGGCAACAGCAGATTGGATTCCGGCAGTGAAGGTATTTCAGCCTTAGGTAATCAACCAGAGGACTGGAAAAGAATAAATTAAAGGTAACTTAGTACTCCCAACACTATTTATTGATAATTTATCACAGCAAGGGATATACACACTGATTGCCCACCTTATTGACCAGATGTACAATCACCAGCTATTTTCCCATGGCCAATTTCTAACCTAGCACCAGTTTAAATCATTGAGGCAATGGATTTCAGTCTAATTTTAACATTAACTTTAGAAAAGCAAGCATGCTAGTTTGGGGAGCCAATATAACTTCCTTTTGGATGATGTACAAAGTTGTGGATTACTTTTATCTACATGGCTAGTCCCCTCCATTAGAGTGGATAATCCAGATTTGGATATAGTTATTTACATGTTGAAAGTGCTGATAATTATTGTATGGCACCCGTTTCATTAACTCCACAAAAGTTTTTTTTCTTTCATAACAGTTCCTTAAAAATCTGTTGCTGTACATGCAGTTTTAAAAAATGTATTTATTATTAGCATACAAAAATTAGGTTTCATCATGTATTTCAAGCAAATTTTGTGTTTTGTTTCCTTCCCTTCTCTGTTCTTCCTCTCCACCTTGTGTCTTCTCCCCACCATAGCCTCATTTCTACTTTTATACTACATTTTTCCATCTGTCCTCAATCCTCTTCCCATCACCTCTTGTTCATCTCTCATGATCTATCTTGATTCATAGTCTATGCTCACTCTCACACCCCCTTATGTACTTCTACTCAAACATTAAAAGTTAAAACATATGGTAGAGAGCATGTGCATGCAATTTTGTTGGTGTTTGAGGAGGGTTCTAGTTTTTAAAAAGTGCAATCTAGGCATCATTATTCATGTTTGGGGAAATAGTTCTAGTAGTTCTGGCTTGAAGGGAAATGAGTAATAATTGATGATATTCCATAATCCCAAACATGAGCTCTCTGGCTTTGCAACTCTCTCCTTCAGCAACCATCCACCTGGGGTTATGCAAGACACATCATTAAGAAGGAAGGCTTGGGATTCCAGGGCCTCAACAAAGGATTTACAGCAACATTGGGACGTCATGGAGTTTTCAACATGGTCTATTTTGGCTTCTACTACAATGTCAAAAACATTATTCCTGTCAACAAGGTAACTATATGATGATAAGATCAGTGGGAGAAATTTTTATTTTCCTTATTTGCAGAGTGATTATCATGCCCCAGTCTGTGCAGAAGACATAGCCATTATTTAATTTGACCCTTACATCAGCCTGTGTATTGAGTATTGTTATTCCTCCTTAAAATCCAGGAACTGGCCTGGAGAGATGGCTTAAAGTGCTTGCCTGTGAAGCCTAAGAACTCATATTCCAATCTCCAGGTCCCACATAGCCAGACACAGAGACACAAAGTGTGCAATGTTGCACGTGCACCACAAGGGGGCACACACATCTGGAGTTCGTTTGCAGCCTCTGAAGGCCCTGGTGCACCCATTTCTCTCTCTCTCTCTCTGTCTCTCTCTCTCTCGCACACACACACACACACTTTCTAAAAACTAAATTAAAAAAGTTTTTTTAAAAAATCCAGAAACTGAGTCATAGAAAGATCAAGCATATTTCCTGAGATCACATAGTAAATTGTAAAGCTGAGCCTTGCACCCAAGTGTCATGCAAGGTTTATCTTCTTGAAGAACTTTCTAGAAACCATGTTTTTATTTTATTTGTATCTCAGTCACATCACTTTCTCTACACAGCTGAAAATTTCATATTCTAAACATTTTTAGCTTATGGGGGAAATATCACAAATGTTTCTATTTTATGTACATATTAATTTGCAAATTCACATAAATTAATTTAGGTAGGTGATAAATCAACTCTTCCAATATCATTTGCTTTTGATGCAACATAATGATAATAATTATCTTTTTTATTATTATTATTTTATTTTTTATTATTTATTTATTTATTTATTTATTTAAGAAAGCGGGAGAGAGAATACGGGAATGCCAAGCCCTCTAGCCACTGCAAATGAACTCCAGGCACATGCACCATGATGTATACCTGACTTACATGGGTACTGGGAAATCAAACTTGGGTTCTTAAGCTTCGTAGGCAACTGCCTTAACCACTAAACCCTCTCTTCAGCCCATTATTATTTTTTGTTTGGGTTTTTGAGGTAGGGTCTCGCTCTAGCCCAGGCTGACCTGGAACTCACAGTGATCCTCCGACCTCTGCCTCCCAAATGCTAGGATTAAAGGCATGTACCACCATGCTTGGCTCATTACATTTTTTTTTTATTTATTTGAGAGATAGAGAGGAAGATAGAATGTGCATGCCAGGACCTCTAGCCACTGCAAATGAACTCCAGACACGTGTATCAACATGTGCATCTGGCTTACATGGGTACTGGAGAATTGAACCTGGGTCCTTGGGCTTTGCAGGCAAGCACCTTCACTGCTAAACCATCTCTCCAGCCCTCATTACATTTTTTTGAGCTCAACATACTGGCCTTTTATTTTATGCAAGAGAGCAAGAATGAGAATAAGCATGAGAGAGAGAGACTTGGCACTCCAGGGCCTCCAGCCACTGTAATCGAACTCCAGATGTTGCGCTACCTATGCACATGTGTGACCTTGCACGTTTGCATCACCTTGCTTACATGGGATCTGAGGAGTCAAACATGAGTCCTTAGGCTGCATGGGCAAGTACCTTAACCACTAAGTCATCTCTCCAACCCATCATTACATTTTTGTGAATGCATTTTAATGAGTATGCTATTACAATAAAACAAATTTGGTTATATTGAAGAAATAAATTCAGAAAGATTAATATGGTGCACATATAGTCACATGTCACTGAATTCTCATGACTGTAATCCCAACACTTGGAAGGCTGAGGCAGGAGAATCTCCATGAGTTTGAAGCCATCCTGAACTAAGTAGCAAGACCCTATCTTAAAAATGCAAATGAGGGCTGGAGAGATGGCTCAGCCATTAAGGTGCTTGCCTGCAAAGGCTTAATAACTAGGGCTCAATTCGCCAGTTCTCACATGTATGCACAAAGGTTCAATTACAGTGGCTAGAGGCCCTGGAACAACAATACTCTCACTCTCTCTCCCTGGAGTGCCTCTCTCTCCCTCTTTCTCTCTCTGCCTTCAAATAAATTAAATTTTTAAATATAATAAAATAAAAATAATGGGCTTCTCTTACTTTCCAACTAGAAAAAGTTTTCAAATTCAGGAATGGAGAAATATGTGGCTAGTTCTCCCAGCCTACCAACAATTGCATGCTCCCATTCTCTAAGTCCATTTATAAACCATATAAAGATTTAAATTTATAAGGAACAGAACTTCATTTGTTTTTTCCACTATTGTATCCCCAAAGTTTAAAATAGTGTCTGATATATAGTAGGACCTTACTAAATTTATATTAAATTAATTAGAGGAAATAATGAAGATATGAATGGAGAGTTTTTTCCCTTAGACTAGTCACTAAAGGGATGTGTTGATATTTGGGAAAGACACTATAATAGTTGATACTAGTGTATAGGAGGCTGAGATAGCTGAAGAGCTGAGAGTTAGAGTGGGCCTCACCATAATCAAAAAGTAATCCAAGAAAAGGAAAAGTCACCATTTAAGTTCATCTACAACATAATAGGGTCTTTATATTCAGAAAGTAAAATGCTTGTTTTTGGAAACGATTCTAAAAATGGACATTTCATATTGCCAAGATAAGTTTCCCCAAGTTGCCTAAACAGATTGCCAAAGCAGACATTTTGCCAATAACCAAAATCCTGATGGTTTCAGCAGTGAAGACAGGATCCCACTGTGCAGGGAAACCTCCAGAGAATAGAATAGAAAAGGTATAGAGTGGTTGTTCTTCCCATGTCTCATTACATCCAGTATCTGTACTGTCTTCTCTAAGTGTATTTAGTGAAATGTCAACTAGTCTCTTGCCAAATGAATTTTCTGTTAGCTAGTATTTTCCACATTGAAATTAGAATAAGAAATAAATGCTCAATTTATTAGTTAGAACCCTGAAGAATACTGTTATTTTAAATAAAAGAGATTTTTTTTCACTATTGTTTCAGCATTGATTTGAAGCAGGGTTTTTCTTTGTAGCCCATTCTAGCTTTGAACTTTCTGTACAGACCAGACTGCTGTTAAACTTGAGGTTCTCTTGTCTCAACTTCTTGAATTAGAATTCATGACTTTGTGTTATAATTCCTACCAAGCTGAACACCTCACTCTCTTAAATCCTCATCCAAAGCACTAAATAATATAGAAGATGATGAAGTGTGGTTTGTAGTTATTTTAAAAATGTAAATCTTGACAGGCATGGTGACTCACACCACTAATCTTTCTAGCACTTGGGAGACCAAAGCAGGGGGATCACTGTAAATTCAAGGATAAACCTAAGTTACATAGAGAATTTCAAGTTAACTTTGGGTGCAAATGAAGATCCTTTCTCAAAAAAAAAAAATAGTAAAAGTTGAATACATCCCTTTGTAATCCTTTCTGTGCAGTAGTTTTATACCAATGGAGAAAGTTAAGGAACTGCTTCCTACATATCTGACTATTAACAATTATACTACATAAACCACCTTTGACAGGCTGAAATCTACTGTGTTGGCTCAGAATTTAATTTCTACACTTCAGTTTCCAAGCTAAAATAGCCAGCTTATTCCTTTTTATTTAATGATCTGGACACTTGAGCCCCTTATATTGGAGCTACTAAGAGGAATGCTGGGCATTAGATTTGAGGTCAGTAGGTTTGAATGTCACTCTGATATGTATTTCTTAAGTACTTATCAGGTGCTTGCACTGGGTACCAAGGGATGCAATAGTGAGATGCTTCCATAGAGCTTTCAAAGCAAGGGATGTACTAGAAAAAAAGCAAGAAAAATGACAAACACATACTTATGAATAATATAAATCTGGCAGCCAGGAAAGCCTTCCCTGAGGAAATGATATTGGAGCTGACAAATAAGTTAATATTCAGTGTTGACAGATGGACACAAGCATTCTATATATATAAAACATCAAGTGCTAAGCCTCTAAAGAGGGTGGGAGTTGGAGGCCTTGGATAAAATAAAAAGCACCCCAAGTGATGAATGTGAAAGAGTCAGGATAAGGCACACACCTTTAATCCTAGTACTAAGGAGGCAGAGGTAAGAGTATCACTGTGTGAGTTAGAGGCCAGCCTGAGACTAGAGTGAATTCCAGGTCAGCCTGGGCTACAGTAAGACCCTACCTTGAGAAACAAACAAAAAGAGTAAGGATACAGATCTGGCTAAAAGGACACAGAGATGAGTCATGCTGAGTATTAAAGAGCTCATTGAGGATTCTTTTCTCTATCCAAAATGCAATGATGTCATAACCCATTTTCAGTTGCTATAACATGGTATTTGAGATTGAGTAATTTATAGAGAAGAAGTTTGTTTCGGCAGTAGTTCTGGAGGCTAGGAAGTTCAAAGTCACACCTCATACTACATGTCAGAGAAGAGCAGACATGTGGAGGAGACATGGGAAGGGAAGGGGGCTGGGCACTTTACAACAATTCTCACAGTAGTTAACCCATTTTTTTAAGAACTACATTAATTCCTTTCTGTGGGCAGAGCCTTCAGGACACAAACACCTCTGAAGGGTTCCCATCTATCAGTATTATAACACTGACAAATTTCAAAAGCAGTTTTAGTGAGGGCAAATCACATCCATGCCATAGCAGCTGGAAAGCCAACAAAACATTTTAACCTGAGCACTCTGGTTACAGTGTAAAGATTGATGGGATGGGAATGGAAAGGAAAGAGCAGCAAATATACATGATGAAATGATTTCAATATGCGATCATAAGATCTTGAAACATGGGATCCATAGTGAAGACATAGAAAAGTAGATAGAGTTGAGAAATCTTTATAAGACAGAATCTATAGGATATGGTGATATAATCTATATATCTTGTTAAGAAAACATGTTGAGGAGATAAGGATAAGGCCTGTATCTTTGGCTTAAGTAACCAATGGATAATGATCCGCCCCCACCCCCCATCCCTACTGGAGAAAACATACTAAAAGGGAAACAGGCCAATGGGAGAATATTATGGACTCAGTCTGGAAAGTCTAACTTCATTTTGTGACTACAAAGTGCAGATATTTAGTCTGTTGGTTGAATGTGGGTTTGGGGACTTAAATTGAGAGATCTGGGCTGAAGGCAGGTACCTAGAAGTCATCAGTCAACCTCCTTGAGAAGAGAAGGCCATCTCTTAATAGTTCAATGATCTTGAACCAGTCATTTCATTGCTTTGAGCTACAGGGATTTTTTTAATGTGTAAATAAAAAAAAAACTATGATTGTTCTTTGTATTGGACAAAGTTGTTTTGAGAATAAAAATAACAGAGTAGATTATAAATGTTTAGGTGTCATTAAAGTGTTAACTGTGGTGGTGCTGATGATGGCAACGGGAAGCAGGAGAGGTGGTGAGAGGCATGGTGGAAGTAGTTAGTATTGCATGAGGAACATTTTGCTAGGACTATACTTTTTGCACTTAAATGAACAGTATGTTTTTCTTGCCTAGAACAAAGTCATTGATTTTATGTGTTCTGTAATCTAAGCCTGCCTCAAAACTGGGAAACCAGTATTCTTTAAATTTAAAGCATAATAAATCAATCCTTTGTGAAGGGGAAGGTATGCTAATCATTAAAACATGTTGAAGAACGTCATCAAGTTGTTATAAACTGAGATGAGGCAGTGGCGCCCCTTGAAGGCATTATCCCATCTTTGCTGTGGCTGTCTCTTGCCATTCGCTTCAGACAGTGTGTTTACAAGGTTATTGTTCCAATGCTCTTACCCTGAAATTGGTCATTCTCTTTCCCAAAGGAATTTGAGATTTCATCAACTCTGATTGGCATGTGATAATGCTAGATTTTTCTTTAATTGTTTTAAAACTATAATGTTTTGCAGTATTTTCCATCTTCAAAGCATTTGACTTTTCAAGAAACAGTCCCTCATGATCATCTTTGAGGAGAGGCATCAAAATTGGGGGGAGAGAGAGAGAGAGAGATTGTAGTAGTAGGGAATGTACTTTTTATACACTATTCTGAACTGAAAGCTTTTACATTTAGTATATATTGATTTCATAATAGAAGTAAATTGTATAGAATTTAATAGCACCTTGTAGAACAGATTACTAGACCCTTTTGCATATCTTACTCAATTCTAACATCATGTTTGCAGAGGTAAGGTCAGGATTTGAAATGTTAAATGCAGGTTACTCAGGTTGGAGAGCCCCCCTCGTGCTGTTGACTGTCTCCTCAGATCAGCGGTGTCTGGTCAAGGCTTTTGTCATGTATCTTGATCCTGACTCTCCATGCTTTTCATTGGCAAAACTGTTTGACTGCTTCACAGATTTGCCAGATCCTCATCACAATATTCCATTATCAGATAAGGAAGCTGAACGGTAAATTAAGGCTCAGAGATGAAGATTACTGGCATAATTACTTGAACCAGAGACCAGAACTCTGCACTATACATGTAATGCTCTAATTTTTCATTTTACTTTATATTTGTTACATGATAATTATTTCTTTAAAATATTGTCATGAAAATTTAAGTAAGTAAAGTAGCTGGGATGTTCAGACAATGTAACCACATTCTTCTGCCCCATTCAGACCTGCATCTTGGCTCTTGC
Source organism: Dipus sagitta (assembly GCA_036346955.1). Classification (NCBI taxonomy): domain Eukaryota; kingdom Metazoa; phylum Chordata; class Mammalia; order Rodentia; family Dipodidae; genus Dipus; species Dipus sagitta. The sequence continues at coordinate 85,576,146 of CM070775.1, read as the reverse complement.
ATTCCACATCCTCACTCCATAATCCATAGAAACAGCATTACAAGACACAGGCCTGGAAAAAACTGGGAATTGCCAATTCAAAAATGATGTCCTGCATTATATTCTTTTGGATTTATTTTAAGTATCTAGCTGTTCCTGTTTCACAGTCAATAAGTGGCTGCAATAGGGAAAAAAAAAAATCACTGTCTAAAGCTGATAGCCATCCAAAATATTAAACTCTGCTTTCAGTTTGCATCCTGAGGATGTTTGAAGGTTATTGTGCCAAAAATAATAACATTTTTTATGTTGAATTTGCCATGATATAAATTATATATGTGGATTTGAAATATTTTAAGACAGCACAATTTTTCATATTTAATCTTTCTTACATATAGTAAACCATTCAGACCTGTCCATTACTATGGTCATTTACTATAGACAACATTTAGTAAAGCAAATTTTCTTTTCTTTCAGGATAATAATCCTAGAGGAGTGCCTTTCATAAATGGAAATGTTTTCCTCTCCTTTTGTTTTTTAATAGTTTTTGTTTTGTAAATTATGTAGAAGGTCTGAAGGTGGTGCCAGACACACTTCAGTTTATCAGGAGACATGTGCAGAGTTGTTAGCTTCATGATGGAGAGCTATTTCCTTCCCTAAGGTATACACTGAGTTGAATGAAAAATGCACATTTGGGTTCAGGTGGAAAACTTACACAGAGCTCTTGGTATTTTGAAAGAAGAATCTCAATGGAATTAGATCATAGTAGGATTTAATTTATGGCCATTTATTTCTCTGATTCTGTCTTACTTGATCATTAGTCTTAACCAATCATGCAGTAATGGGAAGAGCAAGAGCATTAAAGTTTCATTAAGAACAACTCTCCTTTCTAATTACCACTAGGAGAAAACTATAAGTACATATTTTCTATAAAATTCCAGGATATGTGACAAGATTCTGTGGTAAAAGAGTATCTTTCATTGGCAGTTTGCACAGACTCCCTAGGGTATGTGTGTTTGGGGGGAGAGTAGAGGGCAGAGAGAAGGGGAGCAGGGGCTCAGACACTTTCTTAAATAAACTTCAGCAAATTTTTCCAGTCAGGCACCACCCAAGTAGATAGAAATGAGGTACAAGCAGCTTTAGATTCTCAGTGGATCCATTCTGTTTCTGCAAGTATTCATGGCACCCTCCACTATGTGCCAGGCATTGTCTTTCTAAGCATCACCTAGGTGGGGTTTGTAGTCTAGTAGACAGACAATAAACTAGTCATTACATGGGAACTCAATCATGCTAAGTCCCCGTGAGGACAACTATCAAGCTGTGAGAAGTTTACAAATACCCCAATCTCAACCCAAGGTGGGCAGAATATAGGGAAGGCCTTCTTTCAAGAGGTCTGCAGCCTAGAGCTTGAGAGGAAGATTAACCAGGCCAAGGTGAAGAGAAAGATTATGCTAGACAGAGCAAATAAGGTGTGACTGCCCTAAAGTAAAAGGAAAGTTAAGGACCTGGGAAGAGATAAAGAATGACGGTAGCTGGTATATGGAGAAATGGGCGGGCAGAGTTGGGGGGAGTGGAAGCCACAGAGGTTAGCTAGGCCAGACTATTTAGACATGTAGTTTTAAGGCACTTTACTCTCGTTTAAGAGTTAACTAAGGGAGGGGGCATGTTGAACAAACATATTACATAAGTGGAACTAAGCGAGCATGACAAAGTTGCATTTATACAGGTAGGGAAATAAAATTTCATGAAACAGAATTGATCTGGACTTCTATTCAACCATCTGTGTACCATATCGCAGCATCTCAGCATTACCCTGCCTTTAGACTTTTATTTTGAGAATCTAGTTTTCTAGTTTTCCTCAGAGTCAATGTTTATATTGATGCAACGAACAGAAAAAAAGCATGCCAAGATGGAAAAATATCCCACCAGATTCCAAGTGTAAATTCTTACTTACATATTTATAATACTCAGATTTAATTGGCTCTTGGAAGGTATCTAACCACATGAATATATGGGCCCACATCTAACATTGTAGATGAAACAATCAAGTGATAACTGCTATGTTTAAATCATAAATCATTTTGACATTTTATACATTTTATAATTTGAACTAAGTGGCTAAGACCTTGAAAATTATTTTACATTTCAGAACTCTTTAAAGAACAGATAGCTTAGGGGGAAAAGAAGGAATTTTCATGGCTATTTTCTGAAAGGCTACATTTAGATGCGGAGTTTTTAACAAGACTTTGATTTCTTTCCAAAGCCCAGATCCCTGCAAGGATAGGATCTTGGGAATACTCCACATTCCTTAAGAATGCTTATCAATTAAGCCATCTCATTTTAATTTAGTGACCTTTTGTGGAGTGAGGAGCTAGCATTTCCCCAAATTATCTCACATGAAGAGAAAACAAACACTATAATAGATTCTCCAGATAGCTGTAAAGGGAAACAATTGTGTTTTTTTAATTAAGCTTTAATAGCAGATATTTTTGCAGAGGACAAAACAGCATGATACCATGACATCAGGGAAAAAATGCTTTTGTCAAAGTTTATGAACAAAACAACAAAGAAAGCCAAGTTAAGAAAAAACAAAGAGAAAGCTGACTTAACTCACTAAGACTAGTAATATCTAAAATGCAAATTTCCTCTCTAAAAAGAAAAAAATTGCTGTTCACTTTCATCCAGTCTTCTCATTGTCCAGTTACTAGGAGGCAACTATCATTTTAGCACACCACATCATTTTCATGCCCACCATTGCCAGCTGTGGGGACAGTACTGATGAGCTGCTATTATTTGCCTTGTGGTTACTGCCAGGTGTGTATATGTACCGGCTTTGTAATTTGCTTCTGAGCCCAGGTTCTTTGTTTATTGTGTCTTTATAGAGGAGAGCAGAAGCATGGATTAAACACCTATGGTGTGTCAGGCCTAGTACATACATGAAGATGAATGTGACATGGCATATCCCTTTCCCTTGAGAGGTTCTGAAATCATCTCGAGTCTGGTGCCCATCTCAGCAAATTCCTGTTAAAAATTTGAGCCCAGACAATCTAATGCCAGAGCCCATGCCCCTAGCTATTGTACTATACCTTTTCAAACATGTGGTGACACTAACCTTTGAGTCTTTCTTCAGAGGGCATCTGTGGCTCCTTATCTACTCTTCCAGATGTCTGCTGCATGGTCCATCTCTTCCCACTACAGGTGCATCCAGTTTGCTGATGTCAATGCCAGAGCTAAACGCAATACTATTGCTTTGAGATGATCAACTCAGCATATACTAGCATCCACTTTTCCTATGATCTGAACATGTGCCTTTCTAAGTGTAACCAAAACCTACACGGAGATAGATTGTTAAAGGATTTGGTGGGGAAGGAATTGAGACAAGGGAAGTAACAATATGTGGTGCTCTTAAGATGCTGGCGTGTGAGCCTTTACGGTCAATTGAAAATATCAAATTGTAGAAATTTAAGTCTCCATTATCTTAAATATGTACATTTGTCTCAATTAAGAAAGTTACATCCATTATACTTAATTTTCTACTGGATTAAATCCAGTTAGAATAGTTATTTTAGTGCTGAATCCTTCTTCTATCATCCTGGCTTCCCTTCCAAACCTGTACAACAAGTAGATCCAATGAGCAGGCCTTCCCATCTCACCCAGGTTCATCTAGCCCCTCTTTAGGCTGCCATTCTGACACATATTTCACAGACAACCCATTTTGCTTATTTAAATGAGAATCTCTCCAGCTATACTCTGATGCATCCTACATCCAGAGTCTTACTAATTCCATGTCTTAGAAATCAGCATAACATCAGAGAATTCTTAAGTGGTCCTCTGAAAAAAGTTGTGGAGAGTGATTCAAAAGAAGAGGAAATATTCAAAAGCCTATTACCAGAGTGGGTTTCTGCAGTTTTTCATGTAGGGGGGATATCATGCACTTCATGTTTATAATGTGTTTTGCTTGAAGCCTTGAGGAAATGAAGGACTGCATCATAAACTCCCTTCAGCTATTGATCATAAGATGGTGCAAAGGGCATGGGATGAACTCCGATATAAAATGTACTGTTGTGATGCCCCTAAATCAGGTGCCTTCTCATAGGTCTGCCTTACTTGATATAGTTAGTACCAAGAGAAATTAAGAGCTCAGAATTACAGGGAAATGTAACATGGGCTGACATGAGGCAGGAAGCTTCTAAGACTAGTTTTAATATTTACATTGATGTCCTGAACTTCCTTAAATTAAAAGCCCCATTGTTATGTTTGCTCAATGTTGCCTTTTGTAGAGCAGAAGTCTTCCCACTCATCCTTCCTCACCAACCCCAGTCCTTACTTGCTGACAAATACTGCTCCCCACCTTTCTTAACCTCTTCAATCTGGCAGTGCTGTGTGTGGAATGTCTTCTCAAAGATGCCAGACCCTAATCACAAAGGCCTGTGAGATGGGCAGTGGTTCTGTTTGTTAAGCTAGCAGCCAGCTGGCCAGTTACTAAGAAGGGCATCACAGCCCATGCCAGAGAAGGTAAAACCAGTGAGAGAATGTCGCTTTTGATTAAGCTATTTTATCTCTGTGTATATTAACTCCTCAAATGCCATTGCTTTAAATTACTCCTGCTATCTTTAGCTATTGGATATTTAGTTGGAATTTGATAATTAAATCAACTACAAATATGTAATGTGTTGGGTCATAGATCATGTTTCTGATGGCTTTGTTCCTTTTGGGAAAACTTTAGAGGTTGTAGAGCATCATAGCTGCATCATTTCATGACCCTTAAGTCATGGAGACTCAGTAATAGCATGTTTTTCAAGGAAATTCACTGATCTTCTTAAAGGAAAGCTAGGCAACATGTTCTTTAGCTTTCCACTCTCCCAAAGACTGTAGTGTGATGGAAACAGCCATGAAATCTAGTAATAGAACCTGGTGTTAATGCTCATTTCTACTAGTTTAGTCATGTATCTTTGACAAATCATACCTCCAGTGTCTCAGTATTCTCATTTGTGAAATGGTATGTTAATTTTAGTCCCTAAAGTTTTTAGAAGGAAATTAAATACTCAAAAGCTACCCTGTGGCCTGGGGAGCTCAGTCAGTAAAGTGCTTACCTTGCAAGCATGAGGACCTGAATTTAATCCCCAAAACCCATGTTAAAAGAAGGAGGAGGAGGTAGGCAGAGTATTGTGTGTTTGTAATCTCAGTGTTGGAGAGATAGAGAAGAGGATCCTGGGGCTCACTGGCAAGACAGTCTAGTCTACTTGGTTTCAGGCCAATGACAGACCCTCTTCTCACTGTCTTAAAAAATAAGTGGATGAGGCAGGAGAGGTAGCTTAGCAGTTAAGGTGCTTGCCTGCGAAGTGTAAGGACCCATGTTCAACTTTCCAGATCCCACATTAGCCAGATGCACAAAGGTGAGGCAAGCACAATGTTACATATACCCATGAGGTGGCACAAGTGTCCGCAGTTCAATTTGTAGCAGCTGAGGCCCTGACATGACAATTCTCATTCATTCTCTCTCTCTCTCTCTCTCTCTCTCTCTCTCCCAAAATACAAACTAATAATAATAATAATAATGGTAAGTGGATGGAACCTAAGAGGAATGATACTCAAGGTTGTAATCTGGCCTGCACCATACACACATGGACATGTACCTACAAACACAACATATATACAAATATATGCAAAAAGTACCCTGTGAGGACTGAGAATCTAGACCACAGGTAGAGTGCTTGCCTAGTATGCATAAGACCCTGAGTTCTACTCCCATCAATGTAGAAAAAGTATTCTATTTATGTTGTGTTTCCTATTGCTATCACAGAATGAAGTCTATACATGTAGTACTCATTAATAGTTCAGTTATATTAGCATGAGTTAGTTATGTTTCCAACTTTATGAGAAAATCTGAAAATATTTATTAAAAAGATTTGTGTGTGGAAAATAATCCATACTCTTTATAAAAAATATTTTAAAGAAATTGTGTTATTTAAATAAGAGAAAAAGACTTACAATAATGGCAGAAATGTTTTTAGTTCTGCAGCCGTAAAGAAAGAGCTCTACTTCCACTAGCAAAAACCTTAAGATTTTTTCCCACATGTCTAGAGCTTCTTAGAGCCAATGATTAAGATGAAGTTTAGAGCATCAGTAATCCATCTTAAGGGTATGATGAGAAAGAATCATAAATTTAAGTAAAACAGTGATTCTCAGATGTTGGTATCTGTCAGAATCACTTGGAACATTATTTAAACAAGTTGCTGGAACCTGTGATCCCTAAATTTAATAGATTTGAGTTATATATTTTTTAACATTTATTTCTTTACCTGGCTTTTGGTTTTATATGGGTACCAGAGAATCAAACCCAGGCCTTCAGACTTTGCAAGAAAGCACCTTTAACTTCTGAGTCATCTCTCTAGCCCCCAATTTTAATTTTAATAAGTTCTCATATTGATAATTGGTTAATGGATAATTGATAATGGTTGCCTAAGGCCACACTTGAAGAACTACTGAGTTCATGGGGTTGGTTGAGTTTGATGGGACTTCAGATGATATGAAAATCTTTTTACTAAAGTAAATTGCTTGATAACTCTTTGTGCAAATTAGGGCTTCCTATACCCAGCTCCAGTATTTAAATGATCTTTTCTTTGTTTATCAATGTATTAGTAGATAAAATGTCTCCTGAAAATTTTTTAAGCTTTCATAAGCCTGATGAAATCCGTAGTTATTCTTAGAAATGCCCATACACACAAACACAAAATCATTGCCTAAAATTTTAGGTGATTCGGGCTGGAGAAATGGCTTAGCAGTTAAGGCACTTGTCTGCAAAGCCACAGGTTCCATGTTTAACTCTCCAGAACCCACATAAGCCATATACAGAAGGGAACGCATACATCCAGAGTTCATTTGCAGTGGCTAGAGGCCCTGGCACACCCTTTCTCTCTATATATCTGCATCTCTCTCTCAAAATAAATAAATAATTTCTTTTAAGATTTTATTTATTTATTTATTTATTTATTTTTATTTTGGTTTTTCAAAGTAGGGTCTCACTCTAGCCCAGGCTGACGTGTAATTCATTCTGTATTCTCAGGGTGGCCTCAAACTCATGGTGATCCTCCTACCTCTGCCTCCCAAATGCTGAGATTAAAGGCATGAGATTAAAGGTGCCACTACATCCAGCTAAAATTTTAAATTTTAGGAGATTCTTGAACACTTCCCCTACCAGCCTATCCACTTGTTCTTAGAAACATCCAGAGAAAAATGTATGCCTTGAGACAAAGTTTTGGGTTCACTTAGATGTGACAAAAATTCTCTTCTTAGACTTAATCTTTCAGTTAACTTATTTGTAAAACATGAATGAAAATAATAGTTCTTATCTAAAAGATTATTAAGACTAACTAACATAATAAAAAGATATTATCACAACAATATCTGACACACAAATATTTAAGTGTGTGATGTTATTAACAATTGTTACCTTTTGTGTGAGTAGGAAAGAGTTTGTAGCTAACTTGGGGTGGGGGTAATAATGGGAGAGGCTAAGCAGAAAGTCTAGGGATTGAGGGCTATGAACTGAGAGGGCAGGACAATAGGACTGAAAGTAGCAGAACCAGTTGCCTTGGATGCTGCACAGAGGCTTGCAAAGGCAACTGAAGAAGTGGAGGTCTATGGAAGGGCTCTCACCTAGCCTTACCTCTCTGACAAGCCAGCCTCATTCCACTTGGTTTCTTCACCTTTGCACACCTTGACTATGGTCACCATCCCACCATCCCTCTCCACACCCACATCCCCCAAAGCTCATGTGAATTCAGGATATAGTGAATGTTGACTTTCTCCTCTGCCCTAGTTCCTAAGTTCAGAACCCTTTATTTCATGATTAGAACAGTGAAAGTAATTGCCCAAGGGGTTCTTTTCCCCAGTATGCTTCCATATGCCTCTTAAGGAAGTCCGAAATACAATGCAAACTCTGTCTTACATTGGGTTTTAATCCTCAAAATGAAAGTGGAATCAAGGACCATCTCACGGGGATGTTTACTATCTTTTGAGAACCTAGGAGCAAAGTCTTTAAATAAGTAACAATGATCGCACTTAAAGATTGAGATTGAACTTTTTTCTCTTCCATGCTACAATCACTGCCCTCCAAGACCTCCTGGGGTCCTGAGCATGCACACGCACACAAATAGATAAATAATTTTTTTAAGTGAAAGAAGTGCAACACATGCTTCTATGCTGAGTGGACTCACAGCCTGGCAGAAAAGAGAAACATATGCCAAAATAAACTAAACAGGAGTAGAGGAGAGGAAAAGGCCAAATCTGACTGGGGTTTCCTGCATGAAGAGAATATAGGGAAGAGAGAGAGTAAGAGGACTCCCTGTGGCTCATTGTTTCCCAGCTTTATTGTGACACAAAGCAGACTATGGATTCAGGGAAAGAGGCTGACCATGGACTCAGAAACCAGGATGCCTCAACGGGGTATCTTGGCTTATACCCTGTTAGCCATCGTATAAGAATTTGTTCCTCCCTAGAATGCCCACAAAGGTAGCAACTGACCAACTGCTTTGCCTATGGGGAACACCAAATCACTAATTGCCAGGAATAGGTTCTTGGCCTAGTAACTTTTCAAACCATTTTCAGACACCTTCCTAAGAAGAAGGAAGCTTATCTGCAAAGGTAAAAATGGGTTTGAGGTGGGGCCCAGGCACCTGTATTTGTAAATCTACCAAGCGAGTCTGATGCACAGCTGGATTTCCAGTTGCTGTGAGATATCACTGTTCTGCTGAGGGATGCACAGAAAACAGAGTTTCAATATTTACTTGTGCCAGTGAACATGATGCTGACTTAAAGGCCATAGGTTTTGGACCTCAACAGTATCTCAAACAAAGTGATCTTCTCTGAGTATTTTAAGCTTGGTCTTGATCCTTGGCAGGAGATAGGAGAGGTAGAATGCTTAACAAGATCACCTGAGCTTCACATTAAGACAATGTGCATAAAAACATTCATCCTTCATAGAAAGAGAGAGTCCAGCTATGTCACAAAGACACCAAGATAGCATCTTTTTATGGCATGTTTTGTAACATGGTTCATCCTAATATTATCTATCTTCTGCCAGTCTTGTACAACATTCTTAGTGCATCTCTGTTGTCACTTCCATGTCTTGGGAAAATGCTACAGTACACAAGTAAGGTTGATGTTAAAAATTTCCCTGGGTACACTGGCCTCTTAAGGGTTCAATGACTCATCCAATGTCAGACAACTTGAGCAGATGCTGAAGTTGCCCTCCTCCAGAGCTCTGGTTCTGCTTCTCTTCCGAACTGCAGAAGGGCAGCATAAAGGCATTTTTCTCTCCTTGTAAAAGAGAAAAATGAGGAGGGGAGAATTATTTAAACACACCTCACTCACACTGCAATCACTGCATTGTTTTTCCTGTAGAAACACCCTGTTGGTTTTTAAATCCCTTTAAATCTCTCCAGCACCTGTCTGGCCAAGATCCAAAAATTATTACTGAATCCCTTGCTTTTTATATTTAGCCTCATAGGAGTTTGTGTGATGCTGACTTCTGATTTAGCTAAGGACTTCAGGGCTTACAGAAATTTCCTTCTTCCAAAGAAAATTTATATATATATATATATATATATATATATATATATATATACACATTTATGTATATGTATATACATATATGTTATATTATATATAATATATATTGTGTATATGTGTGTATACATAATCTCTGTTTTCTTAAGCAAAGTATGCATATGTACACAAATACACTTTACTTCTGCTAGATAAAAGAAAGGAACGGCCCAACCCTGTTTGGTTTCTTACTGATAGTGCCTCTGAAGTGTTGAACAAAAGAGAGGGCAGAGGAAGGATGAGGTAAGGGTCAGTGTTAGCAGTTCATAATATGTGATATGGCTTATTTTGGGGGCAAGAAGTGAGGCTGCAAACATAATGAGAACTTCCCAGCAAATTCATTATAACAAAGTATAATATGAGCTCACTAGTCACAAAAATAGGCTGAAGGAAAGTGACTCCCACATAAGACCTCATTAAATACTTTGATGTCAGAAAGCAGAGTAGGGAGGGGTGGAAAATCAAATCAGGCCAATGTGAGGGGCCTACATTCCAATGGAAAGAAAAAATTATTTCTCTTCCTCCTCTTTCTTCTCTCTGTCTTCTTCTCTCTTTTCTCTCTCTCCTCTCTCCTTTTGCCATGAAGGAAGAATAATATTCAAGAACAATGATTATAAATTCTTCAGCCAATTAGTCCAGCAACTTACTACTGTTTATAATGCACAGAATGTCACAGGCTGTTTTGCAGCCACCCCAAGTTGGTTTGTTAATAACAGGAAGCTAGCACTTCTCAGTACAGTGGATCAAGCTACACGTGAAAATAAATGCAAAAAACCTGGAGGGGAATAGCAGCAGACCGAGAGTAGCCTTGATTTAATTTAGCATTTGGGGTCCACACACATGAGCATTTTAGTAGGCTTCATGGTGGAAGTTGCTGTCATTTGTAAAATATTCTGGCCAATTAGCTAATAGTGTGCTTGGATTTCTCCTGTTTTGATACAGTAATACTAAGTACATTGTGAAGCCCAATTATACAAATCATCCCCATATGCCATACCAGTCTTTCTTTATGAACTGTGTTTATAAATCCTGTGTGAGGAAATGTGTACTTCAGCAATTTAGACCATGTGTAAAAACATAGCCAATGGGATTGTCAAGAAAACAAGTTCCAGCCTAGGAAATCCTAATGTGTTCCGCTGGAATAACAGGAGGGTGCCGGGGACTGCAATGCTCTGCTTGCATATATAGATTGCTTTATTATGTTTTACCAATTTAGGGGCTTCCATTTACCCTTCTGTGATTTTATTCTTTTTTTTTTTTTTTTTTTTTTTTTTTTAGGATCCAACCTTTGAGTTTTTGAGAAAATTTGGGATTGGTCTTCTCTCGGGGACAATAGCCTCAGTCATTAACATTCCTTTTGATGTTGCCAAAAGTAGGATTCAAGGGCCTCAGCCAGTTCCTGGAGAGATCAAGTACAGAACCTGTTTTAAAACAATGGCAACAGTCTATCAGGAAGAAGGGTAATACATTCTTGCTTTAATAAATGTGCAGGGCTCAAATGCTGTGAAAACTGTATTGTACTTCGATTTTGAAGAGAGCCAGGAAGCCTTCCAAAATTGAGTTTATATCTAAGGAGGTCCACCAAACATGTGATCAGCTTTTCGAGGTCACACAATAATGAGATGTTGGCAAAACGTTCTTACACTGCCAGGATCATGTGGGTGAGGCATGGCTGTACTAAACACTACATGTTTGCCTTAGAACACTAAGGTCAGCTTTTCACTTGTCAGTGCTCATAGTACACTATTGTATATGTCTTATTGGTGTAGAGGCAAGAGAATAATTGTCTTTCTAACTGTAAATCTTATTTGAATGTCATCTAATTACATTGTTCTGGAAGAATTAAATGTAAGAATTCTGAAAAAAACTAGTTCTTTTATTTTAAAATATTTTCCTTTTCTTGATTTATTTCTCAAAAATTTCAGTTTCTGTGTCTTCACTCTCCCTCCCACCAATATCTCATTCTCAAGTAAACAAGTGATACTTTATTATTTTTCTCTAAACTGCATCATATTTCCTAATATGAAGACTGAGTTTATGGTCTTTTAAATTCAATTACAAAAGTCATTTTGCCCATATACACAGCTGTCTTGAAAGCAAGACCTGTCTTGAAAGCCAAAACCGACTAGCTGATGAAAGTCATGTTTCTGATTGGATAAAGCCAGCATAGCCTGCATAATGAAGAACTGATTAACTCTTTCCACTCTTCCACTACAGTGAATATCAAGCCAGATACTGTCAGGTTGAGGATGGGTGTAATTTCACTTTCTTTAAATGCTGAGCCAACATATTAATAAAGCAAGGGACCAACTCATTTATTTTCAGAATAAGAATGTTTCTTCTCCCTTCTATTATAGGTTTTTAGCTTTATACAAAGGCCTACTTCCCAAGATTATGAGACTTGGACCAGGTAAAGATGCTTGTGCTATTTATACACTTCCTTCTATATTGATCTGCTGTCTCTCCTTTTGTTACTTTGTGTCTGTCAGCATCAAAGCAAGTTTCCACATTGCTAAAGGCAAAAACCTTGAGGATATAAAGCTGCCTATGAGTAGTCACGATACTGAAAGCATCTGTTAGAAATGTTCTACTTTGTTTATTAATACTGTTTATGACCTTGATGGAGGCTAATGGAAGCCAAAGCCCAGGTTAAGTCAATAGAAAGGGATCTATAGCCATTGAAGCCTGAGTGAGCTCCAAGGTATACACATCAGCTTCGGGCTGATGTGCAGGACGTTCACTAAGGAGCCAGCCTGATAAAACTTTTCTTTATGCTTGCAGTTCGGTCTAGCTCTTGCCTCAACTTCATTTCAAAGGGGAACAAAAGGAGGACAAATTGCTTCCATGAACAGTAAAAGACACCCCTCCTCATAGTCACTTGTGGGAAGTGGTGAGACTCCTGCTGGGTGCTCACCTATCCTGGCTTATGTCAGCTTGATGATGAAAGCTTCCTGGCCTGGGGCCTACCTGAAGACAACAGCCTACAAAAAAAAAAAAAAAAAAAGCTACCATTCCTACAGGACTCAGCTACCTCTATGTAAATAGATAAGAAAATAACTGCTTCAGACTCAACCAAGTCACAGCCACCTTATGAATAAGTATACTCTAGACCACACATACGTTTTAACCAGGTCTTGTGCCCACACTTAGACATGCAGGTAATCTTCTCTAGAGCCTTCTTGTTTCCTTGTCATTCCTCCATTTAACACCAACATCCGCCTGTACTCACATACATGACCATTTACATTTAGATCTTAATCAAGTAAACGGGCCTGTCTACCCACCTTAGATAAGCCTATAAAGTGAAGGTGAATAGTTCACACTTAAAAATATACTTCTACAGTCAGTCCCCAGCCACCCATTATCTCAAGCTTTGTACACATTTAAGTATAAATTTGTTTCATATTTGAGATGTAAACTGCCTTCTGTTATTGGCCTATGTATAAAAACCAACCCAATAACAAAGAACACTAGGAATTTGTGCATCTCTGCAAGTACTGTATGTGGTGTCTTCCCTTCCTCACAGTAAAAACCTGCTAGTAGACCTAATGTTGGAGGAAATCACATGACCATTTCCTACACCAGCTTTCTCAGGAAGGGGTGAGACTTAGCAGGATGATAATCAGGGATAATTCAGTGAAAAAGCAATTGGTTGGAACCTTGATCCAAATATTTGGTTAGGATTTTTAAAGTTTTTACATGGGGGTCTTAAGTTGCTGTTGAGTTAAACCTAATGAAAAGAGTTGTGAAGCTACTACTGACCAGCCTAAACAAAATTGTGAAAAAAAGATAACCGCATATGAGCCCCTGGTAGAGGAAAAGAGGTAAGAATTTGAATTAAGGATAACCAATATTTATTGGGGGGGGAAATAAAAAGAAATATGGGGTTGGCAATGTAGTTCAGTGGTAGAGCTTTTCAGTTTGATCCTTAGCCATAAAAAGGAAAGAAGAGAAGGGGAAGAAGACAGAGAAGAGAAAGGAAGAGGTAAAGAAGGGAAAAAGAAAGAAGAAAGGAAGGAAGGAAGGAGGGAGGGAGGGAGAGAGGGAGGGAGGGAGGGAGGGACAGGAAGGAAGGAAGGAAGGAAGGAAGGAAGGAAGGAAGGAAGGAAGGAAGGAAGGAGAAAAGAAATGGATGAACCTAGATTTTTCATGGTTCATTCTGAAGAAGCAGCCCATCTTATTTTTTTTTAACAGCCTTAGTAGCTCCATGTGAAATAATCAGGTACCTCCCGCAAAAGAATCTTGAAGTCTGTGGTTGAAACTACAAATCTCACTAACTGAAAACTAACGTATTCTGCATATTTTTGCCTAGCTGAAAACTAATGTATTCGCATATTTTTGCCTTACATAGCGTGCAGTTAATAAAAGTAAACGCAATGATCACACAGACACTAACAACCCTCTGCAGTGCATCTTTCCTGTTGTTTCCCAGAGTTCCAGAAGCACCTGTGGCAGCCAAAAGAAGTTTAATAGAGTATCTTCATGGGTTAAAAATGAAAATTACAAGCAGATAATTATCTTTGGTATATGGTTACACAAACATGTGCAGCCTTTAGATTTAAAATAAGCATATGGCATTGTGTACAAAATAAGATCCAAATCAAGTTCCTTTTCTTTCCATGAGAAATCAATATTCTCTTGTAGCCAAGTCTTTTCTAAGTCATTCTTAGACTATTTGTCAACATTTTGATTTTTATAATGTTTTCCATACAGTTAAGTTACAGAATACATGATATTTGCTGCCTCAGATCAAGCATAAAATAATCCATATTCAAATGTCTCTGCCAATGACCAGGTATGTGGCAGCCTGTGTTTATTTTCCTGAATCATATTCTTGTTGATGGATTTCATAGCCAGTTATGCAACATTTCTCTTCTAAGACAAATGATGGTTTCATGTCACCCCAACTCCACTACCAAATTTTCAAGTTCATCTATATATATTGGAGGCAGATAAGTGAAATTATTTGTAAGGTTTTGCAATATAGCATTTAAAAAGTATTCATTTTCACATAGCAATCTGTATTAGAAGCTGTGAGAGAAAAATCAGACTCATCTGTCAAGCACCATTTGATTTCCTTCATGAATGCAACTAAGACAATGCTAATCATAGTTCAGAGAGACAAATCCTTCACCTACATATGAGGAATCTAAAGGTTCATTCACAGGGAAGCCACATGACCATAAATGACTAAGCATGTCTATATTTATTTACTTTTAAAAATTAAAAATGCCTGAAAAAGAATCTGACGAGAAATGATGAAAGTTGCAGAAAGTCATAGGGAAAAAATGTATTTGAATACTCAAGATGGTCTTTATTTTACCTTGAGAATTTTCCACAAGAGTTTTATATCTATGTATCTGAGCTCTAGAACTGATTGCTCTGAAAGTCCCTGCTTGATAGATTGCTTCGGACCTCATGGGGTTTGACAGGGAATACCAGGGCTCTCAGAAAAGCTGTTCTCTTTTCTAGGTGGTGCAGTGATGTTGCTGGTGTATGAATATACCTATATATGGCTGCAGGAAAACTGGTGATGGCCAAAGAAGTGTTTTCCCCTTGGCATGATGGCAATTCGCCCCATGAAGAGGAGAGAGACTATCAGTCAGCTAAGCTGAGCTTACAGTTATGAGGGGGGAAACTGCTTTCTCAAAAGCAAAACTTGTTTTGATACTTTAGAAATTACCTTTAGATAACTTGACATGATCTTTTGGGCCATACACATAAAATTGTGAAAAGAAAAATAATATGAGGTCATGAGGCATATAACTTGAATATAAGTAAAATAGACATCAGACTATTTCATAAAAGGTACACACATTTTGTAACTTATGTTCCCTTTATACTGCTTCATGATGAAAATTCATTGTAATGATAATTTCTTCAAAGATGTCTACAGTTGCCTAAGTTCCTGAACATAAATTATTCTGTGGCTAATTCCTTGAGAATTGTTCAAAGAAAGATTGAGTTTTTAAAAAAAGATAAGCCAAAATTTAAATTTTTAATAAGGAATTTTTTTCCATTAATTTTTAGAAGGCTGACAGGAAATGAGAGCAGGAATTAGAAAGACTAAAAAGGGACCATGAGATGTGAACAAAGGAAGCTTTAAGGCACTAGGTAAGATAATAATATACACAGCAGATCTCTTCCTAAATCTCCTTTATATTTCACCTGGTTACTTAAATGTTGTGTTAATGAGTATTTTAAAATCATGATATCTGGTCTTTCATTACAAATAGGATATGTATTCTATTAAATGGCTTTCCTTTACATAGTTCACTTGGAAAACAAATTTTATCATTGAAATATTTGAATGTTAAGTCACAAACTGGAAGCACTCCTTGGGTGCATTTGTGTTGTCTGTATTCACCTCCAAATATTTTTTTTTACAGAACTCTTACTATGTCATTCTTAAAAAAATGTGTGGAGTTAAAACTACATTTTAAGTAGCAGCTTTAAGTATGAAATCTACTGTCTGCAATGCAATGTGTAAGATAAAAGCACATTCTTAGCATTTCCAAGGATTCTTGTACTAACATGCACTCTAAAAAGTAGATTTTGGTTTTGCTATAACCAATGTTGATTTTAAATCTGCATGCTGAAATGATGCTACTTCAGTGGCTAAAGTTAACAAAATTACCTTCATATTCTAGATGACATCTATAAGCAACTAATGTGGGACTATTTTACTGTAGTATTTTGAAAAGAAAAAATAAAGATGACATGATAATTATTCATTTTTATTAATTTAGAGCATTTGAAGTATAAAAATAAGAGGCTTTATGACATACTGTATATACATACATAGCCTTCTGTTGTACATCCTCACCAACAGTTTTTCCATTTATATTTCAGCCAAATATTCAATATATGTAGGTCATGAGAAACAGAAAACCAAGAGAATGTTATCTGTGTTGCATGACTGCATTCTATCCTTCCAGGTAATATGTTCTAGCATCCTATGAGAAAGAGAGCATACTGCATACCCAGAGGCCATCAAGGTGACCCTTGCACCTCTGTGAGGATAGGATTAAAAAGGATTTCTGAAGAGGTGCATTTGCTTATTTAACAACAATATTTTACCCTATATAGAAAAAGGTTAACATTAACCAATGTTTAAAAATCAAATAATCCTAACTCTCTTATTCCATTTTCCTTCTCTTAGTTTTAAAAGTGGCTTCAAATCATAACTGAGTTTGAATAGACAACTATATTTAAGCTTCCTGTTGCCTGTTTTAAATTACTCCATGTGAATCTACTATTGCTATAAAAATACCTAAGAAGAGAAATGAAAAGGAAAAAGAAAACTTTGAAACCATTAATATTAATTTTTAAAATACAAGAATGAGAAAAAACTATAAATAAGATTTCTTAATTTAGATAAGGAAAATAACATTATTAGTTGTGTTTCCATACAAACAACTGACATTTTTAAAACCCCTAAATAGTCACCTAAAAAAAATGGATAAAGAATGATTCTGTACCTTAAGTCAGTTTGTAGATGGCAGGCAAGTTCTTTTTTGGTATAGTTTTAAAATCTCCACCAAAATATTGGGTTGGATCTTTATGCCATTTGGTTTAGAATCTATCTTCTCACCAGACTGAGGACTCCAGATGTCAACGAGGAGTTTGATCAAAGGAAGACTACGGACCTGAGAGTTCATCTGCTGCTCTGCTGATTCTTCTCCTGAAGTTATAATCCTCTGTTTGTAGTAATGAATTTCAGTTGCTTTAGAAATGCGTGCAGTTCAAAGCCCTGTATAAGATATCTGTTGTTTGAGGAAAAAAACAGGGCCTCAAATATAGTGTGTGTGAGTGTGTGTGTGTGTCTGTGTGTGTGAAAAATCTGCTTACTGCTTACATCTTAGTGATTCAGAAAACTAGCTGAGCCTAACCACCTGAGTTTGAACAGAAGCAGTGAGACTGATGTGGTGCGGCTGGACGCCATGTCAGCTATGCTCAGCACAGATACAGAGAAACCAAATCACCCAACAATGCATGTTCAACATCAGTATCAACGAGGGGCTCATTTAGTTATTGCACAAAATTCATAACAAAAAGCTCACAACATATTAATATTCCAATAGATGAGTTGTACCTAGGTTTTTAAAAATGTGTTTTGAAGCCTATATTGCCAAGCTGGAAGAATGTCCTAAACAGAAGGGATATAAAATGTAGAACTTTTCCTAAGAGAGTCCATTGTTTTAAAATAGGACCTAGAATCAGATGCTCACACATACATACATACATGCATGCATACATACATACATACATACATACATATCCCACAGCTCCATTATTAATAGTAAAGTTGAAAATAAATTGGTCTTTGGTCTAGAAAACCTTACAAATTAATATCTGTTCTATAACTCCAGAAATGAATAAAGGGAATTTGCTAAAATTAAATAGCATTTGTATTTCTAATACCAACACCAGTTTACCTCAAGTGAAACATGCTTCAGTACAACAATGTAAACTTCACAGCAAGCCATTGTTACATTCATTAAAGCAGAATTCTCCATTTTTTCTTTAAGTTACAATGTAATTTGGGGCTGAGATTGCTGAGCACACAGGTAAGCCAACAATAACAGTACAATTTAGTTTCACAGTGGTTTTCTGAACATAAAGTTCACTTTTAGCATCTTTGCAAAAACACTTCACATTAAACTTATTTCTAAGTGACTTCCTTTTGAGCCTCCTTTTACAGATATTTTCCACCCTGTTGTCTTTCTATGCTTGGCATGTGTGTTATTTGATTACATGCAAATTGGGAGACTGGCTTATTTTGTCTGTGTTTTGAGTTCTCTGCTGTAGAAAGCAAGAGTCCTTCATAACATGCGAGGCCTTCACTGCACACACCAAGACTTGGGGGCAGGGTGAGGTCCAGAAGCCCAAGCAGCCCACCACCAGAGACAGAAACATTGTCAGAAAGTCACCTTTGAAAAAAAAAAGGTAAAAGAAAGAGAAAGAGAAAGGGAGGGAGGGGGAGGGAGGAAGGGAAGGAGAGAAAGAAGAAAGAGGAAAAAAAGAAAGAAAACAGCAGCAACAACAAAAACAACTGGTGGGGTTGGGGAAAGGGGATAGCCATGGAATGAAGATACAAATGCACCATCCAGAGTCCATATTTACAAACTAAGAGAAAATATAAACATTGTATTTGGAACGAAGTCAAAACACCAAGAGGAGCTAATTAGAGATTGTTTGGGTTCTATACATGTTTTTCAACAAATAGGTCATGTCTTAAAAATAAGGAAAAGATCACTCAAGCAAGTCAGTTATTGATTGGTTTCCTAATGATGAATTAAGGCTTACTTGGTCACCTTATTTGATTAGAGGGTGTAGCACAACTTTTATTTTTCTACACGTGTTTTCCTTTATTGATTTTGCAAAATCTCAATGATTGCACGTTTCAAAAGTTCAGGTTGATTTCAAATAAATATACATGTGTGGTTTTACCAAAGACTAGTTTTCAAAAGTTCTTTTAGCCCTTTGAGGGGTGTAGGTTTCTTCACTATGTTACAACAAGTGTGGGGACAACACAAATGTCTCATTCAATCCTTAAAGCTGCTTTTTGTTTTTAAACCCTAAAGTTATGTCAGGTTTCCTGCAAGAAAGAGGTTATGGCAAATATATATATATATATTTAAGTGTCATCAGCACAAAAAATGTGCATCCACAAAGCCAGCTCTTGAGGCAGGAGGGGTGGGATGTGAAACCTGGAAATCAGGGAAGGATGTGCTGAGACCAGAGACCCATGTGAAGCTGCTGGAGAAGTTCCCATCAGAGTGCAGAAGCAGTGACAGAATGGCTACTTTCTCTGGCTGCCTGCATTCCCTTGAAAGCTAGTGAGGCAGGAATGTCACAGTTGTGGGGGGACAGTGGGGTGCCACCGGCATGTTGCCACCCATGTCCAGTAACATAACCAGAAGGAGCAGCACTGTAGGTCATGTAAGGTGACACTTGGGCTGGGGTAGGGTAAGGAGCCATGCTGGATGCTGACACAAAACTGCTCACAGCTGGGAGACCATTTGGTGCCTGAGAGGAAGAGAGAAGAGAAAAATAATCACGTGACAGTAGTCAACGTCTCACAGGTTCTTAGAAAAAAGCAGGGTATAAACTCTGAGCAAGTTAACAATATTCTCACTATTTTCTGATTCTTCCCCCTATCTCAGATTTAACCATATCTTACTTCAACCCAGAGGCACCCACAGTCTTATTACTTAAACAAATATAATTCTGGGAAATAAGATGTTCCTTTCACAAGTTTTGAAGAAGCTACAACCAGAAAATTCACAGTTCTTTTGTGATTTGGAAGTATAGGAAGGAGGGGCAGAGTGAGGAAAGAATCCTTGAGTAACTAGCCTGAGAACTTCAGCTATTCATATTGCCTTTGTTAAGTTTCCCAGTACTTGGATTTTGTTTGGCTTTTATTGAAGCCTGTGATGGGGCCCTGTTGGTGTAGGCACACAATGTGGGCTTGTTACATTAGAAACTCAAAATGAGCAGACATGTTCCTAAATAAGCCATGGACCCTATTTTAAGATGTCATGTTGAAAATGACTATTGGACAAAGGACATGTAAAAATCGTCACTCTGTCTAGTAAGGGTTTTACTATTGGTTGTCATTGATTTTTTTTTATTTCATTTTGCTTTCATAATAAAGATTAGGGGTATTTTTTGTACAGCCATTTTATCAGTAAGGAAATTGTCCATACAAAAGAACTGCATATAAATGGTTTTGCAATTGTGTACTCACAAAGCTATTGTGTTCTTTTTTAAGCCATATAGACAAATTTATTGAAATAAATTTTTATGTAAAATCTTTGTTTGCAAACAAAATGTAACAGCCTTGGCAGGCAAGCCTGCCTAGAAACCAGTGCTTTCTTGGCATCTAATAAATTATTGTTGGTATCGTTACTATTAACAACAGCAAAAACACCCTGATTTTTAATCCTGCTCTGGCATGAGCACTCCCCACCCTTCTTCAAGCGGCTTAGTTTTTTTCCCCCTTAGTTTCTACAGTGCTTAAAGATAAAAAGTAAATCCTGTTTCCTGGTAGTGACTCGAATGGACTAATACATCAGCATAGTTTTAGTGAAAATATAATATAAACACTCTAATTGTATCAGAAAACATGATGCAATCCTTAGAATACAGTAAATTAGAAATATGTTAGATACATTGTCCAAGTACAACAGAAACTGCTTTGTTTTGTGAGCTTGAAATTGAACCCAAGGCCTGGGCCATGTTAAGCCTGCCACTGACCGATATCCCATTCCCTCCCTATCCCAGAAATTGTTTTCTTATTTAACTCATTTGGTTATAATTTTTACTTCCCCATCAAGGAGAATTGTGGGATCTCAGAAACTATTTTCTCAATGTAAAGTGCGCAAGCATGTACACACACAATGGGTAGGATATATAAATGGATATAATTTAGCACTTCTTACAAATGTCTGATAAAAGTTAACCTTAGTTTTGGTCTATAAGAATATGCACCTTGTGTTCTTCTGCTTATCAATGTATATTCTTTTAAAAACAGTGAAGGAGGTCAGTAGAAGATGGCTCAGCAATTAAGGCAATTGCCTGCAGAGCCTACTGACCAGGGTTTGATTCCCCAGTATCCATGTAAATCCAGATGCAAAAAAGTGGTATATGCATCTGGCATTTTTTTTTTTTTTTGGCAGTGGCAGGAGGCCCTATGATGCCCATTCACTCTCTCTTTCTCTATCTCTGTTTGTAAATAAATAAATAAAAATATTTTTAAAAAAACAGGGAAGGAGAAAAAAATAACATTTCTTGAGTATTTCCTATCTCCCTGGCATCAACATATTACACAAAATTATGAGGATTGGTGAACTGTATTGCAGCACATTATAAACTGTTTGGATTATCACAATTGCAAGATAACCTATTATTAAACAATGCAATGTCCAATTGGTATTAAAATTTATTTTCTTAAAACAGTGTCTCACTGTTTACACCAGGTTGGTCTCAAACTCATGAGCCTTCTTCCTCAGCCTCCCCTGTGCATAACCTCTATATCCTGCTAAAATGAAAATACAGTTCAAGGGGCTCCCAAAATGTTGTTATTTTTAAACAAAGTACATAATCATTAACAAAGAAACCATTGCACAGCACTGTAGAGCAAAACTAAACTCTTGTCTTCCTTTTTACATGTGTATACAGATGAAGGGATTTAGCCATTTAGAAATTTATATATTTTAAAGAATTGATTGTTTCTGTCTGAAGAAGGGTCTAGTGCAGCATATCATACTATTTTCCTGGATAGTTAGAAAATACATGCAGTTTAACCTCAAACTAGAGTGTCTATCAAGTTACAAAGAAAATGTACCTTAGGCTAAAGTGTTTTCCTAAAATGAAAAGAAAAAAGCAATCCTTAACCTTATTACAACAAAACCTCTCAGCTTTCCTTTGGGTTATATAATGACTTAGATTGGGATGTCGAGGAGGGGAGTCAGTTTTCTCTTAATTTTTCATTTTGCTGGTGATGTTCAGATTTCAAAATTTGAGGGGGAAGGTAAAAGCAAGGGGAAAAAAAGTGTTTCAAAATGCCCTGCCTCTAGCCACCTTCACCATTCATTCCAGTGACTCAATAAATATCAATTTTCTTACTATTAATTTTGAAACATGACATTAGTAAAAGAAATAAATCTCTACTGGGTAAAGTAATTGTTATTTATGAAGCAATCACTGAAAGTAAAATTTTCCACCACAAGGGAAAACAACTAACTGCAGGTAGCATTGATGTTTGTTTATATTTTCCAATAAAAGAGTACATGACTTAAACTCCTCAAATCTGTTTAATGTTTTCAGTGAAGGGCATGTAATTAATCTGAAAAGCTAGTTAGGCTGAGTAGAGACTACCAAACGTACACCATAAATACAGTGGGAGCAAACATGTTAAATTACTCTATTTAATTGGATTGTAAATATGATTTATAAATCAACCAACATATGGAATCCCCAGGGAAGAGTAAACAAATTTTCCAAATGAAGACTCAGCAGTGGGCAAGTAATGGAAATCTCAGTTTTCAAAATGACTTTACCTAAATATTTCATAAATAAGACTTTAACCATCAACCCCTTCTTAATATAGATCCTCTGAGAAGGCTTTCCTTTATGAGAACTCTTTCCTCTGAAAGAGCTCTGTAAGGCTCCTCTCTATAGCCACCCATCTTAGACCTAATTTTGGGAAGAAGACTGACTATAACAAACCATAGAAGACCAAATTGCACATCCTGGAGAAAGTAAACCATGGTCTTTGTTTTAGTTTTTCATTTGTTTTAGTTTAATTTAGCAACATTCGCAGTTTTAGTAAAGGATAGATATTAAAGGAAATGATCTAGAAAAGTAGTCAAGATGCAATGTAGTTGTAGTCAAGGATGTCATGAAAAGTCAAAGTATGAGATTTTGTTCACTTGTTCTAAAATAGCATCAAAGTTGAGTCGCCAGTTAAAAAGTTAAAAAAAAAAATAGTACATATGCTGAAAGGCTGTATTGGCAGAAGTGAAGATTAGAAAGTGAAGGCAAGGATCTCCTTAATCATCTAGTATCCCCACAAAATGAGACACCTCAGAAGCATTTCACAAACAAGTTACTGGAGGTTTGTAAAGTAAAATGTATGGTTATCTTGCTTTAAGAACAAAACAAAAAGCCAGGCACCCTTTATCACAAAAGAAGCATTACATTTGAAGTAAGCAAAATGAAGAAAGCTGTTGGAAAAAGTCAATAAAAGTCTAACCTGGCCATTTCATTATTTATGATTGTTCCACATATTCCACTTCCTTCACAAACACAGATGTACAGAAATGCATTATCATCCAAACAATTGTGACCAAGGGGTGGTGGGGATGGGGGATGGGGACCTTGTATGTCTACAGTCTGGCAATTAGGGGTTATAGACTACTTTTCAGATTTGGGGAATTATCTACTGAATATTTTCTTTCAATGAAGATGCAAGTAGCAGTTAATAATAAATGCAAATGCTAGATCTTCTACCTATGTCTGTAAATCACTCATCACATTTACCTGGTCCTTCCTTTCTCTTAAAATGAGTTGACCTTGGCTTTACGATAGAGTAGATTAAGCAACAAATGGAGTTGTGCTTCTCTTAGAATTTCAATTTTGATTTCATTAAAAAAAAATTCAAGTCTGAAGACAGGTTTTCTTTGTGAAATTTTATTCCTCTCTTCTTAATTTATTATGTAATGACCTAGTAGAACAAATATGGTAAAATGAAATAGCAGTTTTAAATATGCTTTCAACATTCATGCAAGAAGATTTTAATTACTTTTAGTTATCACATTGTAGATCTAAATGTCTCCTATAGGCAACTGGAAGCCACTTTGGTATATCTTTCTCTCAATTCTGTTTCTAAAATGTTATTGAAATTAATATAGCCTTCATATTTTAATTTTATGTTTTATTTTATATTGAGTTGACACGTATAATTGTACATGTTTATGGGGTAGATTGTAATGTTTTTATACATGTATACATTGTATAATGACCAAGTCACTGGGCACACCAAATACCTCCAACATTTGGCATTCCCTTGTGAGAACACTCACAATCTTCTTTTCTAGTTATCTTGAATTTGGAATCTTTCAAATTATCTTTTGCTGCCATTTATCAATATATAATTAATTTAGTTTGAAAATATACTGCTTAAAAGTTCATCATAACTAAGAGTGTTTTTCATAGTAGATAAGATGAATTTCAAAAACAACTGGCATTTGTATAAGATTTCATTCTCTATAAAATTATAAATTATTTAACAAAATTTAACTCTATTTCCTTTGAAGAAAACTATACAACTTCATTTCTATCTTCATAAAAAAGTATGTTCAGGACTTTTTAAAATTGCATTTGTGTTTTAATTAGTATACAAAGTTTTAAAAATAATGCACTAGGAAAATTAAATTCAGAATTATGACAATATCATCATTTCCAAAGCAATGTACAAAAAAAATGCTTTGTGAGAATTTTGGATTGTCTTTAAGAATTCAACTATTTTCACAACTTGCTTTAATCTGCACTTTCTTGTCCAAGTATTTATAATCTACTCTCTATTTCTGGCATCTCAATTTGTAACTAACATCATGTTAAATTTACTACATGACTTAACATATTAAACTACAAAAAGAAGGTACTGAAATTTTGCAAATCTATCATTTATATGTACCAGATATCCACTATATTTTTCTGAGGAAGTAGTTCTAGTTGGAGAAAAAATTATAAACTGAATAAAATAAGATGCTAATTAACTGTTTCAGTGTAGACAGATCTATATCAGTCCCCTACATTTCTCTATTTGATGTCTTTTTTCCACAGATCACATTCACTTGAGAGCTCATGCTTTAGGCAGAGGCAAACCAGTTCTTGGGAACAACAGAACAGCATTGTCATGTTGTCCTTCAGAATTAGGTGGGAGTGAGGATTTGTGCCCAATGTTAAATATAGCTAAAATATCTGAAGTAAATATCCTCAGGTTTAGGCATGAAAGACTTCATAATGGGATGAAAATTTGAGTTACAGTAAAAAATGTGTAAGGGAAATCTGAATACTCTAAACTAAATTTCAAGAACAACAGTAGGTAGGTATATAGCTGAAATGTGTATACAGTTCTAATTGCTAGGAATAAAGCATCCTTCTTTGCAGTTTAAGCTTAAAATATAAATCCTAGATTACAGTAGCTATTACTGTCAGTAATGAGTTGTCCATTCAACCCTTTAGTAATTTTATAGGTGCCTTCCAAGAAAATATGTTCTAAGCCCTCTGATCCTGAATTCTCAATTTCTGCCTTTATAAACTAAAGTGAAACTGGTATTACATAAAACACACTATTTAATAACTGTAAAGACACAAAGGTAGTATGGGCAAACTTTTTCAGTTTCTCCTTGTTGAAGACTTTCAAGTGTTGTCAGTCACATAGATGGGCAGAATATGCTGATAACATTTGAGGGGTATTTTTCTACAACTAAAGCTTCTTTTGAAAACTAAGAGAAGTGCACATCTATTTAACATACTTTCTGCACTTTTAAGAGTGCATGTTACTACCTAATCTTATTCTTCTCAATGAAATAAATCAACATCTAAAGTAAACAGATGGCTCACTTAGCATATATTCAGCACTAGGCACTATTCTGATCATTATGATAGAGCTTGTATTGTCCTTAGAAAATTTCCAGGTTTTGAAATTTTGTCATTTGAACTATCTACTTACATGTAGAACAACAAATATTTTTAAATATTAGTTTGCTATAAGTACAGTTTTATTCTGGGGGGGGACCTTTTTCTAAATGTTTAGGGCAATATTTTGTCCACTTATTTCCTTAAATTTCTTGCCTTTATAGAACTAATAATTCAGTGATTTAGAATTCAACATGACTGATTACAGAGCAGATTATTTCTAATTATGTTTAAATTTTTCATCTTAAACAAATAGCCAGCTTGGTTTTGAGATATATTATAAATTAACCATTTCTAAACAAATTTTGCTACCAGATACATACATAACACAAGGTAGAAAAGTGAAAAAAACTCTGAAGTTGTTTTTTTATTATAAAACTGCTTTTTTACACAAACTGTGTTCACCAGCTACTCATGAGGATTAGAGCCTGTTTTTCTGCTTTATACTTCACAGTGTTATTCCAAGAAATGACCTAGCAGCAAGGAGCACTGAGCACCTGCTAAGTGCTTGTTCTCCCCTCTTCGCTCCCTATCCCATCTACTGTTTGCCGCTGATGCTTAGCTGTTTTTCTACTCTGGGCTTTCTAAATAAAATACCTTCTACATAGCCCTTGCTTTTAAAAGTCAATCTTTAGCTGCCATTTCTAACCACAGGCACGATTTTACGAATGCTTACTGAGTGTCCTATGGGTGCATTGTCTCTTGATGGTGAGACTAGTATTTCCTTATTCTAAAGATGAAGAAATGGAGGCTCTAGAAAATTAAATTGCTTGCTTAAAAAGCAGTGATATCAAGACGGTGGCGTTCCTAACCATTGTCCTCACTACCTCTCTTGTGAACTGTCAGTTTTGTAAAAGAAAATGAAGGACGCGGCCTCAAGTATCTCCTTGGCATTGATGACAGTAGAAACAGACCAAGGATAACTTCTAAAGCACTCTGACAAAAGCTGGGACGGAATAATAAGTGGAAATGGTATTTTTAGAGTACGTGATGACCAAGATTTCTCCAAGCTAATAAGAATGTTAAGTTCCACTCAATATTAAAGGCTGATTTGAACAAATAAAACGTTAAGTTTTAAAACCTCAACACAACGGAAACTTAGTATTTTGAGACTTTGGAATCCGGAGATGAAGATATTTACAATTACTGAAGTTTGCTCAGGAAAACTGTAAACTTTCAGGCCAGCTTTTGAGTTTTGAACTCTTGACTCCAGTGATGAATTTAGATTCAGACTAGGGCTTTTGCTGTACTGGTTGCTTAGCTTTTCTCAGGAGGAAAAAAAAAAAAAAAACACGAGTGTTTTAAATTTTCTTTCCGAGAGTAGGGGGAGGGACAGAGGGAAGGAAAGAAAAATTAAACGGTCCACAGCCAGTCCGTATAATTTGAGGTTTTCTCACTAACCTCCCTTGGGAAATTACGATGTGACCTTTAATCGGGAAATGGTAACTTTATTACGTTTATCTGGTTGCCTCTCTTCCATGATCGCAGGACAAGCTGGACACTTGCTAGCCGCCACCCCGCACTGGGAGTTGTCGGTGCAAAGCAGCAGCCCAGGCGGGCCAGGCTTGGTTGCGGGAGGCTCTGAAGTCCAAGGCTGACAGGCCAGACATTTCCCTCTGAAGCTCCTCCTTGGGTAACTAGCCCAACCCGGCAGTAAAGGCTTTCAAACTCCAGAAGCCACCAGGCCTTGAGGTGCTGCCCTGGGCTGAGTTTAGGGAGCCCCCTGCCCCAGGGGCTGCGCGCCCTACTGGACACCCGGGACCCCTAGTGGGGCTCAAAGCCAATACTCAGCCTGCAAAGGGCCGGCCTGGGTCCTCAGGACTGGGTATTCAGCTCTGGGCAGCTAGGGGTAACCAGCCCAGACTTCTCTCAGTTAATGCCCTGTGTCTTCCAGCTCCCACCCCCCCCCCTGGCAGCCACGTGGCCCACCTGACCAAGTCCTCTCCTCCTCCTCCTCCTCACCTGACCGTACTTGGCTTCCTGTTCCAAGGCTCCCTTCTCCAGCCCATTCACTGCGTGCGGGGCAGCGGCAGGAAAGTTGTTGCGGCCCAGGCTGCTCCACTCCTCCACCTTGGGGCTGTGATAGGGGGAGCTGTCGCTCACTCCTGGGAAGAAGATAGATGTCAGATTGACAACCTAACCCCTGCGCCCCCTCCTGAGCTCCAGGGGTGAGACCTCTGGTTGGCCCTTTGCGCTAGGCCTCAAAGGGGTGCAGGGATCAGACCCAGTCTCCCGGACTTCCAGCCTCCAGCGGGGCGAAATTTTACTGGCCTAAAAGTAGGTCTCCCAGTTGTTTCACCCATTCCTGCAGGAAATTTCCCCCCCCCCCACACACACACTTTTATATCTTTTTCAAACAGCCTTTGATTTCCCTCCTCCCTTCTGGGTCTCCCAGGGAAAGGAATGGAAGAAACTTAAGAATTTTCCAAAATAGAAAAAAAAAATCGAAACTGGTGAAGTTGGATGTCTGTTCTCCATCTCTCCAAGTCTAATCCCAGGACCTACTCGTGGAAGAATGACAAAGCTTTGGTGCTGCGTCAGTCTAAAAAGGAAGTAAGAAATGCTCACTGCACTGTGGCATCTGGTACTTAATGTCAACAGACAGAACAAAAGCCCTGTAAAGTCCTTTGCAAACAAATAACCAAGTGATGCCCACAATACACATGCAAAATATACTTACCCAGATTTTTCACCTCGTGTGTGGGGGACTAACCTACATGTGTGCACCGTCCCCACACACTAAATGAGAGTGTCTGCATGCATGCTACTAAATAAATAAATAAGTAAAAATCTGTAACTACCACTGTAAATACCATGAGGATTCGTGGTACAGTTATAGAGAGATATGCTGTTAAGTACAAAAAGCAAAAATGAAATAAAGACTAAGAAAATGAAAGTAGAATTCAGTGTTGAGAAGTAAATCCACCCATTATTCTTTCTGTTCTTGAAGGAGAGATACAAAGATAACTATATATTCCACTATACCTATGGCTGTGCAGTTTGAATCACTGGCATCTTTAAGTAATGTGAAGTAATGTGAAAAACAAGATATTTGAAGACCAAAAGTAATATATTTTTGTCTCTGGATCCTATGCGTCAAAGTTTGGCAACGCCATTATAATTTTAGTTTAAACACTTCCATCTGACATAGTGCTTCAGAGGGGTGATCATTTGAGGAAATTATGTTTTTAGATACATATATTTGTAAGAAACAGGTTGTTTAAAACTAGCTTCTGGAACAAACATCTACAAGTAAGACCTGCTTCCCTCCATAGCCCAGTATTTTCCTAACTGACATTTGGTCTGATAGTAGGATCCCTAGGGAAGAAAAGTTTTCTTGTCAGCTGTCAGCCTTTTTTTCACTGCACCTCCCTCCCCCTAAAGAAATAGGCTGTATTCCTATTTTTGCACCAGGGCACCATGATTTAGGCCAGAACTGCCTGACTCTGCCTTCTCAGCCAAAAGGCAGTCGGTGGGCACAAGACTGAAGTTATCTTAGGAAACTGAGATTCCCCCTGTGAGCCCCCATTTCTGCTGATCTCACACTTTCCCATGAACAGGGGCTTCCTTTAAATGTCAGTGAGGTCAGTTTATCCTATAAATCAAGGGCAAACTCACTCCAACTAGCTCCAACTAAGACAAAACTGGACTCTTGTAAATTCACAGTCAGAAAACAAGATGATGAGAAAGCATGGTCCTGATTTGATTACTTTAAAAGGTAATTGTGTTGATGTGGTGGCAACTGCAAAAAGCAGGAAATAATTAAAGAAAGTATTTCCCTTTTTCCTATTTAATTTTTCCTGCACACTTCTTTAAATTTACACTGAGAAGTCAAGACGGCCAGCTCTTTATCTCCCCTCTATTTAAATTTCACATCTTAGAGCATTTTGACTTCCCACTCTCCCTATATCAGGAAAGAAGCTTGCCTTTTTAAGTTGATTTTTTTTTAACAGCACAGTAAAAGAAAATAAACTCCAGCCTCCCGCAGAAGCCAGAATGGAAGGGGGGAGCAGTGCTCTGGAATCTTCCTGAACCCGAAGAAAACACTCTCCGGACAAAAGGTTCGGGATAAGAAAGGAAAAAGAACAACAGTGGGGTGTGACAGTGGCACCACTGGAAACGTGCCAGAGCTAGGTACCCGTCCACTCGTGTCCCTGGATCATGTTCTCGGATACAAGGAGCCCCGAGGAAAGCGGTGGGCTCAGGGAAAAGGAGAGAAAAGAGCAGAGTGGATAACAGAATCACCAAGCGTTTTATGGCTGTCATTGCAGAGGTGCCTGTTAAGGAAGGGAGAGAAAGAGAGGGAGACAGACAGACAGAAACAACAGAATGAATAAGCTATACAAGCAAGTTACTAGTAGTAACCGGGACCTCCGTTTCCTAGGAAAATGAAGTGAGGCATAAGAATGAAACCAATTAGGTGACATTTGAACTTCCTGTCTGAGCAAATTTGGCCTGATTGCTAGAATCCGAGAAAAATACTACAATATCCACTGCACGCGGGACTCCGCATCTGATCCCCGAGCAGGTTGGGGGCAGCGGCATCTGTGGTCGGACAGCCCCAGGCCGGCTCTGGCCTCCAGGGCTGGGCCCCAAGTCCGCCGGGCGGTTGGCCGCGCTCTTGCTCTCCGAGTGAGCAAGCCGGCGGCGCGAGAGAGGCCGGGGAGGGCGGAAAATGCGAACCATGTGTTGGGGCTGGAGATGTTATGGGTCTGGTAGTTTGAGATGCGGCTGGAGACTGTGTGTGGCAAGGAAACGAGGGGCAGGAGTTTCAAATTAATGAGATCAGGACACCACCCCCTGGGAAGACTCCTTACGTTTCCTAAAGAAAAAAGCCTCTGGTGGCTGGACAGACCCGAGTCCACAGATACCGAGATTCCCCCGAGTGGTGCCGGAACCCGTTAGCACATCCTCCCCAGAGGACCACGGATCCCTTACCTTGGTCGGTGATGGATCGGATGCCCAGGATATCGGTAACAGAGTGAGAAGAGGGCCAGGTGCGTGGCATGGCCACGGAGCCAGGGATGGTGGGCACCCCAGGCGGCGTGGGCACCTTGGCGGCCGCGGCCGTGATAGGACTGGGGTAGGAGTAGATGTGGTTGTAGGGCAGGGCGGGCTGCGGCGCCGGCTGGTGCTGCTTGTACGAGTCGTAATGACCCTGCTGAGCCAAGTTGCCTATCTTGTTGCGCAGAATTCGGCTGATGGAGCTCACCGAGGGCACATTATACTTGTCGCACACGCCGTCCGCCAGCAGGCGGTCACGGATCTCCCAGGCGAAGATGCCCGGGTCCCTCTGCTTGTAGGTCCGGATATGTTTCACCACCGTCGGGGTGGTGACCCGGGGCTTGCTGCCCCCGATGGCTCCTGGCAAGATCGAGCCCGTTTCGTTGTAGCGTGCCAGAATCTTGCTGACGCAGCCATGTGAGACCCGGAGCTGACGGCTGATATCACAAGGTCGGATGCCCAGTTGGGCTAGTTCCACGATCCGAAGCCGAATGGCGTTGGGCAGCGGCCTTCCGTTCACGAACACTCCTCCCAGCTGGTTCACCTCCCCGAAGGCCGGCTCTGCAAAAGGAGCACACGGCGCGCCGAGACGCGCACCCGCTGCTGGGGACGGTCGCCAGCCACCCGGCCTGCGCGAGCGTCGGGAGGGGGTGGCGGCAGCGCTAAAGCCCCCGCCCCCAACCGCTGGCACTGTCCTGGAACATCCACGCACGACCCCAAAAAAGGCTGCGACCGAGCCCCCAACCCTCATCTCCCCGCCAGGCGGACTCAGGCCGTGGACAAGTGGAGAGACGCGAGGAAGGCCGCCCTGAATATTCCAGAGTCTCCGAAGCGGGGCGGGGAGATGGGTGTTGACGCCGGAGCGCGCCCCTCCTCGCCGGCTGGAGCACCAAACGGCTTAGGCCGCTGCACCCCTACCATCACCCCATCCCCGGGGACCCCCGAGGTTTGACAAAGTCCAAGGGAAGCTGGGGAGAGGGTTCGGTTTTGTTTGCTCAAGCGAACGTGTGTGAAGCAAAACTTGGATCGCCCGGGGGCTGCTAGGGCGCGCGGACGCCTTGGCTCGCTTCTCTTTAAAACTCGGAATATGGCATCGAGAACGACCGAAGAGGGAGCGTTCAGATGGAGCTGTGACCCTGAGCGCGTTCCCACGTCTCGCAGGACCCCGGCGAAGTCACTGCGGACTGGGGAGCGCGCGCGCCCTCCCTCCCGCCCTCCCTGGGCGCCCGCCCTCCCGCCTCGCGCGGGCGCGACTGCGTCCCCCGCCGCCGCTCACCCATTGCTCCGAGCGGTACCACCGGCGGCCCCAGCTCCGCACTGCCGCGCTCGGACTTTCCTCGCGGTGTCACCGGCCCGGCCCGTCGCCGCTCCCGGCTGCCCGCTGCCTCCTCGGCTTCTCCCCGGGAGGAGGCGACGAGAGCGCAAAAGGAAGGAGTAAAAGGAAGTCTGTGCCCGGCTGCAGGAGGCTTGAGTTCTGCATTTCAATCTAAGCAGCAACGTGGGCTGGGCCGAGCGGGGCGGGGCGGCTCCGTCTATCACTCACCAGGGACACACCCCCAAAAGAGGCGGGCCCTGGGGCCGAGCTGAGTAGTGACTGGTGCGCACCGATGAGTGACAGCGCAGCCAGGGGAAACTCCTTCCGCTGTCTTCGTTTCTTTTTCTTTTCTTTTTTCTTTTTTCTTTTTTTCCCCCACTGGCTGGGTCCGCACCTGGGTGACTAAATACAAGGAGGGTTTGACATCTTCCCAGAGGCGGCAGAAACAGATGGCAAAATCGGGCTGGCCAAAATACTGAATAAGCCAATGAGAGGGTTTGGTCTGAACGTGCGAGGCTCGGAGAGAGTAGGGACCGGGATGGGGGAGCTGAAGTTGATTCTAGGTGGGCAGCGGGCGACCCCGGGTGAAAGAGCGCGAGCGGGGATGGGGCATTAGTCACCTGTCCTGCTAGCCTTCGGGAAACGGTGAGGTAGGAAACTGTTACCCACAGATTGTGTGTCTCTTCTGTCCACTCCAGGTGGCCAGAGCTCAGGTGAGAGATAATAGGCCGATCCGAGAAACCAGGGGTCGCAGGGAAGCTGGACTAGGAGCCCTCTCCAGCTGGGAGCTTCGGGCACCCACTGTGAGTCCCAGAGCTCGGGCTAGCCCTCAGCCTCTCGTGCCACGAGCACGCGACACGCGGTGCGGAGAATGCAAGCGCAGGCCGCTAAAGCGAGAGCACCACGGTTGCCCTAAGGTCGACCTCCCGCCAGGGCGCAGGGGCCAGGAGTTCTGGACCACAGTGCCATCAGGAAAGGTTTTGTTTGTAATTTGAAAGTCTCCAGAAGGTGGGCACTGAGACTGTAGATGTGCATATCTAATTCTCCGACTTCAATCTAGCTATCAAAGGTCCTGCTGTTCTGCCTACTTAGACGTTTTCACTTTCTTTCACTCCTAAGTCTCCAGTAGGCAGGCAGTATGCTTTGGGGCAGACAAATTTACAGGTGAAAGTTGTGGAACATGTACACAAAGTAAATCCGTTGGGCTCAGATCACTGGTGACGAAAAGTGAGGTGTGAAGGGGAGCGGGGGACTAAGGATCAGCCATGCTTCTGGAAATGAACACTGATGTCCGTCCGCCCCAAATTCAAACTTACTTAGGTCGTGAAGGATTTGAAAGATAAAGACAAATTCAAATACCGCTGCTGCATTATAACCAGCGATCTTGAGAAGTCTCACAACTAGAAATACTGGAATCGGCACTTTTTTGTTTGTTGATCTCAAATGTTTAAAAATCTGGAAGTTTGACTGACCATTTTTTTTTTTACCCTGGTCTCACCCCATTACCTTTTGCGACACAACCTGACACTTTATAACAGACACGAGATTCTTGAGGTAGCATCTCTAAAGAGATATGTCAATTGCTTGAGACTTTAGACTCGCTTAAGCCGAGATAAGAGCTTCAGAGACTTGCCCAGAGGAAAGACCATGCTCTGTAGTTTGATGAACAACCTCTGCCCACCCCACCCACACAAGTGGACTCTTTGCCCAACTTCATTGTGCCCAGTGAGCGGTTCAAAACCTTCTGGGCTGATATGCAGGTCCAAAGTTGTTCAGGCTATGGGCGACTAAGACCTGGTATCCCACAGAAAGTCTAATGGCCTCAGCTATTCAGAGACCTCATGGCTCAGTGCACTGGATATGTGGACATAAGAATGCACAGCATCCTCTTGTCTACTGCCAACTCCCTCCGCTGCTGCATCTCTCCTGGTACAGAGCCAGTGCCATCTGGAGTTTTCCACCTGCTGAACCTGGTTGTTGGGTCCCACTGGGCATAGCCCCGGCTTTGGCATCTCTCAGGCCCACCTCACACTAGGTGCAGTCTCAAGAGCACCAGAAAAATCTGTCTTGGGCCCTTTGGGCCACTAAGCATTCATGTAAACCTCAAGGAGCCCAAGATACAGGATCAGAGAGGGGCTGTGGCGTCTGGAGAGAAGGGCTTGTGCAGAGCCCTGCCATGAACATACAATGTCTCGAGGTGACATGGCCAGAGATGGACCCTCTGAGCTCTAGAAAGAGATTCCTGCTCTTGTGGAAAGAATGGGGGAAGAGAAGGAAAATGGGGAAGTGGGCTGAGAAGAGAGATAAGGTCTAGTGAGCCCCAGTGGGTATAGCGATGCAGGACTTCAAGAAAGAACAAGAGTCACCTATGGTCGGTGTCCCTGGTTACTGAAGTTCTGAATTCAGGAGATCATACAGCAAACGGAAGAATTTCAACTAAAATGAGACACTTAAGACCACAACCAAAACATAACCAATAAGGCCTGCAGCTGGCTCAGGGCAGGGAGAAGCCAAAAGCATTTCCCTAGACTCTAAGGCCTCCTTTGGGGTGACCTCTTCTCTGGGTAAATATTTACTCAGTAGGAGACTGGAAGCTGGAGGTCCACAGGGTGTGAAGGAGGAGGCTACACGGGGTGGGGGAAAGCCCTGGGCTGCCTCTGGTATACACCCGCCTGCAGGAAGCCAGGCCCAGAACTGAAGGGGCAGCTCGGGCTCTACATGCCTGCTGGGGAGCTTGATCTCCAGAGCTTCTCCTCTGCTGGACTCCTCCCCGTTCCTCCAGACCAGGGCCAGATGCCTGTAGCGTCTCCATAAATCTGTCAGCGGTCTCAGAGTCAGGGACTGTCACCTGTGGCGCGTCCTCTCTGGACACTAGCCGGTTCTAAGGGGATGCATGGAAACCGGAATCTGGCTCTTCTTCCCAAGGCCACCCTCAGTGACCCTGCAGAAAGCACCTAACCGCTGCCAGTGTCCAAAGGGGGCACTTCAGCCTTTAGGAGTCGCCTAGAGACTAATCGCCTTTGATCCCCAACCTGTCCTAAGGACAGCATCTATGCGAGTGCACGTCAGCGAGGACAGTGAATAATAAGAGTGTAGGGCGAAAGGGAGACGGGTGTGTGTGTGAGGAAAAGAAGTCTCTGTTCTCGGTTGCACTTAGGATGAGCTCAGCTGGTAGAAGAAGAGAAAAAAATAGGAGCTGATTTCTCCGACTGGCCGGCTGCTAGGAACCGACTAGAGCCAGAGCCAGGCCCAGGTGGCAGCGTCGTCTCACTGAGAAGTTTCAAGGAGCCGCAGGCATCCAGAGCTCTGGGACTTGGATTCGCAGGGTACAGTGAGTTCTTCCAGCTATCTGAGGGGAAATGTTAGGCAAATGCAAGACCTCCAATCATGTTCCCCCCTCAACATGCCACTGACCAGTGAGTGCCAAGACACCAAGCTCCTCTTAACCTGGGCCCCAGCGACCACTACGCTTCTCAGCAAGTGCCAGAGCAACTGGCCCCTGCCCAGCGCGCAAGGTTAAGGAGTGTCCGACCCCGACTGCTTGCCCTACGGATCTGCGCGTAGAGCAGCGGTGGCAGCAGTTAACGAAACAACCATTGAGGACTAGGGAGGGAGACAGCCCTACAGGGGTCTCAACCGGAGACAGGCCTAGGGATCGGATGCTGGAGCGAGGGAAGTGCGCACACACTGACCTGCAGGCCTGGACGTGGCGAGGCTTGCAGACGCACCAGCGCAGAGCCAAGCCGCCCAGCCCCCTTCTCCCCCAGGAAAGAGCCCGGCGCAGCTCAGAGGCCGCTCAGCCTCCCAAACCCACGAACCTCACAGTTGGAGAGCCTTCCCAGAGCTGCTCTGGGTAGCTCGGGCCGCGGCGCGCTGGTGGACTTGAGCTCCGAAGTCCTCGCGAAGCGCTGGGGGCCGACGGCGGCGGGTCGCGGGTGCCGCGGGGTCTGGGGTCGCTCCGCTGGCGGCTAGCGCTGGTCGCCGGCTTTCTCCTTCCGAGAACAGGGGAGGGAGGGGCCAGTAGAGGTCTGAAGCCCGCTTTTAATTCTCCGCCTGCCTGTTTCCGATCACCCGGGGTTGGTTTTTCTGTTTGCTAACTCCTTCTATTACAATAAAAACAATCGACATTTCTTTTCAGTTTCCCCATATTAGCGTCATTCAGTAATTGTTCTCCACGTCCAGCCCCCTCCCCGTCCTGCGTCGAAGACAAGCGGGATTGCTGGTTTTCTCGCATTTGGAAAGTTTCCGAGTATATAAGCAAATCGTCCTTAAAGACTTTAAAGTAAAAATAAATAACGGCCCGGGAAATTGCTGTGACCCTAACATCACTTTCTGAACGCAAATTACACCCATTTTTCAGTTTTCAACAGTGGAATTGCTTTCAGAAGGACGGCTCTAAACGCCCATGTGATATGGTTACGTTTGTTTATTGAATCCCCAAGGAAAGGGAACATATTTTTGTGCAAGGGGACAACTCTTGCACAGCGGCGGGACAGCAAGTGCCCGGTAAGGAGCAGACCCGAACTGAGGGACAGAGGCCGGGAGGAGTTCCCGAGAAAGGGCCTGCCTGACCCTCTAGCCTTGCAGACAAGACTGGGCCTTGCCAATGTTGCAACTTTAGAAGAGGTTGCTTGGCTAAGTGAGGCGCCCACCACCACCGTCACGCTGCGTCCTCGAGCTGGAGCGCCCAGGAGAGCAGCGGCAGTGCGTGGGGAAAACAGAACTGAGGATTTGAAAGCACAGCTGTTCCAAAGCCGACCCGGCGCGCGTGCGACTGAGAGCCCCGTCGGCCTAAAGCTGCCTGGAAAGGACAGACAGGAGCCAGGCTGCGCCTCCAAATCCTGGTTTCCCAACCCGGACACTAGTGAGTCCCCCACCGTGGGAGAGAGGGGGACTACTGCGCTCGGCCTATTCCAGAGCAGCTTTATTGAGAAATCAACTGCGAGGCTCGGCACAGCGCATCGTCTCTGGTCAGAACCTTGTCCGCTAGGCCAGACCTTCAGATGGACATGGACGACCGACCGACAGAGAAGACATCCCTGGTTAGGCCCGGTTTATGCACTAGACTGGCATCAGTGATCATGACAGGCGCTAGCGGTTTTTCAGTCGTGCAGAGACCCGGCCAATAGATCACTGTGTGTCTCCCTCCGACAGTCGGTGACAAAATGCCCCTGACAGCCTCCCGACCCCGGTTCTACGCTGCTGCTGCGTCCTGGGACCAGGACTCCAGACAGTATAGTTGAATCTTTGGGCCCTGCAAGGTGGAGGCATATCATTTCCAACCTGCTGCATTCTTAGGGCTCAATCAATCCGCACTGAACTGAACTGGGGTGGGGAGGGAGCGGGAATTCGTGTGGCCAAGTCCCTGCGATTTCCCGGAATAGAGGAAGCAGGGGCTGGGTGTAGAGGACTTGAGTCGGAGTCACGGAGTGTCCGCAGTCTTAGAGGAGTCAGGCAACCGCCTTTCCGCAGGCCGCCGCACCTCGTCACAGCGCCACCTACAGGCACCATGATTAGTCCCTCTAGGACCAAGCTCCAAGAGCCTTTGCAAAACTGAACTTTCTATAGACCTAAAATTTCAGTTCCCTCTTATCTCCTTATAATGTTAATTTTACCCTGAATTCTGCACCGCCTTGCCTTGCCCCATCACGCGCTAAGCAAGCCGGAGCATCGGTCTTTGCACGATTCCATTTTCCATGATTAACCTTGCTGTATCTTTCTTGGTGTCCGGAACTACGCAGGGGAAGTGGTGTGTTGTGCATTGCTTTTGCACTAAGGCGTGGAAGTTAAAGACTATTTTAAAAAAAAAGCCTTGCTATGGGAAGGGGAGAGAGTGACAGTCCCGTTCGTCACACTATTTGATGAGAGTCCATAAAAATCAAAGCGGCAACCTTCCAAAGAAGGCATTCCAGTCGCTCCTGTATTACAACAGATAAATAGCAGACATAGATTAAATAAAAGCATCTATGATACCTTGAGGAAATAGCACTATTCATTAAGCGAGAGTGCAAGAGACTGTTGGAGCCCGCTAGGTTCCCACTGCAGGAGCACCTTGGTGCTAACGTCCCCAAAGAAAACCCCAAACCGCAGGTGTCCGCACAGTAAATAAGCACTCTCCAAACCCTGTCCACATCTTACAAATGAGAAGTTCCCCCCCCCCACTCCTCACTAGGGACACAGACACCAGCGGAAGTCACCTCTGTTGTGAGGAGGTGGGACTGGGTTCAGACTCCTGGCTAGCAAGGTGTCCCCCCTCCAGGCTGGTGCTACTACAGGGCGTGGAGGAGTCTGCGGCACGCCTCTCGCCTCTCAGGGGGGGCGCCAGGCCTCCAGTCCAAACAGGGCCAAGGCATAGCCTGCAAGAACCATGGTTTTCCACGCAGTCTGTTTCCCCCGACTGCCTGGACGCGTCCACACAACATGGTCAACTATCCACCTTTGCTTTTCTGTAAATTTGTTCTGGTTTGTTTCTTTTAAAGACTACTAAGGTGGGAACAAAACCAGGAGGTGTCGAGAAGCCATAAAATTAGAACCCGTAATTAACAGAGTTAGATGGGCGCAGTGGCCCGGGAGCACGCTGCGCTCGCTCTCCTGAGAACCCGCTGCATCAGTGTTTTCCACCCTCCCTGTGCACCGTGGAGTCCTCTCTCATATTTTCCTGGGTACAATAGAGAAATAAACTACTTCATTTTACAAACCTAATGATAAAGTGTCTGTAGTGACCCTTGCGAAAGACGGCAACCAAGAAAAGAGGAAGTCACCAGAGCCACCTTCCCGGGCTGTGGATGGCACCGAATTCGTTAGGTCAGCGCACCAGCGTGAGGCGGGCTGGGTACACTTCCCAGGGTGCATGAGGACCTATTCTACAAAATCCCACGCTGATGTTGTCAGGCTCCCACACAAACCCAGAGTAGGATGACGCCGCCTGCATCTTGGCCCGACTCACCAGAGCTCTGCAGGCCTGGAGCAACCTGTGGGCTAGAGTGAGCCCTTCCTGCAATTGTCCAGGCTGGGTACTGAGCTGCTGGTCTCCTTGGCTGCGGTTGGCTCTGTGGAGACCGGACTGACTCAATCAGTCCGCCGACTCGTCGTCCCAAGAGAGTCCTTTTTAACAAGTCCAGTGAGGACTATCTGGTCTTCCAGCTGCCAGCGCCTGTCTAAGAATTCTACCCACACAGTGACCAGGGAAAGAGCTGGCCTTCAGCCTCCTGCGCTGTGGCTTTGGCAGTAGAGACTCGCTGTGAGTCCAAGCCAGCGGGATACCCACCGTGCACTCACCTCCACACCGCCACTGGGCTACTCCGGGAAAATTGCTGAGGGACACAGTAATGTGGTTTCAACGGAAACACAGAAGCTTAAGGAAATGTAACAACGAAATATATAAAAGCCCTCAAAACAGCTAACTTTTTAATAAGCCAAGATATATAAAACTATAATATCCTTTGAAACGAATTTTGACATCAGGTACAATTGTTTTAATGTGAGGATGAGAGAAACAGAGAAATTGCCATAATGCAATTCACCTTTTCATCAGCAACAAAACATTGTGAAATCAACATGCATTATCACATCTTTTTCTTTTGCAGTACTGAGGAGGGGTGGAAGTCAGGGTCTCTCCCCCAGCCTAATCAGTCCCAACTTATTTTTAGTGAAAAAGCAAGCAAGTATTGTTGACCTTGTCCTTTGTATAGATGTTGGAAATATTTTTTAAAAGGTTATTTATAGTGAAAGGATTTGCATGCCTAAAAGCTGCTTGCACCTTTTCAAATGTACAAAGCGCTGTTTAAATGTATAGTTTAATCACGTAATAGTATAAGTAGGAATATGGGTATAGTAGACAAAAGGCAATAAATTTCTTGAGGGAAGACTTTAGAAAAATAAAGGAATTTTAGGCAACACAGTAATTCTTACCACTCTGTGTTTGTTCTATTTCTTACAGCAAGTTGATTTACATATTAAAGTGCTACTGTTTGGGTTGCTTCTGTTACGGCTTTGTATTCAGAGACCAGAGTGCTAACCATTACACCATTGAACCAGCGTGGCTCTATATTCAGACTGTAAGTTTAATGGCTGCAGGGGGAGAAGGAGCATAGCTAGGATTGAAGATTAGCACCAGAAATGCTGGGCCAGTATAGTATGTGTATGATGCAACTGTACTAGTGTTGCCAATCTACCCAGACTCCCTGGGTACACATAGACCAACTGGGCAAAGAAGACTGGCTCTATTTCCTGTAGAATCAATATGCCAGACAAAGACAGTGGCTGAATGTGGGCCACTATTTAGAAGGATAGAAAGCCAAGGTCATAGCTGGCGGTGGTGGGGGAGCTTTTTAAAAGCCCACTAGCACCTTTTTGCAGGACCAGAGGTGTGAATCTGATGTTCTGGCGAGCTGACAACACAAATTCCCTTAGCCATTTTTTATTGCCAGAGCGATTCCTATCCAATTCCTTGGGGATTGCCTTCTGCCCCTTACACATGGTTCTGTTCTTAGAGACACCCTTTTCACTAGGGGTAGAAATAATGATCCCATTACTCAATGTAAGAAATGTGCATAATGCCACTTTAAGGCTAAAAACTTAAAACCCCTGAAAGTCAGGAAGTAGAAAAATCAAGATTCTTTTAGTGGGGTTAAATCACCCAAGCTTCCCGCTGTATAATGCATGGTACATTTATTTACAAGCCTCCCTAGCCAGGCCTTTCCAACAGCCAGCAATGCCATTGTCACTACCACTGCCACTGCAGTGTTTAAAGGGGAAATACTGTAACTCTATTCGACCAGGCAGATTTCCTTTGCAGTTTGAGTGTTTCATGCCAGCAGATTTCAGCCATTATTTGCTAGATGAAAGTATGTACCAGCAAAAGGGTTTAAAACTTAAAGTCAATTAGCTTATAGATAACAAAAGGCCAATTCCAGACAACATGGAAACATGCTGCAGATGTTTACAGGCTTTGCAGAGTGTTTGGATACCTAAGCCAAGGAATTTTATTGTTCAAAGTCAATTCTACGCATTTCTTCAACTGTGAAATAAAATGAAGTCTTCAAAGAGGAATTGATATGAGTAGGTACACTTTCTTTGTCACTATCTTCATTTTTATTGTAGAACAAAACACATGTCTATATGTATCCATCCACCGTTTTCCACATAGGAGAATGTACCATAGACAGACACATTATTAAAGTTATATGCTGGAAATACAGACAGATCTAAATTACTTAATGATTGTGACTTCCCAAAAGTCTTCCTCAATTTCTTCTTTAGATTCAAGGTTAGTCAAAAGTGCTTTAGTTTTCTTTTGGAACAAGACTTGTCTATAGTATTCAGCTGTGAAACAGTCTTGTCTTAAGTCCTAATGTTTCTCCCATGACAAAGTGGATCAAAACCAGAAAACAGAGGGTTAACCTTGTAGACATCAAGTA
The DNA here is from genome assembly GCA_036346955.1 of Dipus sagitta. Lineage (NCBI taxonomy): Eukaryota > Metazoa > Chordata > Mammalia > Rodentia > Dipodidae > Dipus > Dipus sagitta. The sequence continues at coordinate 85,534,611 of CM070775.1, read as the reverse complement.
AGATGAGCCATGGCTTCTAGCCATAACATGTATATGATCATTGTGTTTCATCATGGTACTGCAAAGGCACATGAGGGTTTGGAGGAGGTAATAAAGGTATTAGGTGCATAGGAAGCATCATTATTTCTATTAGAGCAAATTAGTCTCATTGAAGAATATATACCCTAGGGGTAAAATATACATTGAATTCTGTAGAAGGAATGAATAACATACACTTGAATGACACTACATAAAAACTATATATTTTTCTCTTATGAGAAAGTTTTCTGTGTCAATAAAATGATGAGAGCAAAGTTATGCAGTCTGTACATGTCACCATAACTTAAAATATAATTTGCAATCTTATAACTCTATCTCATAGCTATCCCAAACTCTACAAACAAATATATTTACCAGGCATCCTGAAGACATTTTGTGGTTAAGACTTAATTAACTAGATCACTCAGGAAAATCAATGTGCATGAAATTTGAAGAAGCACATAGTATCTCCTGAACATTTTCTAATGTCTTTGAACAGAGAACATGAATAAACAAAGTTCATGTATGCACTAGACTTTCCAATCATTTTAAGGATGAAAAGCATTTTAGAAACCTACGGAGGTACTATTCTAAACTCTTTCTAGAATCCAGTAAAAGGGAAGGTCCAAAAACTAAATCTAAATTCATGTTATTTGATAGCCAAGCATGCCTGAGAAAGATAATGCTTAGGTGGAGTTGAATGGAGGTAATTTATGATCTATTAATGCAACAGAAGTGAGAGATAATCAGGAGGGTATTGACAGCCTTTCTTGGCTAAAGAACAATTATTCTGAAGATGATAAAGGAGGAAAAATTATTTTCTGTCACCAATTGAAAAAAAGATAATTTCTGCCTTATACAATCCACTCCAGGAATCTAGAGAAAGCAAGATAGATGATGGGATTCAGAGCAGAGGGATATAAACAGTATAATTTAATCATGGCTATTACTAAGCATATATTGTCAATAAGTTTATGTACTCATATGGGTCTTTATAAATAAGTTTAATCATCCCAATTCCGAGGAAATTTTGTTAACTTATCCCTGAAGTTAGCCCACAGTAAAAACTGTTCAGAAATCTCTCAAACAAAAAGGACTGAAGTTAGAATTCTCCCTTTATTCAGTGCTAAGGATCGCCAGCTCAGGGCCTCACATGTGCTAGGGAAGAATTCTACTACTGAGCTACCTCCCCAGCCTCTTATTTAACACTTTCAGCCTAAGGGTGGTAGGTTCATAGACTTCCTCCCTTGCCTTTCCTGGAAGTCAGCTCTAAGGGTGTGTGGGGTAGGGATGGGGGAGTGTTTTGATGCTAGGCAACCTATGAACCTGGGAGTATAAAAACAGTAACTCAAAGGACCACAATGTCTACCTATCAAATAGGGGGATATGGACACCAGGAGAGTTTGCTCCTTGTAATACTTCTCCTGTCTCTCTTTATATAGCTCCATTTCCATATCTCTTCATGAGAAACTACCTCTCCCAAACACACACACACACACACACACACACACACACACACACACACACACTGCGTGAATGCATAGTTTTGTAGAAGCATTTTACATAAGATTTTGATTTTTAATTGTTCTTTTCTGGGAGAAAGAATCCATGAAATCCCCAAACATTTCAAGGTACACCAGGGAAACTAAGCATAGCATTACCAAGATGAGTTCCAATGAAGTCATAAAGGAGTTAGCTTTCTTCGTTTAGTTGCCTAAACCACCATAAATGCTTATGTGCCTAGATCTATCTTGGAGCCTTTATTTTAAACAATCCGTGCAAAGTATATCCAGACCTTGCACATGTTTTGAAGAAATTATCACACAGCTAACACAAGGTCAACCTTCCCATCTGTACTTGCTCACAGATCCCTTTTCCCTAAGAGCAGGTAACTTGTCCTTAGTTACACCCTATTGCAAGAACGAGAGTATCAGCCAATCCAAAGTGGAGCTTGTGGAAATGAGAAGTTACTGCAGTTATCAGTGTTCTGTGGCAGGTCTATCTTAGGCTTCAGTCCGCACATACAGTTAGCTGAACCATAAACAATGATGTATATTTTATCACCCAAAGACTTCTTGGAACATTAATTTGAGCTCTTTTCTCCTCATTAGTTCAAAATGCTGATCTCACCTAGGGCCCTTGTCTTCCTTCAAACTCATGATTGCAAGGAGGGAGGTGGCTGATTTTTTTCCTCTGACCTCTCAATTACTGAAAATACCAACTGGACTGATAAACTATTAATGCTTCAGGGCATGGCACATGACAAACATGTGGCCATTTTCTTCTTAGACTTCCAATGCAAATGATCTTTAACACTTGTGAAAGTGTTCTGAAAGAGATCTTCCAAAGAGGACCAACTCTCATCCAAATTCGATCCCAGGTTATGTACTAAAACTGGACGGTTGAACCTAACATAACTGTCATTATCATCCTTCTAATCATATTTAGAGGCGGGAAGAGGATGTGAATTTCATTGTTTATTTGCAGACATGAAGGTCAGAATGTCAAACTGCAGATCTTGAGTCCTCAATAAAAGGCCACTGTGTTTAGCTTTCTCCTGTTCTTTTCTCCACTTTAGGAAGGAACAAAATAAAATGTTTTGTGGAAGTTTATATTGAAATGAGGTCAGGTAAACTAATGACTGCTTGGTATTTTATGACAAGTTTTATAACCTTGGAGTTGCTATAACTTTCAAACGATCATCAATAAAGTTTTATTGCAAAAGGGTCGCCATGTGTCTGAATGCTTTTGCACATAGTAAAGGCATGCTGCCCCATTGGCTTAGCTCACCAGCTCCTTCTCACCCCAGCCATAAAGTCCTCTTCTTTTTTTATTGAAGGTTGAAAACTCTTCTGGTTTGCTCTCCCCCATCAGGATGACAAGGCAAGACTTTCTGGAAATTATGTACTTATGTGGTTAAATGATGCTTTACAGCCAAACCTTCAAAAATGTTTAATGAGATTTATAAATTTAGGTAGTCTCTCTCTTTCTCCCCCCGCCCCACTCAAACATATGGTCTTCTCTTGTAGATCTTGTAGTCTTGGCTGGTCTGGAACTCACTATGTAGATCAGACAGGCGCCTTGAACCCTTTTTAGTTTTGGGATCCTGAGCATGAGCCACCAAGCCTGGCTTTTTAAACGAGCTCTATTTAATAAAAATAAATGGCAGGCTCTAGTGTAGGTTGGCAATAGTTTACTGCAGAAACACGTGTTTGAATGCTAGACAACCTGTATCTTATACCGGAGGGCTATCATTAAATAATTAGGCAATCAAGGATGATAATGGTTTCAAAGACAAATAAACTGCTTTGTTTAGTACTCTTTGGGCCATCAGAGGACTTTTTAACAATTTAAGAGGCCTCGCATTGCTTCCTAATCTGAATTTTGCTAAAGGAGGAAGGCAGGTGCGTGGTGGGGATGTCTAGGTTGTTGGATCGCCTCTTCACACATTCCCAGAAAGACTCTCCAGGGTCCGAACAAGGATTGCAAGGACTTCGCAGAATTCCAGTCCTCACAATATCACCAGCACTTCCGCGTCTGCTGGCAAACAGTGGGAAGGTAGAAGCGGTTAACGAAAGTTTATCAAAACGGAGCTTCTGCTGCATGCGTCCCGCAGACGTTCCTCTCCTTCAGCCCAGGGTTGCGGCGCGGGGACAGGCGGAGCGGGTCTCCAGAGTGGCTGGAAAGAAAGAACAGCGAGGAACAAAACTGAACGCTGGCCTCCTATCGGGACCCGAGTCACAGTTTGCCGGGGAGCCCTCTAGCCTTCCCCAGGTAGGAAGGCCTTCTGCTCCATCTTGCTCCTCACTCGTAGCCACCGCAGCCACCCTCCCCCACCCCCAATTTGGAGTAGCTCTGGGGGAAGGGCTTGTGAACACCGCCCCCTCCCGGATCTCCAGAAACTTGCCAGAGCTCAGCTGCTCCTTCCCAGCGCGCGGCGTCCGGCTCGCAGAGCAGGCACCAAATCCCTTTCCTGAGGCCGGAAGCGTGGACCCCGGGGCCGCGGACCTGGGCCCCCGGGACCCGTGGGCGAGGGCCAGGCAGATCGCGGGCGGGGGCGGCGGAGCGCGCGGCCAGCCGTTCCTCTCCGGCAACGCGCGCCCAGCTCCTCGCCGCGGGTGGAGGTCGCTGCAGACCGCACCCACAGACGCTCGGGGGACTTAGCAACTGCCTATTCGGAACCCCTAAGGAATCGTCACCTGACACTTTATGCTACAGAGTGGTGGCCACCCTGAGTGGAATAGGAAGAAGGGATGTCGTGCCAGGCGCAAACCTTTAATCTCAGCACTCGGGAGGCAGAGGTAGAAGGATCACTGAGTTCTAGGCCACCCTGAGACTACATAGTGAATTCCAGGTCAGCCTGGGCTACAGTGAAACCCTACCTCGAAAAACAAAACAAAACAAAACAAAACAAACAAGAAAAAAAAACACAAAACAAAACAAAAACCTGAGAACAAAGCCGAGCGTGGTGGTACACACCTTTAATCCCAGCATTTGGGAGGCAGAGGTAGGAGGATCGTCTTGAGTTCGAGGCCACCCTGAGACTACATAGTGAATTAATTCCAGGTCAGCCTGGGCTAGAGTAAGACCCTACTTCGGAAAGCCGGAAAAAAAAAAAAAAAAAGGCTGTCTTTCTCCGCTCACCTCTCTTTCCAGTGGCCCGATCCTTACCCTGAACCTTCTTCCCACGGTGTTACCCAGGTCAGCCACAGCCCAAACAAAGGATGCGCCCGGGAGAGTGAGGCAGGGTGGGTTTGGGCGAGGGGCGCATGGGTGCGGGAGCAAGAGGCCGGTGCGAGGACGCCGCCACGCACATCGCCTCCCGCCCCGCGTCCCGCCCCGCGGCTGACCCACGAAGCGGGCTGTGGCGCCCTCTCCCGAGGAAACCTCGCCCGACATGCGGCTCAGGGGAAGGCCAGCTCACCGCTCCCTCCAAGAAGCCCTACCTAGTTCCCCGGTGGATGGCGACTTCCTTTCACAACTCCAGGAAGCGACCTCAGAGCTGCCCGGGGTGAATTTACTAAGCCAATGCTGCACGCTGAAGGGACGGTCCCACTCCCAGGGTGAGCGGCGCCCGCGCACCCCAGCACCCTGGCCTCGTGCTCTGGCGTCGGCACCGAGCACAAGGGCGCAGCCTACTGGGATGGCACGAGCTGGGATCATCTACCAAGGGAACGTTCTGGGAATCTCGGACTCTCTTCCCTACAGGAAACGCGACTCCCAAGGCAGCCTTCAGGAGTAGGGTAAAGTGACTGTTGACAGTCGCTTCCTCCTCCTCCCTAGTGAGGGGAGAAAGTTTTCCCCGTGCATTTATGCTAAAAGGATACTTTTTTTTTTTTTAAGAGTAATGTCTGAAACCAGAAGTTGACTGAGGGCTGGAGAGATGGCTCAGGCGCTTGCTTGCAAAGCCTGCCCATAAGGCTCCATTCCCCTATACCCACCTAAAGCCAGATGCACAAAGTGGATTATGTATCTGGACTTGGCTTGCAGTGGCAAGAAGTCTTGGAACACCCATTCTTATTCATTCATATATTCATTATTCTCTCTCCAATAAATAAGTAAAATGTTTTTAAAAAGAAGTTGATTCAGGGCTGGGCGTGGTGGCGCATGCCTTTAATCCCAACACTTGGGAGGCAGAGGTAGAAAGATTGCTATGAGTTCGAGGCCACCCTGAGACTACATAGTGCAACCACGTCAGTGGCTAGAGTGAGGCCCTACCTCAAAAAAAAAAAAAAAAAAAAAAAAAAAAGGAAAAAAAGAAAAATAAATTGATTTAGGAAATAGGAACAAAATCCCCATCTTCTTCACAAATTCAGAGGAGTAGTTTTCAGAGTTAGGTTCCTACTGCTAATTAGATCCTAATCCTGGCTCACAGGCACCCCATTTCTGTGGTCCTTTCTCTGTGGTCCCATTTTGAGAACTCAGGCTTCTCTGTTACCTCTGTTCACCTGAGTGGATCAATAACAGAGGTAATGTCTAGCCACTGTAAATGCGCTTTAAAGAAACGGCTAAAGGTGATGGTGAAGAGAAAAGCCTCAACCTTGGAATGCAGGATCTAGTTCCTCTTGCCCGTTTGTCTAACAAATGGCTCTGGGTTACATTCTTGTATTGATTCTGCCACGGCCTTCAGAGTCATCACTATTCCCTATAATCTTTTTTTTTCTTCTGTTTTTGTTTTTTGAAGTAGGGTCTCGCTCTATCTCAGGCTGACCTGGAATTCACTATGGAGTCTCAGGGTGGCCTCGAACTCACAGCGATCCTCCTGCCTCTGCCTTCCGAATGCTGGGATTAAAGGCGTCCGCCACCACGTCTGGCTATCTCCTATAATCTTAAAAGTCTGTGAAGGGCCCCTATGTTGGAGGCTTGGTCCCCAGCTTGGAGCTATGGAAACGTAGTAGAAACCTTAAGAGGTGGGGCTACTGAGGAATTTTCTGTTATTGGAGGATGCCCTTGAGAGGGATTGTGAAAGCCTGGTTTCTTCCTCCCTCCTTTCCTCTCTGTTAGCCCCCTCTCTCCTTCTTTCTTCTGTTCCAGCTTTGCTCCACCATTGTGTGTCCAAAACAACAGGATAAATGGATCATAGGCTGGAAATTCCAAAGCCATTAGAAAAAATACAACTTTCTCTTTATAAGTTGACTATCTTAGGTATTTGTTAAAGTAACAGATGAGCAACTAACACTGCCTGTTTCAAAGCTCAGGAGGAGATCATAAATACCTGTTTTTATTAGCCTTAGAGTGATGCACTGGTATATTCAATATATGTTTTTTTAAGACCTCAAATGTGTCAGGTACTGGGGTTCAGTGCTGTGGATACAGTGACAAAGAAGAAAAGTATGACCTCAAAAACAAGCTGGACCACTTGGCTGATGAGATATTGCCCTCAGCTTGGGGTTCTCTTAAGGGGCTAAATGTTACTTCCAGGCGAAGACATTCTCAAGTGTCTTCAAACTCAAGTATCCTATTTGCAAGTAAGGAGAATGAGACTGAGGCCTCAGGAAAGTCGATTCTCCAGCCAAGACAAAACCTGGCTTTCAAACTCTTGAACTCAGGTAATGAGAACTATTTTTTTTTTATTTTGTATGTAGCTTTTCCTTTTCTTTGGTAACATGATAACAAAAGGCTGTAATATTTCTACCCCTAGGAAAAGAGATGCCAACCTGAAGATTGCTCAGCAGTTAAAGGCACTTGCTTGCAAAGTCTGATGTCCTGGTTCGATTCCCCAGGACCTGCATAAAGCCAGATGTACCAAATGGCACAAGCATCTGGAGTTCATTTGCAGTGGCAAAAGACCCTGGTGTTCCCATTCTCCCCCCCCCTCCTCCTTTCAAATGAATAAAAGAAAAAGAGATGCCTATAAACAGTGGCAGGCGGGGGTGTTGTTAATGATACTCTATTGTAACTGAGTAAACCCTGCACCAGCTGGCGCACATCAGTAGGGAAAATTTGCTGCTCCAATTTGCTGCTCCTCTTGTATGTCTGCTTCCCCTCTCACTATTTCCTAAGGACAATGTCCTCATTTACATGGTGCAGATCTTTAATGAACAACTGAAGAGGTTTCACAAGCTTGGCCAAAGATCTGAAGGAGATATCATTTGAACCCTTCAACACAGAATGCAGAGAACCCCCAAAGACCAGTCATGAAGGAAGGCCAGGGATTACAGCCATTGGATTTCTCTCAGAGCCTTCCCACAGAAGGTTGAAGGCTACCCTGGATTTGGCTCCAGGCTCTATGCCTTTAACCTTTCCCTGCCACTCTTTTAGAGGCCTTACTTCCTTCCCCTAAAAGGAAGCCACAAACCACAAGCTCTTACAAGGTCAATAAATTTAATTTCCTTCTTTGATAAGCCTGCGAGAATGAGAGAATGTTTACATCTTATATTTGCACTTTTTGCAGTTTAGTTGAATATATGTACACATTTCTTCTATTAATCTTTTTAAACTTCAATAGTCTGTACATAAAGACTATGAATATAGAAAAAAATGACTTTTACCTAAAATGGAAGGGAGTAGAATTGCTATAGCTGCCGACTTTTATTTTAATGAAACATTTGAAAAAGTCTGTATATGGTAACCTTGGAACTAATGTAGCCTGGGTAACATAATAGACTGAAAGGCTTATTCACTTATTGTTAAAGTCTCTTTTTTTCTTTTAAGTATACTTTATGTGTTACCTGGTCTTAATGGCAGACAAAAATAGGCAAACCAGCCATTGCCCTTAGGAAGCTCAAAGTTGAGTGAGAGAAGGGGCATATAAATATACGCTATCATAAGGTAATATTATACTGGGTTTAGACACAAACTACTATACAGTGCAGAAGAGCACCATAGGGTGCCTGATGAAAACTATCACCATGTTCTCACATTGTTAATAATATAATACAAGAGTGCACAATGAAACTTGAAGAAAGGATATAATTAGTGCATAGCAATATCTTAATAGGCCAGAATAGTTAACAATGAAGAAAACCACAACATGCCAGTAAATGAAAGTTCTATACCCTCACACAAAACAATTGCACCAATGCATGAAAATACTTCCAGGAATGAGAGGATAGGTAAAAGCAAGGTTTGCAGTTGATGCAAGATCAACACAAGGCTAGAATAAATTACTATCTTAGCTTATGTTAATGGAAAAGCAGTGTCCTACATAAGGGTGATTATTCTTATCCACCACAATGGGAACATGCCTCAATTTTCCCTATACATATTGAGAGGTTCACAGTGGGAGTATATGTACAAAGGAAAGTCACATGCAAAGTGAGGGATGCTAAACCAAGTCTGACATAGCTCTTCTCAGATACTCGGAGGGGCCTCATGTAGATATGATGTTGGACATCAGAGAAGCTCAGCAAGGTTCTGTCAGTTTATAACCTAGAGATGGGTGGGGCAAAATTCTTTACAATAAGCTTAACTATCCTACCCTTTCGGGGTTTAAGTTCCATGACTGCAAGGGCCAACATCTGTCATGATTACTCAGAGAGGACAGTCAATAAAATTCTAATGTAGGAAAGTTATTATGTGACTCAGAAGGACGTATCTGAAAATGGCAAAAGCATAAAGTTGGATGACAATGGAGCCAATTAATCTATTAACCTAATATAATAATTATAATATATTAATTATGCACATACGATTGTTCTTAATTTCAACTATTGCTCATCTGTTTGACAAGGAACTTTTTGTTTTGTTTTGTTTTTCAAGATAGTGTCTCACTATAGTCCAGGCTGACCTAGAATTCCCTATGTAGTCTCAGTGATCCTTCTACCTCTGCCTCCCGAGTGCTAGGATTAAAGGTGCACACCACTATGATGGCAACAAAGAACTTTTAATGTCTTTAAACTTATTCCAACAGACATTCTTAGCTAATGGGGTAAATGGGCCTTAATGATCCTTGGTGTAATTCTAATTGTATGACAATTGGAGGACATTCCAAAATGTAAGCTTTTCTTGGGAGTAAGAGGAACCCAGGAAGGGCTAGAGCATATCTTTTTGATCATAGCTGAAATTCAGAATTCTTAAGCTGTGGTGCGAGGAAGATCTAATACATCTATATAAAGGCTGCCTAGGTTTGGTTTTGCATTTTTCTACTTCGGTGAGTCTCAAGACTTTTGAAAGGAAGAACTTCCATGTGTATAAAAAAGTAAGCAATTGGGATGGAGAGATGGCTTAGCAGTTAAGGAGCTTGCCTGTGAAACCTAAGGACCCATGTTCTACTCTCCAGATCCCACATTAGCCCAATGCACAATGGTGAGGCAAGTGCAAGGTTGCACATGCCCACTAGGTGGCACAAGTATCTGGAGTTCGATTGCAGTGGCTGAGGTCCTGGCACACAAATTCTCTATCTCTCTTTTCTTGCTCTCTCGCTTCCTGTCTCTAAAAATAAAATAAAATAAAGTTAGTGATTAACCTTGATTGTGGAAACATAGACCCTCTCTCTGAGTAGTTGGAGGGATCCAGAGCTAAGTTGCTAACCCAGGGGTCTATTTTACCACAGACACAATGGCTACATTTCTTATCAAAATTGTAATATAAAATTAAACCTTGTGTGATGGTTTGATTCAGGTGTCCCTCATAAACTTAGGTGTTCTGAATGCTAGGTTCCCAGATGATGGAGATTTGGGAATTAATGCCTCCTAGAGGCACTGTATTGTTTGGGGTAGGCTTATAGGTATTATAGCCAGTGTCCCCTTGCCAGTGCCTGGCACACTCTCCTCTTGATGTTGTTCACCTGATGTTGCCGGAGGGGGTGATGTCCAACCTCTGCTCATGTTGTCATTTTCTCCTGCCATCATGGAGCTTCCCCTCCAGTCTGTAAGCCAAAATAAATCTCTTTTTTTGGTCAGGTGATTTCTGCCAGCAATGCAAGCCTGTCAGCAACAATCATGTTGGTACTGAGAGTAGGGTTGCTGATAGATACCTGACTGTGTGGCTTTGGCCTTTTGGAGCTGATTTTCAAGAGGAATGTGGAAGGATTTGAAACCTTGGTCTAAGGGATGCCTTGTAGTGCTGCAGGCTGGTGGACTATTCTGGTCAGACCTGAATGCAGTAAGAAGCATGGATTGTGAGATTTGGCTTGTGAGGGTGAGAAAGAGCTTTGTCTGGATTGGGATAGAAGCAGTTTGTGTGAGAGGCAAGATGTTATGCCCATACCCTGAGAATTTGTGCAGGGTTGCATTGCATAGAAATGGACTGGTGTGAGCAGAGGGATATGGCAGAGAAAGAAATCTTTGGGCTGAAACTGCTGCCTATTCATCTGTAATTATATGAGAGATTACAACCTTTGAGATTGGGGAAATAGGAAGAATGTAGACACTTGAAGGGGCCTGAATGCTCAAGGAGTGTCCTGTTGTTCAAAGTCTGCTTTATCCCCACCCCCGGGGTTAACAAATTGGCACCGTGCCTGGTATTATGGAGTATAAGAAATGCAGGAAAGAGAGGGTCATTGAATTTGCAACATGGTCTTGTGTTTTGGAAACGAACAAGGGCAGTGTGTAGCAGGTTTTCTAGATACCTGTATGGAGACCTGATGGAGCTGTGAGGATGAACTGAAGATTGCAGTGGAGACCCAGTGGAGATGCCAGGACCACAAGATGGCTGCTAAGGAAAGCTGAAGGGGCCCTGGATGAAGTTTCCTAGGACTGTAAGTAGCCTAGCTGGAGGGGCAGAATGGGAACTCCAGAGACTTGTTTCTGGTTAGAATTATCGGAATTGGAGATTTGTCACTGGTTAGAGTTGTTGGACTTGAAACTGCAGAGTTTGATGTTTGCCCTGGTTGTTTTAAATCTTATATTGGTTGAATATTTCTTTGCTATGTCCAGTGCCATCTTTTGCAGTGTGAATGTTTATTCTGTGCCATTATGGTTTTGGGGTATTTTTTGGTATTATGGCTCAGTTAAAAGACCTTGGATTATGGGAATGTTTGAACATCATTGGGATTGATAAAAACTATGGGGCTGTTAAAGTTGGACATTTTACATTATGTATGGTTATCAGTTTATGGGGGCCAGGGGCAGAATGTGGTGGTTTGATTCAGGTGTCCCCCATAAACTTAGGTGTTATGAATGCTAGGCTCCCAGCTGATGGAAATTTAGGAATTAACACCTCCTGGAGGCAGTGTATTGTTGGGGGTGGGCTTATGGGTATTATAGCCAGTGTCTCCTTGCCAGTGTTTGGCACATTCTCCTGTGTTGCTCACCTTATGTTGGTGAGGGGGTGTCTACCATCTTCTCATGCAATCATATTTCCTGCTATTGTGGAGCTTCCCCTTGAGCCTGTAAGCCAAAATAAACCTTTTTTTTTTCCCACAAGTTGCTGTTGGTCAGGTGATTTTTGCCAGCAATGCGAACCTGACTGCAACACCTGGGTAGAATGGCTTTCAGCTCTTATCAAGCCTCCAACTGTTGATTGTTCACTTTTCAGACTTTTCTACTTTCTCTCTATCTATTATTTTTCAGAGATTTTGCAGGTAGCCCCTTTCTGAAACTAGCCATGCTATAGTTGGTTAGAAGACATTGGAAGCTTGCCAGTTCTTAGAGCTTGGGACGATAGATGAGAAATGAGGAATGTCACTCCATTACCAAGGGATGCCAAACACTTGTCTTTATATTATTCACTCAGTTTTTCCATTACACCACTACCAAGAAAGATACTAGACATCAATTCTTCCTGTGTCTTTTTCCTGAGGCAGTAATGTCCCCTTTCTGTGAATCATTGCCATTATGTTGTTTGCACATTGCCATTAGGTGTGACAGGAGAGAGAAGAAAGACATTATCCCCGGTTTGTTTAGGAGAAAATACGTTGTTTTCCTTTCCTCCCATCATGCAGCACAAAATTGTCATCTGCGTGTTGAGAGTAATTATCTTGGTCTCAACAAGAAAGACACACAGCAATAAAAATGAAACCAATATTTATTGAGTTGGGTCCTCTGTGCTGGGCATTGTACTAAGCATGTGATTTCATCTTCACAGCAAGGCTATGAGAGACTACAGATTATCCTACAGGTTAATAAACTTGGATGCAGGACATTTGAATCACTTTCTTGAGATCACACAGGTATTATTTAGTGGATCCACAGTCCAGAGCATTTACTTTTCCAGGACATACTACCTTATTTTTCATTCTAGACTGATGCTGGCATCCTGGTTGGACTGAGAGTAAAGAAGTGCAACTTAATTTTTTGCCATTATTCTTCTTATTGAAATTTATTATAAAAAGTTATCTTGTTTATCTGTTGCTGACTTCACTTTCCATTGGAGAATCTGCTTCTCTTTTTCAGATGGAAGTAGAACCTGAGGAGAGAATCATCCCATCGGACCTCACCAGGGCCCAAGCTGAAACCATAGAGTAATTGGGGAAATGAGCAAGAGTGCTGCTTTCTTGGTGAACCTGGTACCAGCAGAAGGGTGAAGGAGATAGACACAGAGAACACTCAACTCCTACCAAACCAGATACCCAGAGACACAGTCTCCCAAGACTTCATCACTGAAGTAGACCTAAAACAAACCCAACATGGCTCAGGGAAATTCATGGAAGAGGGGGAAGAAAGATTGTTAGAGCCACAAGTTGGGACATTATACACAGATACATTGCCTCTTCCCCATAACTGATGACTACCTCCACAATGAACAACCCACAAACCCCAATAAACAGGGTCTCTTTGGAGGGGTAGGACAGGAAGGAGGCTAATGATGGTACTAACATGTGCTGTACACACTGAGTATTTACATAATTAATAAAGAAAAAAGACAGCTTACATAGTAAATTTCATATTTTATTTAAAATAATTTAAGTGGTCCTGTTGTCTTGAGAAATTATATTCTGTAATACTTCATATAAAGTGTTAGACATGATTAAGTAATATCCAGGTAGATATGTGTGGCTCATTATGATAAAGTTGAAAAAGCCTTAGAGAAACCAAATTGTCTTTCAGTCCTGAAGATCATACTTAACAGCTTGTTAATAATAAGAGTTAGCTATAGTTAGTACTGCTTTCTTTATACCAGACACATTCTAAGCACTGTAAGCATTTAATCCTCACAACCATCTTCTGAAGTATTATTATTAGTTCAGTTTTATACATGATGAAACAGAAGCAAGAGATGCCAAATAGCTTGTCCATGTTCATATAAAATACACATTAGCTCATTGATTGAAGACTCAGTTGTATGGTATCTTGGAATTTGGTGAGCCATTTCTTAAATTCAGTTATCATTAACAGCTATGTAAATTTGCAATTAAATAAGCTATTTCTAATGCAAAAGTAAATCTTCTATTGTTTTTAAAGTGATTTAGGTCTCATGTGTTTGTGATAGAAGTACTATAACTTATAATGATGTGCCACCGTGCATTTCTTTTCATGTCCATGATCAGTGACATCACACTGCTAGCTTTGATATTGCTGTATTGATGTATTTACACCACAAAAAGCAGCCTCCTTCATGTCTCAGCCAGTTGTGAACATTGATCAAGCATATCTCAATACAGACCTCAAAGCCCAATGCCTAAGCATGGACTCTGGTGAACTCAACGAGAGATGAAAGTGAAAATTATTTTAAGTCATGCTTAAGAAATGTCATTTCTGCCTCATTTGTATCACTCATAATTGATCACTCATTCTCTATTGACTCACATGACACCTTAGCTTTTGGAGTCAGCATCTGGTCTCTGCTGGACAGAGGCAAAACAAAAGCTGAATTCATGTAATTTGGACAAAAATAGACACAGGCAAAAATTTCCTGAGTAGGACTCTAATACATCAAGGAACAAACACAAGAATTGATAAATAGGAGTGTATGAAATTTAATTTTTTAAAACTATTTTTCTATGAGAGAGAGAATTGGTGTGCCAGGGCCTAAAGCCACTGTAATCAAACACCAGATGTATGCACCATCTTGTGCACATTTGTGACCTAGTGCACTTGCATCACCTTGTGTGTCTGGCTTACTTGGGATCTGGAGAGTTGAACATGAGTTCTTAGGCTTCACAGACAAGCACCTGAACCGCTAAGCAATCTCTCCAGCCTGAGTACATTAAACTGAAAAAAATGTACAGCTAAGGAAATAATCCTTCATAGAATAAAACAACAATCTGCAGAATGGGAGAAAATATTTTCTAACTGTTTTCTGATAGAAAATTGATATCTAGTGGCAGTGACCTTGGGATGACTCAGAGGGCACCATGGTGCTGAGAAGTGACATCAGTGCTCAGCACTGTTATATCTCTATCACACCTTCCAAGGCACAGGGTCCATTGCAGAAGAGGCGGCGGAAAGAATGTAAGAGCCAAAGGAAGGGTAGGACTCCTTACAATGTGCTCCTCCAGACACAAAAATGGCCTGTATATCCATGACCTCACAGTGCCTGACACTACCTACACAAGACCATCATAATAGGAGGAAAAGATCATGACATCAAAATAAAAGAGAGACTGATTGAGAGGGGGAGGGGATATGATGGAGAGTGGAGTTTCAAAGGGGAAAGTGGGGGAAGGGAGGGAATGACCATGGGATATTATTTACAATTATGGAAGTTGTCAATAAAAAAATTAAAAAAGAAAAAAAGAAAATGCAAAAATTGATATCTAGAATATATAAAGAACACAAAAACTTAACAAAAATAAATAATACAATAAAAATTGGTCAAATGACCTAAATAGACACCTCTCAATAGAGGGGCCATAACTGTTTAATAAACATACAAAAAATGCTCAATATGGTTAGCCATCAGAATGTGTATGCTAAAACTGCATTGATATTTCATCTTCTGTCAGAATGGCTAATATTTAAAAAATAATGACAAAGGCTGATGATAATGTGGAGGAACAGTAATGTTTATACTATGGTAGAAATGTAAATTAGTCTAGTAACTATGGAAAACAGTATGCAGCCTCTTCAAAAATCTAAAAATATACCTATCCTATTATTCAGCTATCTATATCCCTAGGAATATATCTTAAGGAAATGAAGCCAGCAAATAAAAGATATACCTTCTTACTCCTGTTTATTTCAGCACTTTTATTCACAGTTGCCAAGATATGGGATCAGCTTAGGTGCACATCAACACACAAATGTGTAAAGACAATATAGTATATATGTACAACATAGTATTATTCAACCACAAAGAAGAATGAAATCTGTCATTTGCCAAAAGAACAGATGAAACTGAAGGAAGTCTTACTGAATGAAATAATTGTGATGCAGAAAGTGTTGTATATTTTCTCTCACATATAGAAACTAGGGAAAAAAAGATTATGTGAAAGTAAAAGATGGACCACCAGGACTGGGAAAGGGATCTAGTGGAGGGAGGAGAAAGGAGAAGGTAGAAGAAAGGGTGGTGCATGATATGTGCATGCAGAAACGTGTTACAATAAACTCACTCATCCGTACAATTAACAAGTGTTCATAAAAACATTTTACAGTTTACAGGATAGAAAAGACTTTCATATCAGTTAATATAATTATTAGATTAATTATGCAATTTATTTTTATGGAAGTAGTTAAAAACATCCCTACTAACTCTCAAATAGATATTTTAGAAGCATTTAAAGCCAGATGTAAGTGGCTCATGACTATAATTTCAGCAACTGGGAGCTTGAGGCAGGTGGATTGCCATGAATTGCAGGCCAGACTAGGCTTCAGAGTGAGACCCTGTCTCCAAAAAGTAAACACAAAAAAATCAAACAGTGATTTGTGGTTTAAAACTGGAGTTGCCAAATTCTGAGTAACATAATTCCTTGGTCAGTGCAATAGGTTATCTTCTTGGAAGGGAAGGACAACTCAAACAATGAATTATTGTTAACTCATTGATTTAATCCATATACTCATTCCTCTCTGTGTCAGGTACAAAAGATGAACACAACTTACAATGCATAGGAAGAAACAGCCATCCAAACTACTTACATATAAAGCAATGAGAAATGCAAACCTTTAAGATAGTATTGAAAACATCATAGAAATAAACAATAAACCAGATGTTTATGAGAGAGTATATAGGAAGGTATGATTAATTCTGATAGCCTGAAATCAAGGGTGTCTGCATGATGAAGGATGATCATATGTTTAAGTATTTAATATTGTAAATTGCTGTGGCAGAGTTTTACGGATTTTTTAAGGGAAGAGTCATTTTAGATGTATGCATGTTCTTAGGATTTTTGTTCATGTTTGCTTAATTTTGCTTTACTGAGAAGGGGACTAAACCAAGCATACTATTGTAATATATCCTGTCTTTAAGTGATCACTAAGTATGTGTAATGCATTGTAAATACTCTGGAAAGAGCCAACTTAAGTCTGGATTTTGTCACTGATTACTTTGGGAAGCTATTTTCCCTCTCTGCAAAATTTGGAGTTTATAACAACTGACCCATGAGGACTCTTAGAGCTTGCATGACCTGAGATTATCTCATGAGGAAGATGAGGAAAACAGAAGATTAGCAGGGAGAGATTTTTCTATTTTATAAAGTTCCAAAACTTGACTACTTATGCTGAAAATGGAAGTAAAGATGGAGATGCTGCCAGTTACTATCCATGCATAAAGAGCTGTCTTGGCATCTTGCTTGCACCTAGTTGCAAAGGAATGGCTAAGGAGGGACCTGACTGGCACAGCTACATGGTGCTACATGGGAATCTGGGAGTTTACTTTGTCAAGGTTTTCATTCTTTGGAACCAATACAGAGGAGAGCAATAGTGCTGCAGCTTCTCCAGGTGTGAGGATTTGGAAGACCTGAATCTTCTCTATCACTTTCTCATCTAGAATGCCTATCTTCACCTGGCATCATTTCTTGAAATTCTGAATCCTCTCCTGGTCCTGCCTTCCTCCTCCCCCTCCTCCTCCTCTCCTTTCTCTCTTTCCATCTCGCATGTGTCCCAGGTATATCTTGGCTTACAAGTGCATGATTTTGCTTATACAACTTTCCAGAGAAGCAAACACTTGCATGGATAGCATAAATGGTACAGGTTATTTTGGTTGCATTTTTCCCATTTTTTTTGTATTTTTTTGTGAATACCTGAGAAAGAGCTGTTTCAAGAATGCATATATTGGGCTGGAGAGATGGCTTAGCGGTTAAGCACTTGCCTGTGAAGCCTAAGGACCCAGGTTCGAGGCTCGATTCCCCAGGACCCACGTTAGCCAGATGCACAAGGGGACGCACGTGTCTGGAGTTTGTTTGCAGTGGCTGGAGGCCCTGATGTACCCATTCTCTCTCTCTTTCTATCTGCCCCTTTCTCTCTCTGTCTGTCACTCTCAAATAAATACAAAAATAAAATAAATAAATAAAAAGACCTAGTCTTTAAAAAAAAGAATGCATATATTTTTCACATCTCTGTTGCAAATACTTAGGGGTCAGAGTCAAGCGTGGGGCCCATGTGCAGTTCATATTGTGAGGTTATAGAGGTCTTTTGCTAAATTCACATCCCTTTCTTAACTAATATTATTTTCTATAACAGAGGATGCCTTAAGGTTTCAATCAGCTGTTTAACAGCAACAGCACACAAGGTGTTAAACTCCATCTTAATTTGGGTACATTGTTATAACCCAAGAAGTGAATGTGCTGTCTTGACCTCAGAGATCCAAGCATCTTCCATAGTGAGGCTCAAAAATTAAAAACACAAGGTATGTACATGATATTTGTGTCTACTTAGAAGAGCTAAATTTGGAACTTCTAATTGTGTGCCTCACTAACCTTAATTAACCAGGTCAATTATCTATATAGCATTCGTATTTCTGTAAGTAAAATGCTAGTGAAAAAGAAATGTATTGGAGAACACTGTGTTTTTCACTATGGGTTAGATATTGATAGGAGAGGAAGGAATTTAAGATCAAAGTAAAGGAAACAGAGAATAGGTTCACAAAGTAAACTCCTAAGGGGAATTTTATAGACTTTTATTATTACACAAGCAGTATACATGGTGGCAAGCTAGACGATAAAGACAAATATATTTTAAAAACTAAAACATGATCATGTTCCTACTAACAATATAAACACTGGCACATTGTAATGCGTGTTCTTCCAGATCCTTCTGTGTGTTTGCTTGCTTGCTAAATAAGATCACACTGAACTTGCTTTTCAGGCAACAATCTCAACCTTTTTTTAATATTAACATGCCTTCAAGTTTTATCCCATGAGACAAGTAGATTAATTCAAATTGGTCTGGGGAACCCCTAACATCTGGATGTGTCTCTGATGTCTTAATTCAGACCTAGTACAGACTACCACAGGCTCATTGAAGAGACTAAGCATGTGGTCCTGAAGACTGTCACATCTTTTGTGGGCATGTGGCTGTTTTCCCTAGGTGTTGTTTAACCCATTTCTCTCCCTCTCATTTCTCATCCAAACAAATTTCATTTTGATTTGAAGGTTTGGAGTAGGAGGCAAGACATATCTGAGACATTGTGGAGATCAAGAAATAAGGACTGCTATTAAAAATGTGCAAGAGTGCATCTTCTGTGGCTAGAGAGATGACTCAGCAGTCAAAAGCCCTTGATTGCAAAGCCTTCTGGCCCTGGTTCAATTCCCCAGCACCCAAGAGGCCAGATACTGGTTCATGCATCTGTGACCCCAGTGAATCTATCAAAGACAATGGGAGGCAGAACCAGGAGAATCTGAAGTTCACTGGCCAGATAATGCTTTCAAAGAAGGGTGGAACACAGACACCTCACGGTTGTCCTCTAATGTTCACAAGGTGAGCACTATGGCATGTGCTGTCCGCCCCCATAAAAATAAATAATTTTTTAAATGAAAAGTGCATCTTCTGGCACAAAACAGGAGACAATAAAAAGACCATGGTGGCTGGGAGTTGAAAGATACTGTTATGGTCATGAAAGAGGGAACTTTTGGGGATTTCCAAGAAATCACTGAGAGTTACTACATGGAAGCTAAGTTCTTGCATGAAGACTAACAGCCATTATAGTATGGGCATAAGTATAAACGTGATCTCAGTTATAGCCACAGGCTGGTAACATTTAGGTTCAAGATGTATAACTATAAAGGTAATACATGCACATTGTTTTTAAACTATGCTATTGGGAGATATGTTAACAATTTTCCTTTTCCTCAATATTTCTTCCTTCATATGCTGCTAGTAATTTCTGCTTCCAATTCTTAAAAAAAGTTTATTTTTATTTATTTATTTATTTGAGAGTGACGGATAGAGAGAGAAAGGGACAGATAGAGAGAAAGAGAGAGAGAGAGAATGGGTGCCCCAGGGTCTCCAGCCACTGCAAACGAACTCCAGATGTGTGTACCCCCTTGTGCATCTGGCTAACATGGGTCCTGGGGAATTGAGCCTCGAACCAGAGTCCTTAGGCTTCACAGGCAAGTGCTTAACTGCTGAGCCATCTTTCCAGCCCTCCAATTCTTTTATAACAGTTATTATCATTCAAAAATATGTATGTTCTAGTTTTGTATTTTTCAAACTTTTGCCTGAAAGTACAAAATGTGAGGAATTTTGAATTTAAGTTGTTTCTCATCTGTCCTGCTTAAATCCTATTTTAATACATTAGTACTTATATAGTAGTAACTATTAAATCATAGCTTGGTCTTCTATCACCTACTTACAAGCTGATTGTAATAATTAAGAGCCAATGTGAAACCTTTATAAAATTATTATTATACAAATATAAATATCTTTGAAAATAAATAGTATGTTTGAACCTGATTTGAAAGAAACACCCCCTCAGTGCTGAACACGTCACTGAAAAAGAATGGTCCATGTAGCATAAGCTATTGAGATGTCTTTAATTTTCTTTGCATTTCTATAGATCTTTTTGGGTCAAAAAAAAGAAGCTGAATCTTTTTGTATCCACATTCTCCCCTTTCTTGGTTAATTTCTGGATTTTGTTGGCACACATAATATAGTCTTACTGCATGTGTAACTTACTGAATTGTTATGCATTTTCAAGTGATTCCTTTAGCCCTCATACTTGACTGAAGTCTGGCTTGATAAAGAAATCCAGGCTCACATAAAGAGTTTTCCCTCACAACCTTGAGGTCACTGCCCACTGCCTTCCAGAGCTCCATGGTGTGGCTGTGAGTCTGCTGCCCCCACAGTACCTTCCACGGATGTGGGCTTCCTCCTGCAGTGGAGATCTTTAGGGTCTGTCTCTCCTGGGCAGCTCTGCCTTTCCCCACCTGAGTTGTTGAGATTGCTCAGATTTATCTTAACCTTGGCCTTACTTTTCTTGGCTCTCAAATCTCTCACCAGTAGCTGTCTCAGACATATTTATAATGTCTTTTGGAAGATAGAAATTACCTCACCAGTTATTCTATTTATAACTAGAGGGAATGTCTCATCCATTTCTGCTGTCTTGAATACAGTTCTTTATCCGTGGCTAACCTGCAAATTCAGAGCTATCCTTCTCTGAGGAATCCCTTGCAAAGGTCAGTTTTTACCTATGGAGTTGGGGCCTCTACCATCTGTGTTGTAACTTTCCCATTTGCCAGATACATTTTTAATTGATTTCTGACATGCTAATGATGTTCAATCTTGTGTTTCATTGCTATAATGGTTTGAAAACTAATCTTTTAAAAATCATTTCAAATACAATGCAAGAAGATGCTGTTAAATGAAAAGCACAACACTCATACAGAGAAAGAGAGAGACAGAGAGAGATTGATTTTGTGGCCAAATATTAACACTGGTTATATCAGGCAGTAGAAAAATTCTTGTGTTTACTATGTTTTTACAGTAAGCATAGTTTTCCCTGTAATTATAAAGTGAGTAAAGTGTGTGCATGTTTGTGATCAAGTGCATGCTTTTAAAAATAAATGATGGCTCCAGTGTGTGCACACAGAAAGCAAGGGTATAATTTAAAGAGAAATGGAGGTTTTCAGCTAGTTCTCTCCATCATGCAATACAATGTAAAACATGTATATGTGCCTCAACATGAGTAAATCAAGAACATAAAATATTTACTTGGCCCTTACTATGCTGTAACACCAAGCCAGGCAACCTATGCGGTTTGCTCATGCTGAGGTAGTCCTCATGTAGGGACAGCAGCAAAAGGCCAGCCCTAAGCTGGAGCCATCCAACAAGGAGAGTCTGCTTTGTAGTAGAGGTTCCCCAAGAGACCGGGGACGTTCTGGGCCCTCTTCCAGGTGTTCTAATCCCTAACACTATAAATGTCATATCACCCATTTAATCAGATTCTGAAGGGACTTCTTGGCAGGAAAATATGAGAACTACTGTGGCAGATCAACTACAAAGACAGACCAGTTAATTGAGTCAGGCTTCAGAAGAAACACTAGATGAAACTAAAATTTTCTGTAAGAAAATGTGATAAATCTAGTATTACTTAAACGGCTCCAAAGCAATGGAAAATAATGATAATAATAAGTTGCATACCTCCTCCACGTGTACAAAACTTCTGCCTTGTGACTTCAAAGAAAACTCTTCAAGTCCAGGGGGAGATGCTCAGCTCTGCTGAGGAGATATTTATGGGGTTCTGACGGCGCCTAGGATGTTCCTATTATACTCACCATTTGGATCTCCAGATTTCCAGGACCTTAGAAAACAGAAGACTTGAGGCATTTTAAAAGGAGCTTTGCTTTTTCATATAACACAAGTGATCAGGTTTGCACTGTTGGCGTTGGTTTTGAACTCATGTCATTAATTCTATATTCATGGTGCTTCATCCATAGGCAGAAAAGGAGAACATCCTTCAAGAAGCCGTAGGTGGAGTAGTGGGAAGCTTATGTGACTAACGTAATAAATGTAACCAGATAATATTGTGTTGGGTTTAAACAATGGATATTAGCAGGATAAGAATAATCTTCCATTATTCAGAGAGCTAAATTTTTCTTACTGATTGAGACCTGAAGATATCAGTTGATTCATTCATGGACAGTTTAAAACTTACTTTATCCATTCCCACCCACCTATCCTACACCTACCTCAACCTTGAAACCACACAAAAGGCAGTTGCAAGGCCATAAGCACTCAAGTCTCCTTGGTCACCTAGTTCAACCATAGCATACATAAATTTAACATAATTTATTATAAATATATATGTGTGAAAGTTCCTTCACGATATTCTATGTTCCTATGCTACCTCTTCACCCTAAATTGAATTCATGTAATTAGGAAAGATGTTTCCCACTCAAAGAAGTTTACAGCTTATATTACATATCAGAGGAAAGAAAAATTAAGCAATGCTTTATTTAAGATAAGACTCTGAGAGATCTGGGCGTGGGGGCACATGCCTTTAATCCCAGTACTTGGGAGGCAGAGGTAGGAGGACCGCCATGAGTTCGAGGCCACCCTGAGACTACAGAATGAATTTCAGGTCAGCCTGAGCTAGAGTGAGACCCTACCTTGAAAAACAAACAACAACAACAAAAAAGATAAAAGATAAAACTCTGAGATATGTCTATATATAATGCACACTTTTGTTGAAGACTTCACATTTGTTCTTTTGTTATATAACTTACAATTAACTTTAATATTTTATTTTATAGCAGCATCAGATATTAAGTTTTATCATTCTTCTTATGATAAGAAATATGAACTATTTCCTATAAGATGATATTTCTACTAGGATACCTAACAAAATTTCCTTGATATCACCCAAAATTCAGGTAATATTTGAATTCCTATGATGATCTAAAGTATTTGTTAGAAGTTGTTGTTTAATCCAAAAAAGACATATGTCTGAACAGTCTTAATATTCATTGTTCTCCTTTCTTCTTTAAGCCATTGACTTACTGAAGATAGCAGATCAGTTGTCCAGTACCCTATCTCAAAGCAGTCTTTCTAATCTCCCAGATTTTGAATAGAAGTATGTACTCCTTGAAGCATGGAGAACCTGTACTAGCACAGCCTAACAGATGAAAAAGAAAAAAAAAAAACTTAGAGTGATATGCTATGATCTAAAGCAAATCTCTAATTTTTATCCACTTTCATTATACTGAACTTTCTTACCTTTCTTAATACGTCAAAGAATAATTATGGTAGAATGTCACTTCAAAAGATGTGTTTGCCCACTTCATTTTGTAAATAATTTGTAAGTAAAGTTTAATGTACATTCCATGGAAACGAATTTGGGTCTGTCTTAGAGCAATATTCCTAGTGCTGGGCAGAGCCTGGCATAGTTTAAAGCTGAAAGAATATTTGTTGAATGAATGAGCAAATAAATGAACATGTGTTATATTTCACCAAAGTGTGGCAAAGCCTTGTGTTTGAATAGCACCTCACACTTTACAAATCTCTTGTGCATAGCCTCTCATTTGATCATGCAACAAGCACATAAGACAAACACTATAATCCCCACTTAACAGACAAGGAAACAAGATGGAAATCATTACTCAAGCATGTGTTAGGCATAAATAAAAGTGAGACTGGGTCTCAGGGTGTTTTCCTTCATTTCATCAGCTGTCTAACTCTTTATGCAACTTCACCCACTCTGTTGGGGCAGATGTGCACGGTACTTTACAACTTGCAAAGCCTCTTAGATCATTTGGTCTCTTCAGTAACCATTCAAGTTTAGCCTGATTGTCTCTGTTTTATAGATGAAGAAACTGGGCTCAAGTCACATGACGACTAAGAAAAAAAAATAACTTGACCTTAGATTTTCTGACTAATTTCTCTTGATTTCTACCATACAACTAGTTTACACTCCTTTTTGTCTCCTGTTTCATCCCATCTTTCTTGCTTCCCTAAGGATGTTCCTGTTCAACTGGACAGTCATGACATCTTGTGAACATCTTTGTATATCATACCTTCTCATTTTTATCACTCCAAGCACTTTCCTGTAATTTTAGAGTTTTCTCCTTAATAAATCTATTCTTATCCTCAGATGTAGTTAAAGCCTAAACACATACTGATGACTGGCTGGGCATTTGACTGATCTTTTTTTGGATGTCTCTTGTTTTTCACAGGAATCAAGAAGTGAATGAACTAGAGACTTTTTCTATTTATGAGTAACTGTTTGAAAAGCTTATATAAATTAATTTATATATTTTAAAACATTTCTAAAAGAAAATATAAAACTGAGAGCTGGGGAGGTGGCTCAGCAGTTAAAGGTGGTTGCCTGCAAAACCCACTGGCCCAGGTTTGGTTCCCCAGTACCCTCATGTAAAGCTAGATGTTCAAGCTGTATCATGCATCTGGAGTTTGCAGTGGCAAGAGGCCGTGGCCTGCCCAAACTCTTTTTTTTCCTCTCTTAAATAAATAAATATTTTAAAAGAAAATAGAAAACTGTTCAGCCTTATTGAGTGCCTAGGATAGTAGCAGCTGCTTAGATGTTAACAGGATATTAAAAATATGACCATTTACATATGACATCACTTTGGGCTTATGGATATATACATATACATAATGCATATCCCTTTTGTCTTTCCTTATGATTAAAAAACTGTTCACCAGTGATCAAAATTTTTTTCTGCACTAAGTTTAAAGAAATTCATTCAAAAAGAATTGGATATATTAACTTCTTCAGCTAAATCTTTAACTCAGTTGACAATGATAAGAAAACATAGAGTTTGGTGTATCTATCCCCACTGTACCTTTGGAAAGTTACCTAGAAACAATTGGAAGGTTTCTACAGGGTGGAGGATTGGCAGGTGGAAGCACTTTTATTATGCACATTCTTTTATGGGTTGTGGGCAGATATTTTCAATGTGCTATTATCTTAAGTTTTATGGAGTTCTTGGACCCTGTGGATATAAACATCTGGGAATAAATGGCTGAATGTGAGCATAGCTATATGCTATTTTGCCTAAGAAAAAATAAATTTATGTTGTGTTTAAAATATAATGAATTATCCACAAGGGAAGTAATAATTTGATAAGTATACTAACTTCACATAAGGCCTAAAAAAGAGATTTTTAAATGCCTTTCCAGTGACTGAACACAAATGTTTCATTGTGCTTTATCTACTTACCTGTGGTCAGATCACACTGATTCTTGTCCTCACAAATGACCACAGGAGCTTTGGTGAAGGGAACTCATTAGCGATAAAGGAAAAGATTCTGCCACTCAAGTACTTCCTGGAGTTAAGCTGAGATGGGAAATAAAATTAGATTTCATGGCACTCACTTTTGGAGGAGAGAAAAATCAATGTGCCTATCATGAATTCTTCTGTTGAAAGTCTTCCTGATTCTATTCTTTCTCAGATCTTGGTACTATGATTAAATAACTAGATTGTTTTCTAGTACTGTGCCCTTTCCTTCTTTAAGCCTTACTTTCTCCCTATTTCTCTGCCTTCTTTCATTCCTCCTTTTACAAAACTTCCTATGGCAAACACTGATACATACCAGTACATGGACAATGGAAAACCATCTCCTCTGTCATGTGGATCCCAAATATTCTGCCCAGTGTGGGTTTTGCTCTGTTCAGCCAGTCTTTTTTCCATCCCTAGTCTGATCTGAATATGAACTGTGATCCTTGGTTTCAGCTCTGTTGATACGATAATCCTTCTAACCACAACTTTGCCAGCTGTCCAGAGAATAGTGTTCTTCACATTTGCATTTTCTTGGACAGGCTTTATAAGAGTTCATGACTGTGGATCTGGAAGAAAGAGCTACTTCTGTCTTTGGTGGCTGCAGACCTAGCAGCGAGCTGTCATCATAGAATAGATGCCAATCTAACAGAAGGGCAGGAACTTGCAGGAGAATTGAGGTTATATCCAGCTTTGATTTTGCCTCCCCGCCCCCAACATTGATTCAAGCTAAGCAAGATAAGAAATGGTAGAGGAAGAGAAACGAGGAAGAGGAGAAGAGGACAAGAACACATGTGTGTGTTCAGACCCCTAATAGGACTGGGTGAAAGCCATTGAATACCTGGTCCGCTGCAACTGTAAAGTCTGCTTTCGCCATCAGGAGTGGGGTTTGGCATCTGGAAGTGATTTCATTCTGTGATTACCTTTGGAGTGCAATGCTTGTTGGTTCTTTACTAACAAGCAAGCACAGACCCAGAACAAGCCTTTCATGCTAACAAGCAAACAAGCCATCAGTCTGCAGATTTCAAAACCAGAGGCGGATGTGAAGTGGGTCAAAATTCTGAAGCTTCTCAGGGGAAAGAAGTTAGGAGAGAGAGAAAGAAAAAAAAATGGCTTTGTCCTCCTAAGCCCCTTTTCCAAGCCAACAATTATTCCATACATCATATGTCCACACATTGTGTCATACAACTAACACTGCTTTGGACAAGTAGTAAGAGACACTCTGATGAGCTCCAAAATATGTGAGCAAAGTGTCTGTGGGCCCCCTTCCACTAAAGCAGCTAGGATGTCCAATTTCAGTCAGAAAATCTGTGAACACATCCCCTTCACTGTTTGGGCTTAATGGACCACATTGCCCAGGCAACCCCTGGTTATTCATATGCACAAAACACCCATTTAAAATGTGGGTAAGAGTTCTAATCCCAGTACATGGGATGCTGAGGCAGGAGAATCCCTAGTTTGAGGCTAGTTTAGGCTACATTAGTGAGACCTTGTCTCAAAAACAAAACAATAAACAACAAAACAGCTAGGCATGGTGTCACATGCCTGTAAATCCCAGCACTCAGACAGAGGCAGGAAGATGGTTGCAAGTTTGAGCCAGCCTGTTCTACCAAGTGAGTGCTAGGCCATCTAGTGTTATAGGATGAGGTCTTCTCTCAAACAACTAAACAAACAAAAACAAAGAAATAAAAAGTCAGGAATTAAAGAGATAAAATGGGCATGATTAATTTTGCCTTTTCCATTCTCAAATGTTTTAGTTCCTGAAATCTTCTTTGATAATCCAGTTTTAATTTGAAGAAATCTTATTTTGATGGAAACCAACTATAAGTAACAGGTCTCAAAACAACATGGCTCAGGGAAATTCTGTGGAAGAGGGGGCGGAAAGAATGTCAGAGCCACATGTTGGGTCATGATATGCAGAGACATTTAGCTTACCCATAACTGTGGGCTAACTCCACAATGCATGACCTGTATACCTCAACAAGGAGGGGCCAAGGGGAGGGGGTAGGTCACGGATGAGCCTAATAATGGTACCAAACTGACTGTATTTGCTGAATACAAAACTAACTAATAAAGAAAAAAAATACTAAAAAAAAATTTGAAGAAAAAAAAAACTATATGTGTGTGTGTGTGTGTGTGTGTGTGTGTGTGTAATCTATATGCACTGACATCATTAAGAAATTAATTTTAACATTAACCAGGTTTTAAGAATTCTGTGAGGAAACAGGATACAATCTAGCTCTTAAAGAGTAGATGTTTTAAAAGGAAATATATTCCATTAAAAGAAGAATAGAGCTGGGTGTGGTGGTGCACGCTTTTAATCCCAGAACTTGGGAGGCAGAGTTAGGTGGATCACCATGAGTTCGAGGCCACCCTGAGACTACATAGTGAGTTCCAGGTCAGCCTGGACTAGAGTGAGACCCTACCTCAGAAAAACAAAAGAAGAATAGAATAACAGCAATAATAATGATCAATGCCCAGATTTCCATAGACTATAAAATGTGCCAGACACTATACTAGGTCTTCTTCTCAGTTTATGTGTAAAGATGTAGAATATTAGAGAAGCTTCTTGCCCAGAATCACATAGCTAGTCAAGGACAGAATCAAACTTCAAACCCAGGGGACAGAAGAATGTGGAGAAAATATGCTGCATGTGTGTTGTGGGCTCTCTTTCTATAACATATCTCAACTTTCCTTGATAGTTGTAGATAAAATGCATGCATGTGATATGCTGGTGTGAACACACCAGGTGGGACTTCTCTAGGAAGATTGTTGCTTCTAGAAATTATGAATATTTACAGATATTTCAAAGACATGAACCAAAGGCCACTCCAGAGGGACACAGCTATCATTATCACTAACTGTGCTCCTTCTGGGCAATAACAAGGCCGTACTGAAATTTCTAGTTATCTTCACCTCCAGGCATTTAAACTCTGTGGAATACCTTCCCATTGAGTGTAAGATGGACCAAGTGACTTACTTCTGGTGAATAGAATAGGGCTTTGTACAGAGCAGGGGATTTCACTCAATGATATAGCATTTGTGTGAAAGATCCTGGTTTTGATGGCAATAGGACAAAATCACTACTACTGAGATAGAATACTAAAAGATTGATTTGCTCCAAGGAAGTGTAGCTACTTATTGTGTACTACTCTATGGAAAGACCCACAGAGCCCAGAATGATGTCCCTTATCAATAGCCAGAGCGAGCTTGAGGCTTAGCAACAAGCTGGAAGAGTCATTTTCTTTTTCTTTTTCTTTTTTTTTTTTTTTGAGGTAGGGTCTCACTCTAGCCCAGGCTGACCTGGAATTCACTATGTAGTCTCAGGGTGGCCTCGAACTCACAACGATCCTCCTACCTCTGCCTCCCGAGTGCTGGGATTAAAGGCATGCGCCACCACGCCCGGCTGGAAGAGTCATTTTCAAAGTGGATCCACCGACAGTGCAGCACTGCAGTGGTTGCAGGCCTCACTGCCACTCGATAGCAGCTTTGTGAGGAGCCTTAACTTGGGGCAAACCAGCTAAACCGCACCAGGATATCTGACTCTTGCAAACTAAGGTTGTATGGCCTCTGGCCACTAAATCCCAGGCCCAGAAGTGGGTTAACCCCCACAGCCAGCTGTTGGCCAGGAAAACCTATGAGGGCCCCAGAACAATGTAGGCCATTGCCAAAATACTTGATTACCTGCTGGAGCTGAAAGATAAGACCCTATCGCTGAAGACACCACAGGCTGCTGTCACAGAACATCAGAATAGTATGCTGGAACTAAAATGGAAACTAGCTCCCTCCTGGCTAGCCCTTGCAGTGCTGGAAAGCCCCATGGGAGCCACTGGAGGACAATGGCCACCAACAGCAAGGATAGGCATCTGACCCTGCAGACTACAAAATCAACTGGCCAGAAAAGAAGTACACACTTATGCAGTACTAGTATACAGCTTCTGTGGGTAACCAACTGCTTTCTGATTGGACATGAGACCTGCTCAGTGGGAGAGAACTCATATCTGGTACTAAACCAAGCCAGAATCCCATGGTCAGGAAACTCAGACTTCATAAAGAAGACCCACTGCTATCTGGAGAAGGAGAATGGGCTTGCACACCAAAGAAGAAATATCTCTCACATAACTTTTCATACCCCCTTTAACCCAAGCTGCTCTCATTCTTAGTTGGAGGTTCTGCCATATTTTACAGGTGGCAGAGAAAATGGAGGAGAACCAAGATCCACTGATAAGACAATAAGACAGTCTAATGTCACCAGGAGATGGGCCACCTCTACCACATCCTCCAGGACCCAAGAGAAATTGCAGAGAAAATGGTGACATGAATACTGCTCTTACTGCTAACCTGACAACCAGTTCCAGGATGATGGTGACAGATACAGCAATCAATAAAAACCCATCAAAACAGCAATTCAGAGGCTACAGAGAACTCAGTACTAAATTAGACTTCTTATAGGTCTTCCATGGCTCAAGGAACATTGTTGAAGAGGGAGTAGAAAAATTGTAAGAGCCACAGAGTGGGTAGGAATATCCTGAGGCAGTCTCCCCCACTACCCCACAGGGACTAACTGAGGCATCCATGACCCCACATTGAATGCCATAACTTCACTAAGGAGGGCCCCCAGGGTAACTGGTGCAAGAGTGAGGGGATAGAAGAGTATAACCTATTATAACATATACAAAATAAAATAAAAGTGAAAAATCAGAACAAAACTAAGGCTGTGAGCTGGAGAAATGACTCAGTGGATAAAGTGCTTGTTGCTTAAGCTAGAGCACTTCATTTCAATCCCTAGTTTCCAGCAGAAGCTGTGGTGGTCTTCTGTAATCCTAGCACACTGATGGCAAAGTATGAGGTGGAGACAGGAGAATTTCCTGGAAGCTCAAGGTGGGAAAAGAACAACAGAGTGAGGATCCAGAGTGAGGAGCACTGCCTCAAATGAGGTGGACAGGTGAGGGCAGACCCAAAAGTTGTATGCTGACCTCCACAAGTCTGCTCTGACACACGCACTTACACACACACATACCTACATACATATTTTTAAAAATTAAAAAAACAAGAAACAAAAACTGAGGGCTAACTGGCCTTTAAACCACTAAATTTCAATGTAACCCCCCCATCCACACACACACACACACACACACACACACACACACACACACAGCACATAGATAGATAACTAACACACTTGTATACTTTACTGTTGTAGTCATGTTCTCATTGCTGACAGAAATCACCCAACCAAGAGCAGATTGTGGGAAAAAAAAGTTTAATTTTGGCTTGTAGACTAGAAGGGAAGCTCCACAAGGGCCAGGGGAAATGATGGCATGAGCAGAGGGTGGGCATCACCTCCTCCCCAACATCAGATGGACAACAGTAACAGAAGAGTGTGCTAAACATTAGCAAGGTGACACTGGCTATAACACCCATAAGTCCAACTCAATAATACACTGCCTCCAGGAGGCATTAATTCCCAAATATCCATCAGCTAGAAGCCTAGCATTCAGAACATCTAAGTTTATGGAGGACACCTGAATCAAACTGCCACATTCTGTACCTGGCCCCCATAAACTGATAACCATACATGATATAAAATACAATGCATTCAGTGCAATTTTAAAAGTCTCCATAATTTTTATCAATCCCAATGATGTTCAAACATCCCCATAATCCAAGGTCTTTTAACTGAGCCATAATACCAATAAATCCCCCAAAACCCATAATGGCAGAGAATAAACCTCCACAGTGCAAAAGATGGCATTGGGCATAGCAAAGAAATATTCAACCAACACAAGATTTAAAACAACTAGGACAAACATCAAACTCTGTAGCTCTAAGACCAACAACTCTAATCAGTGATGTCTGCAAGTCCAATAATTCTAGCCACTGACAAGTCTCTAGAGTTCCAATTCCACCCCTCTAGCTAGGATACTCACAGCCCTGAAAAAATTCATCCAGGGCACATGAAGCTCTCCTTAGCAGCCATCTCATGGTCCCAGAATCTCTACTGGGTCTCCATTGCAACCCACAGTCCATCCTCACAGCTCCATTGGGTCTCCATGCAGGCAATCCTGCTTTACACTGCCCATGGCTGTTTCCAAAATACAAGACTGTGTTGCAAATTCAATGACCCTCTCTTTCCTGCATTTCTTATACTCTATAATACCAGGTGGGGTGTCAATTTGTTAATCCAGGGGGCAATAAAGCAGACTTTGAAGAACAGGACATTACTTCAGCATTCAGCCCCTTTCAAAAGACTGAATTCCTCCTGTTGCTCCAGTGCAGGACAGCTGGCTAGTCTCAATGGTTGTAATCTCTTAATTGCAGTTGAACAGGCAGCAGTTCCACCCAGAGATTTCATTTCTTCTGTGCCATATCCCACTGCTCACACCAGTCCATTTCTACATAACGCAACTCTGCACACATTCTTAGGACATGGACATAACAGCAAGCCTCTCACACAAACTGCTTCTAGCCCAGCCCAGGCAAAGCTCATTCTCACCTTCATAAGCCAAACCTCACAGTCCTTAGTTCTTACTGCATTCAGGTCTTTCAACTCTGACCAGAACAATCCATCAAACTGTACTTAGAGTACTGCAAGGCATCTCTTAGGCAAGGGTTTCAAATCCTTCCACATTCCTCTTGAAAATCCACTTCAAAAGGCCAAAGCTATAGAGTCATGTGTCTGGCAGCAACTGACAACACTTCTGAGTACCAACATTACTGCTGCAGTCAGGTTCGCATTGCTGCCAGAACACACTTGACCAAGAGGAACTTGTGGGGAACAAAAGGATTTAT
This sequence comes from Dipus sagitta, assembly GCA_036346955.1. Lineage (NCBI taxonomy): Eukaryota > Metazoa > Chordata > Mammalia > Rodentia > Dipodidae > Dipus > Dipus sagitta. The sequence goes on along the minus strand of CM070775.1, from coordinate 85,502,373 downwards.
TTTGGCTTACAGACTCAAGGGGAAGCTCCATGATGGCAGGGGAAAATGATGGCATGAGCAGAGGGTGGACATCACCTCCTCACCAATATCAGATGCACAACAGCAACAGGATAGTGTGCCAAACACTGGCAAGGGGAAGCTGGCTATGATACGCACAAGTCCACATCCAACAATACGCTGCCTCCAGGAGGCATTAATTCCCAAATCTCCATCAGCTGGGAACTTAGCATTCAGAACACCTAAGTTTATAGGGGACACCTGAAACAAACCACAACAAAATTAAAAGGAGGATATTGAAGCTTTCCCTCTTGAGTATGGTCTCTATGTTATGGGCCTTAAGATCTGCTCTGGTGCCCTGGGAGCCTTGATTCAAGGAGCTAGGCAAAATTTGTCATTCTCTCACTTTCTCCAGCCTAGTTGGAAACAAGTTGCATGCTCAGAAGCAATCAACTGCATCTTTGCTAACTGGCAGATTTCTAGGCTTTCTCCTACTCTGATTATTATGTTGTGATTACGTCAGTTGGCCCAGGTGACAGTGAACCTTACATTAATGTATAGCCATGTGAAAAAAAAAAGAAAAATAAACAGTATTAAGAGTCAAGCCCTTGAGAGATGGTAAGAAGTAAATCAAATCCTCATCCTACCCTCAGGTATGATAGCTGACACAGCCCATAATCTCACATATGTGAGCCTGGTCACATGATTCTGCATGATGTGGGATTCATTTAAAGCAACATAGTCTGCCAGGCAAAGAATAGTTGAAAGAATTAAAATTTTTATTCAGTCTCCCCAGGTAACATTCAAATGAGACAGCCATTGGAATTCACTGTTCAGTGTCAGGCTGGCCTTGAACTCACAGCAATCCTTTTGCCTTGGCCTCCAGGGCACTGGGATTAAAGGTGTGCACCACCAGACATGGCCAGACTTCTATTTTTTAAAAAGATTTATTTTTATTTATTTATAAGAGACAGAGAGAGGGAGAGGGAGAGGATGGGCATGCCAGGGCCTCTAGCCACTGCAAACAAACTCCAGATGCATGCGCCACCATGTGCATCTGGCTTACATGGGACCTGGAGAATCGAATCTGGGTCCTTAGGCTTTGCAGGCATGTTCCTTAAAGGCTAAGCCATCTCTCTAGCCCCAGACACCTATTCTTAATGCATAGCCAAACATGGTTACAACCCCCTCTCCGTATCAACTAGAATCTTCTTCACTATTAGAATCTCCTAAACCCCTTTCAATTCCCAATTCAGGCCTATTAAACCTGTATTTTTACCCTGCCACTTTTCCTCCAGTTTTCTTCTCCTCCAGGGTCACAAACTGGGGGTCAGGGCCACAGCAGGCATATAGGTTGTCTGGTTTGGCTTCTGCAATAATGAAGAAATTTTGTACAGAGCTGGGGATTTCATTCAGTGATATAGCATGTGTGTGAAATCCTGTTTTTTTAAACTTTTAATTTAATTTAATTTTTATTTACTTGACAGAGACAGAGAGAGAGAGAGAGAGAGACAGAGAATGGGTGCGCCAGGGCTTCCAGCCACTGCAAACGAACTCCAGATGTGAATGCCCCATTTGTGCATCTGGCTAACGTGGATCCTGGGTCCTTTGGCTTTGGAGGCAAATGCCATAACTGCTAAGCCATTCCTCCAGCCCAAGATCCTGGTTTTGATCCCAACACTGCAAGACATTTTGTTGCTATTGTTGTTGTTTTAGCATAGAAAACCAAATTTAGTACTTAACTTGAAAAATGGTAAAAATCTGGCCACACTAAGCCAACATTCTTACCTGGCAACAGTTGGCTCAGCTGAACTGAGCTCTGCACTTTAGCCTTTTTACACGTCTTGGCCTCCCACCTTCCACTACTTCTTCACTGCTCCTTTCTCCCATTCTGCCCCCGCCCTGCCTGCACTGCCAGCACTTCACCCTGTGCGTCCTTTCTAGCTTCATTTATTGCTCCTATGCTGTGCTCAAGTTGAAAGAGAACAGAGTGTGCAATTAGACAATGCCAGGACTTTTTTTTTTTTTTTTACTGCATTAAGTGGAAGGAGGAAAAGAGTAGAGAATTTACACAGGAGTAAAATGTTTGTAGGGGTTTGGTGTGGACAAAGCACTTTCTGCTCAAGTTTTGAGTACTGCAGTTTGATTTCCCGACCCCATGTAAAAAGTCAGAAGTCACGGTGGGCTTTTGTATTCCCCTCGCACTGATGGAAGGTAAAGACAGGAGACTTTCCAAGATGCACCGGGCACATGCAGCAAATACGCTGGGGAGATGGCTCAGCAGTTAAAAGGCACTCGCTTGCAAGTGCAGCAGACAATAGTGAAAATGAGAGACACTGCCTCAAGCCAGGTAGAAGGTGAGGACTGACCTGAAAGTTGTCCTCTGACTTCCACTCACAAATGAACACTCACAAATAATACATGCACAACACACACAAATTAAAAAAAAATGTTTGCCACATGTAGAATTGTCATTTTGATAAAAGCCATGAAGGAAAGTGTAAATTCTTGCTGTGTTCCTACAAAACTTATTGCTGTGATTACAAAGCCTGGGTCACAGCAGCCCGGGCTAAGGCCAGAGATTGAAGGACATTTGGGGACTCTGTGCCCAAGTCAATATGTTACTGGCCCTGAGAGCTGCTCTGGTGCCCTGGGAGCTTAGAGAGAGCCGTCAGAGGATTGGCTCTGTGAAGTTTCACTGCTCAGACTCTGTTTTCAGAAGGAAACCAGGAATGAGCTGATGGGTTTGCTCTGGCAACAAGCTGTGGCACTGCCTTAGGAAAGGAAGACCAAGGTTTATTATGATTGGGTAAAGCCCTTAATTGCCACTTTGGACAGAGCTTAGCCTTTAAATTCATATTCTGTAGCAAAGGTCCTCTCTTTCTACAAAAAACAACAACAACAAAAAACAAAAACCAAACCAAACCAAACAAAAAACTGCCTCAATTAGTGGCTGGGCATCTTGTAAGAAATGGCCATTTGTTTTATTTTTAGTAGAAGTGTCTTGGAACTTTCCTGACTTCTGCCGCTTTCCTTTCTTCTGCCTACAGTGGATGTTCGCAGGCATGAGCCAGGTTGAACTTTGCTCACTGCTAGGAACCTGCTTTGTCTCTGGGAGAAAGAACATGGCTTCTTGCTCCACCTTGTCACTACCCTGACAACAGCCAGATTCCAAAGACAAGCTCTTTTGTTCCACTCCAGAGATGGGAAACTCAGAACTTTTCTCTCTAGAGATGATGTGATTTGCCCTTGTAAAAAGGGATTTCAGGTGTAGGAAAATGCCCAAGGTACACAGCTACTCAGTAGATATCTTCCCCTCTCCCCAACCTCATCTACCATTCTCTGGGCTCCCAGGGGTTCACATGTATGGACACATCAATCACTTCATGTCCTCTGTTTTCTTTTTGGCTTAGGCAAATGCAGCACACTAGTTTGAGACTAGAGGGTGGTAGTAGCATTCATTTCCTGCCTAATATGCAATGGACTTGTACCACCTGTCAATAGATCCTCTTGAGAGCTGAGGCTACAGTTCACTAGTAGAGTCCTGGGTTCCATCCCCAGCACTGAAATTAAAAATAAATAAAGGCCTTCTTTGTATAACTTGCTTCATAAAGGTTCTAGTAGCTAAGTCATCCCCTCTTCTTTTGGGTTAGGGAAGTAATGGGGCTCGACTACAACCAGCCTTTCCTTTGTGCCATAAAAGTTTCTTCAGGTTATTCTAATATGAGTATGCCATTTGTTTCCTGCCAGAACCTTGACTGATACAGCTGTTCCACATCCACTCTAACCGGATCTTCCAAAGCAAGGCTGCCTTTGCTCAGGATCAGGCTGGGAATCAGCTACGATGAGGGGATGGACTACTATGTACAAAAGAGCCATATTCTACCAATTAAAGTTGACTGGGCCCAAGCCTACTTTCTTCTTGTAGGACACACACTCTATGGACTAGATGAGAGCCACTTGTGGACAGAATGCCAGGGCTGTTAATAAAGTGAGATTTATTATAGGATTACAAAAGGGATTCAGTATTTGAAAATTAATCAATGCAATTCACCATATTAACAAGTTCAAAAAGAGAAAACATTAACACATGAGAAGCTGTAGGAAGGAAAGAAGCATTTGAAAACATCCAAAATTCATTCATAATAGAAAGTTTCAATAAACTAGCTACAGAAGAAATCTTCCAAACCTGAAGAAAGACCTTTAATTAAGGACATACAGGCTATTGCATGATCATTAGTCACCTTACTTCTCAGTGAAAAGTCAGACGCTTTTCCCATAAGGCTGACGGTCCTTGCCAGTGCAATAAAGTAAGAAAAGTAGGTAAGTCATATAGCATGAAAAGAGAAGAGTAAAACTGTCATCATTAACAGATGGCGTGTTTACTTACCTATAAAATTCTGAGGAGTTATAACAATTGCCATGAGTGTAGCAAGGTAACAATGCAAAGAAAACACTGAAGATGAAATTTTACTATCAATGAATAATTAATAACTAAAGTAAAAAACAGCACTTTATGACAGCACCAAACATACAGAGATGAATTTAACAAAATATTCATAAAGTCTATATGCTACATAAGGGTGAGAAAAATCAAAGACAATGCAAATAAATAAGGCTATATATTGTGTTTATGAAGTGGAAGTCTGAGCATTTTTAAGATATCAACCCTTGGGAGCTGCCAAGACCCAGTCTTGTTCTGGGAACTGCTTAATCTTTGCATAATTTTGGATTTGTTTTATGTTACTTTGTGATATTTTTTTACCTAAAAACTCTATTAAGTGAAATAATCATAAGTCTTTCCTAAATTGATCTATAGCTTCAGGAAATATCAATAACAAACCTAGAGGGCTATTCTTTAGAAATAGACAACTGGGTTCTGAAATTTATAGAACTGGAACAAACATGTACCTACCTGATTTTAAGACAATATAAAGTTACAATAATAAACACATTATAAAAGAATCCATGAGCTAATGGACAGTTGATGAATAAATCTAAACGCATGTGGTCAATTGATAGTTTATAGAGGTATATAGATAATTGGAAAAAACAGACTTTTTTTGAAACTTTTTGTTTGCAGTGTAGCCTAGATTGACTTCCAATTCATGGTCCCCTAGCCTTAGCTTCCCATATGGTGAAATTACAGGTATGTACCATCACGCCTTGTTAAGGATAGACTTTTTGACAAATGATTTTGAAACAACAAGAAGACTAGATACTTAAAAGAAAAAAATCCCAAAATGCTTCAACCTTATATTATTTAAATTTAACTTGAAAATGGATCCTAGACAAATTTAGGAGCAAAGACTATGAAGGAGTTCATCAAAATTAAAAAAAATAACAATTTTTTTTTTTTTGGTTTTTCAAGGTAGGGTCTCACTTTAACCCAGGCTGACCTGGAATTCACTATGTAGTCTCTGGGTGGCCTTAAACTCACAGTGATCCTCCTACTTCTGCCTCCCAAGTGCTGGGATTAAAGGCATGCACCACCTTGCCTGAATTAAAAAAACAAACAATTCTTTAAATGACAGGACACACTATTAAGAAAAAGAAAGAGGGCTGGAGAGGTGGCTTAGCAGTTAAGGCACTTGCCTGCAAAGTCTAAAGACCCAGGTTCAATTTTCCAGTACCCATGTAAAGCCAGATGCACAAGGTGACGAAGTTCATTTGCAGTGCCTGGAGACCTGGCATGTCATTTTCTCTCTCTCCCTCTCCCTTGTCCTCTCTCTCTCTCTCTCTCTCAAATAAATAAATAAAAATAAATATTAATTAAAGAAAAAGAAAGAAAAATAAAAGACTAGGAAAATAGTTGCAAAATAACCAGAGCAAATCGTGTCCATGTAATAGGGACTTGCCATCTAGTTCTGGTGTGCAAACAGCAATGATGATAGCATATATTGTATGAATGGCCTCAGGGTTCTACCTGATCAACAACTTATAACTCATCCCTGGCACTGAGATTTTCACCATCCAACCTTACAGCTTCTGAAAATGGTCCTTTCTGTCCATGCAGGGTGTCTTTATTCAACCTCTTCAACTGCTGTGTTCATGTCCTTCCATATGCTTTTCCAAATCTGTAAGATATGCAAGGGCTAGCACTATATAATGAAACCTTTTTACAGAGAATGGGCAGAAACTCTGATGGTTCGCTGCCATCAATTACAAACAATTGTGAATTGATCTTGGAATTTAGCAGCTTAAAGGGTACCTAAGAAAATGTTAGCAGGTTCCAATGAAGCAAGAAAACATTTTATCATTATTATCAGTTTTCTGTCAAAAGAATAATGGTACCATGGCATTAATGTGGTGATACCACCACATTCACGCCTCCATAATAACAGTCATTTTCCATAATCTTATTAGTCTCTTCACCAGCCACACCTGGCTCTTGAAAAGGTATTGTACTGGAAGAATAATCTCTCAACTTCATAGGCTCCCATTTCACAGAACCATGCCTAATCACCCTCAGGGAAAACTCTCCAAGAGTGGTCTTCAAGATATGTCTCAGCAAATGCACCCCCCCCCCCAGCACAGTAATCTTTCTTTTAAAAAATTATTTGATTTTTATTTGATTATTTTTATTTATTTGATATATTAGATTTATATTTGAGAGAGAGAGACAGACAGACAGAGAGAGAGAGAATGGGCATACCAGGGTTTCCAGCCACTGTAAATGAACTGCAGATGCATGTGCCACCTTGTGCATCTGGCTGAAGTGGGTCCTGGGGAATCGAGCCAAGGTCCTTTGGCTTTGCAGGCAAGCGCCTTAACTGAAAAGCCATTTCTTCAGTGCCCCAGTAATCTTTCTTTCAGAGGAGAAATGAACTTAGTATTAATCACCAGGGAAAAAATTGCTCATGCCTACGATAAACTTAATCCTTTCTACCTGCACCACTCTACCTTCATATTGATTCACTGCTGTCTGTTTCTTCCAGCGCTCTTAGAGATTTCTATGAGTTAGGGTACAATTGGTTCTAGCATCCAAGGCCCAAGTGTTTTGCACACTAGCAGGGAACCAACAATTCAGAAACTCAACTTGGAGTCTGATCACCCCGCACAGTCCTCCTGTTGCCCTCCTACAGGTCACTTTCTTCCACAATAGTGGTCATAGCAAGAAACACTTACATTTTCCTGTCATTCATCGCTTAGCAAAACGATGGTTAAGTTTTATTTCTTAATTTTTGAAAGAAAGAGAGGGAAAAAGGCGGCGGGGGCGGGGGGGGGGGCGGGGAGAGCGCGCACACCAGAGCCTTTCAGCCATTGTGAATTCCATATGAGTGCGCCCCGTTGTGGGCATGCGTGGCATTGCATGCTTGCGTCACTTCTGCATCTAGCTATATGTGGGATCTGGAGATTCAAGCATGCTTTCTTGGACTCCGCAGGCAGGCATCTTAACCACTAAGCTATCTCTCCTGCCCACAATAGTTAAGCTTTCAATCCCAGCATTTGAAACTCTGACTCTACACAAGTCTTGTGACATTTACTTTTGAGTACCCCAGCATGCCCCTCTGCCTGCTTCCCTTTTTTCCATACTCAAGAAGGGAATCTTGTATCATTTCTGCTTCATTGCATCCTCACTATCTGATGCATTTCATGGGTTCTAAGTTTTTGGATCCCTGGAGGAGTCTCTAGCACCCATAGAATTTGTGTTCTCTTTCCCTTATGTCCATCCTTAGCTATTAGAAATGACAAATAGCATTTCCATTTCCTCCTACCTTTTATCCATTGTATCCACCAGATCAGATCAGATGTTAGTATAGAGGATACCACTTGTATGTCCTTTTTCCCATTGTAATTCCTCCCTTAATCAGCCACGTTCCATCTGGGAAGATAGCTCAGCCTCAGTGCATGTCTTATCGCACATTGCAAAGGCCACACAACTATCACTGTAGCAGCATTCCACCCCACCATAGAGGAAGGCAGTCACCCTGGATTTCCTCTTAGACATACCTGCATTCGTCATTGATTCTGTTGGCCCTTGTTCAGGTGCCTGGGGAGACATAAAGAAATATCTATTCATCTTAGAGAAGGCACAAGATATATATATTCTACTCATGGATTTAAGACAACTTACAAAAATAGGCATAAACAATAGAGGGAACATATGAGGAGAAAACAGGTGGAAAATATTCATACTAATATCATGAAATACAGATTTCAAGGTCTTGATACTTGGGATAAATCACAAGTTTGGACTTGACTTTTTTTATAGTTGTAAAATAGCTTCATCCAGCTTTAAGTTTCACACTCTTCTCTGGCTGTGAGCAGTCTGGGTCCTAAGGAGAAGCTCACTTTTTCCTTACACCCATGAGACCTCATATAGAGGAATCCATCATGAAATGGGCTGTTTCTCAAACCACAGCCCCCATAAATTCAAGAGCAAGACTCATAAAATCCCTTAGTGTAGGCCAAAGCATGAACTTCTACAAAATGCAGGGGACTCATATGGTCTGGTGTGATCCTAAAGTAAAAATGTAAAAATATCTTAGAAGAATGTATGTCTGTCCTTTAAAGCCAGGCTTTATAAATACTTCATGAAACTTCTTGACCACTGTTGGAGAAAAATCTTGGAGTGAATATTAAGGGAAAAGGCAATCACTAAGGCTAAGGTGTAGAATTGAGACCTTCTGAATGTTAAGAAGCCTAGCCCAAATCCACCTCTGTTGGAGGTGAGATGAGAGATGAACCATCTTCAAGGTCATAAAAACTAGGAAACAGTCCTGGGACCTCTGATACATCAAGCAACAGGTCTGTGAGATTTCTGAGCTATCAACTATAATAATTTTAGCCTGAAAGGTTTAATAGCATCTGTTAGCAATCACCCTCACCTGCCATGGGCATAGCATTTCTAATCTTCAGCAGTGTAGATTCTGGTCAAATGCTTCAAGAGAATTAGTTTCAAATTATGTTCCCAACTGTTGGAATGATCTGACTCACAGTGACAGGTGGTTGTTAGATATAAGTCCCATGAAACAGCAGGGCACATCTGTCAAGGATGATGAAAGTGGTTTGTAGTGGTTCATCTTTTCTTGTGACAACATTTAGATAGTATGATATATTTTTAGGTCATTTCCAGTATATGACAGAAACATCTCTAGAAAGAGCTAGGCTGGATTATTTTCCATGGGGATGAGCTTAAGTAGACTTCCTAGAGGGCTAAGGGACCTTGACAGAGAAGCAGATGTTGGAAACTCAGAGCTAGAAGGCAAATTTAGTTGGAGGATACATTACCCAAGTCAGTATCTCCATTGATCACTTACCTTTAAAGAATTCTTACACTCCTTGTGAGAGAAAGAATCCACCTTGAAAACCTACACACCAGACAGTGTCCTACTGTAACTTTACCAGTTGCAATGGATGCTGAGGAATGCAGCTCAGATCCTCTTTTCAAAATCAAAACACTCATTCCCAAGCATTGTCAGGAACTGCTCTTAGCAGAAGCAGTCCCATCCCAACTTCCTTTATAAACACTGTCTGGCTCCTGTGGGATTCCTGAGGGGACATCCCAGCTTCAGAGTTCCCCTTGGAATGGCTGAGCACTCTATGGAAATTGCAGTGCTGTCCACTATCTTCCACTGTCCAGTCCTGCATCCTTCACTACTTTACAACGTGCTCCCAAGAACTGCCCCCAGAATTGGTTTCAATGGACCTTTAATACAGTCAAGGAAGACTCTTCCTGAACCAGGCTTCTAGTCCCTTCCCCCTCCTTCTTCTCCCTTCCCCTTCCTTCAGCCTGGCTGGATCCCCAAACAGAGGCTAATGAGGAGAAGAGGAGCCAGACGAGAAACTGTAGAGTTCCCATAACTCTCTACCTCACTGCAGAGTTCCGAAGCCGAGACAGGTAAAGGAATACACTTGAATTAGATGAGATTTTGTTAACATGTGATTATTGGGTCAGATTGTTTAATCACTAAACGAAATTGAAAAACCTTTAATCTGTACCAAAATTCAAATAGAATTAGGGAGAAATAGACACACATAGGAGGGATTATGAAAAGAAGAGCTGATTTTAAATTCCAAAATCTACCTAGTGCAAGGGGCTAATGAGACAGACCTCCAGGAATGTGGATGAGAATGGAGAGAGGAGTCGGTGTGATACTGTGAGAATCCTGCAGGGCCTTGAAGCATGAATGAATTATTCTTGGCACAGAATTGGAAATTGTCCAAGGGATGCATAGGAGGGTCCATGGTGGGCAGGAGGACATTTTTCATCTTACATTTTATGGAAGCATCTTTTGGTCCTACTTACCTTATGAACATTTCATTTTATGAGCAATAGTATATACCTCTGGTGATGGTTATTTTTTGAGAACTGGAAGAAAACAAATGTAGTAGCTTGAGTCATGGCATGTAATTACAGAGCAACTTTATTTTTATCCCTTCTTCCTTCATGACCACTCTGTGGGAGCTAACTCTTCCACTGCCCCAGATGATGGATGTTCAGATAACCATTCTATTTCCTGATCATGCTGTCACTTTAAGGCACTTAACACAATACTTAAAACACTTGTCTCCTAATTTGCAGCCAAGGCTTCCCCTTTTCCCGCTTTTTGCCTAATGTCTGTGAGTAACCCGCAATGAGAGACGTGAGATGTGGGGCTACTTGCCTAAATCCTTACCCCTGCTTCTATTTGCCTCTACCTGCTTTTCTACACAGGCACTTTCATTTTCCCCACAATTAAGTGTGTATATATTTGGCAGGGTCTTGCAATATGCCTACACTGGTCTCAACTTGCAGTCTTCCTTCCTTAACCTCCTGAGTGTTGATGTTATGGGCATGCACCTCCATGCCTATCTCTCTACAGTTATTTATTAAATTTTGTTTTATTTTTCTTTCTGTGATGCTAAGGATCAAGCCAGGACCTCATACATGCTGTGTGTATTAGAAAGCCATTTAATGATGACAACCCTAGAATATGCAATACTACAGATTCTCATATGAAAGGATAAAAGGAAGCTCACAACCTGATGATCTACACTTGAAATAACATGTATAAATAACAGAAAATGTGTGGGGAAAGTGTGATATTAAAGATGAACTTAAGAGAGCACAAACCAGTAATAGAAGGACTGGAACTCTACTGATAACTGCACTGAAATTAGCCTGACAAAAAGTAGTGCACGCAGCTAAAGGAGGACTGAGGACAACAATGTTACATTTAGAGCAAGAAGAGGGTAAGCATATGGTTAATCCTCAATTGGGGTTGTAATGTCTATGGAAATCATAGAGAAATGAGATGTTTTGGCTGTGTACGCCATCTTTGTCAAGGGAAATTATGTTCAATCTAAATTAAAAAAAATTCAGTTTCTAGTAATGTGAAGGCACATTCCAATCAGGAAAGCCTAGATTTATTGAAATAATAAAGGCCTCAAAAATATCAGTGGCTTAAACAGCAAAGGTTTAAGTCTTTCTCATGTAAAATTGTTACCTGGAACTAGCACAAGGGTGAAGGTGATAGACATAGAGAGCACTCAACTCCTACCTAACCAGATATGCAGAGACACAGAGGCTCCCAAGACCTCATCACTGAAGTAGACCCAAAATGAACCCAACATGGCTCAGGGATATTTGAGGAGGAGGGGTCAGAAAGATTGTTAGAACCACACGTTGAGTCATTATGCACAGAGGCATTCTCTCTTACCCATAACTGATGGCTAACCCCACAATGCATGACCCACATTCCCCAACGAGGAGGGTCCCTGCAGAGGGGGGAGGACAGGGAGGAGGCTAACAATGGTACCAACATGGCTGTATACACACTGTGTACATAACTAATAAAGGAAAAATTGTTAGGTCCCACTGATTCTCAAATTCAACTGCCCTTCCTATGGTGACTCTACATTCCAGGTTGTTTTAAGCTTGAGGTCTTGCCACATTCACCTGTGCTCCCGTGGCAGAGGAGGAGAGGCGTGGAGAATCTCGTACCACTTGAAAACATTTCCACAGAGAAGTGATGCTCTTCAGTTCGTCTTACGACTCATAGGGTCACTTCATGTTAAGGGAGTGGGAAGAGGAAATCTTGAGCATTGACGTGGAAATACGAGCAAGCTACAGTAAAGCCCACCAGCAATGATCTCTACTTCCTTCCTAGATTCCACTATGAACCTACATTTTCTGACGTGGAGGAAATTGTCAGGACATTTACAAAGACAGGGTATTCCAATTCCACTCTTTACTTCTGATTGGACAGAAACTGCTCTGGCACATCTGTGTGCCAGTCTACGTGTGTAGAATGAAGGATGACTAGGGGGCACGACTTAGAGGCGGGGAAAGTGTGCTGAGGCTTTACAGAAGAACACATGGCCAACTCCAGAGAGAACAGACTAGGTCGTTTCCTGTTCTCTATTCCCTGGGGATTAAAGGTTTGGCTTAAAAAGAAGAAGGAGGAGGAGGAGGAGAAGCAGCAGCAGCTGCTGCTATGTTGTTTGATTGACCCAGTAGCAGTTCTAGGGGTCAACAGAAAAACCAAATTTATGGTCAAATGCCTTAGAGTTAGAACAAACACTAACAACCCATTAAGGTCAACTGCTGGGGCTCTTTCTATGACTACCGACAAGTGGAACACCTGCAGCTCTGCGGCCCTGCCTCTCTGATGAACTGGTGTCTCAAGAGCTGTGTTGTCCTCAGCATGCCTGGCTTTGCGCCCTGCAGGGTCCTGAATCTTACATGGAAATAGATCAGGTAATGAAGAGTCTCAGGCCCTCTTCACCAGTAACACTGCAGGGAACATAATGAACCACTAGGGACATTAAAATATTGATGCTGTCGTTGAATTTATGAGAAACCTAACTTCTGGCATAAATTTTGAAATATATAACTGTTGTTTTATCAGTATCAGGATGAAAAAAACTCAACTGAAGTAAACGTTTTTATCTTACAGTGATTTTCCTAGTTCTAACAAAATTCAACTGGGAAAGACATTGTTTCCACTTTTCTTTAAATTTTTTGTCAATTTTTTTTTTTGAGGTAAAGTCTCACTCTAGCCCAGGCTGACCTGGAACTCACTCTGTAGTCCCAGGCTGGCCTCAAACTCACAGCAATTTTCCTATCCCTGCTTCTTGGGTACTGGGATTAAAGGCATACACCATCCACCTCCACTTTTCTCTAGACTGTCCTTTATGTATAGCTCACCAATCACCAGATTGGACAGATGAAAGATGAGCTAGGCATAAAAAAATGAAGTCCTGGGCAGGGACATAGCTCAGTGTCTGACATGAATAAGGCCCTAAATTTAATCCCTAGCTTGCAGGCACACAGGAGGAAGAGGTGGCAGAGGAGAAGGAAAAGAGGAAGAAACAGGAGGAAGAGAGGAAAGGAAGGACGAAAGAGGAAACCCTGTCATTTGTGGCAACATGGATAGAACTGGAGGACATTGTGTTAAGTGAAATAATTGAGTCAAAGGACAATAAATACCACATGTTCTCGTGTACATGTGGAAGTTTAAAAAATGTGATCCCATGGAAGTGGAGAGTAGAATAGTTATCACTAGAGATTGGGAAGGGGAGAGAAGAGAAAGGAAGAAAGAGGTTAGACAGCATATACGAAAACACCTGTCAGATGGAAGAGTATAACACTAAATTGTTATACATTGTATGCCTACATCAAATGATCACACTCTACCTCATAACTACATAAAATTTGTGTGTCAATATAAGTTTTTAAACGAGAAAATGGACTTACTGTAGATCCCAGATAGTTTAGAACTGAGTGTAATTCCCACAGAGCCTGTGAGGTGGCCCCTCAGGCTCTGCTGCTGAGCTCCCTCCCGCAGGCCTCTTCCACAGCGTGTGCAGAGGAGGTGGGTGCACACATTTCCGAGAATTGGCACGAGAAAAGCAGCTAGGGTCATATGTGATAAGCACCGGCTCTAGACATGAGAATCGATAATTCTCCTCAGTGCCATGGCACAACTCACACAGAGCAAAGAAGCTTTAGAAAAGTTGGCCAAATACAGGGTGTGGGTTTAACTTCCAGTAGGTGAAGCCCTGGACAGGAAGAGTTAGGGCGTGGAGAGCCTTTGGAATAATGGTTGAATTAAACTGCATTGTGTCAGAAAATTCTATAGAACAAGGATGACTAATATGTTTCTGGAAAATAATTGACCCTGGATGTCAGGGAGCTACCAGGCTCCTAGTCTCAGAACAGCGAAGTCTTTCATTGGGGGTATTTTTTTTAAATATAAAATTCATGCAGATTTCAGATAGAGCTGTAGAGGGCAGCAAAGACACAGGTTCTTTGTTGAAATTCAGGATACCAATATTTTCTGCATATTCTGCCATTTTTTTTGACTGATGTCTGGGTTCAACTAGTCTAGATTATTTATAAAAACACAGAGTGTTACAGCTTAGAAGGCTGTCATGTTGTCACATTAGTTTGGTTCCTGAGGACCAAAATGATTTTCTTAGGGCCAGCAGTTAGATGTAGAGATGACCCCCTCTATCCACTCCACAAACACTCACTTGAACATGCTCTCTCCCGTTTAGTCAAGGTTTTGGAAACAGCCAGTGTTTCCCCACTTCAATATTATTCACTCATTATGGAGACGTAGTTCAAACACATAGTCATTTTCTGTGAAAAACGATTGATTGGCTTTGCTAAGCCCTAGGATGTTGTTTTAAAAGCACTTTAATTAAACTTGGACAGAGACATTTCTCCAACGAGCCAGATCCACTTCAATTTCCTCAGCCAGTACTTCCAGGCTTTGGACTCAAGGTGGCGACATAGGACGTCTGTTTTCTTTCCCAGATCTGGAAGAAGGTTGGGAAGGATGTCTGATAACTGTGGTTTTCCTGACCTTGGTGGAATTGACATCATCTTCCCTTAGCTAAGATAGTGACCAGGGCCTGGACTCTCACTGCTGGATGCCGTAATTTTCACTACAATCCTCTGACAATGACTGTTATTTAACAGGTTTTACTCTCTGCTGTATGTTTGGCAGGGTCATATCTAAAGAGTGTTTCTATTTATTTTTAAAATATTTATTTATGAGAGAGAGAAAGAGAGAGAGATAGATAGAGAGCGAATGGGCATGCCAGGGCCTCTAGCACTGCAAACAAACTCCAGAGGCATGCGCCTCCTTCTGCATCTAGCTTATGTGGGTCCTGGGGAATAGGAGGGTCCTTGGGCTTCACAGGCAAGTGCCTTAACTGATCTCCATCTCTCCAGCCCTTATTGATTTTTAAACTACCAGGCATTCGTTCAGCTGGCCGACCCTCCTCTTGCCTGAGCCACTCTATTTCCTGCCCACCTCTCCTTTCCCAGCCAGTATACTAATCTAGTGATACGCTTTAAATGAGCACAAAGGACCACACAAAGGGGAAAAGGAGGGGGGGATTCAGAAGTTGGGAAGGGAAAAGGTGGCAATTCACACATTTGGATTCTGGCTTCATACCATTCTAGAGTAAAACTTCTCAAGAGGTGATTTAAGAATGACAAATTTAGAATTTGTGGTGACACCTCCTGGACCACAGTCCTTGGAGATGGACTTCGGGGAATCCACCTTTTAACTCCTGAGTAGATTGTGAACCACTGTTGTGAAAGAGCTGAAATGTCTCTCTCTCTCTTTTTTAGTTTCTTGAGATAGGGTCTCACTCTAGCCAAGGCTGACCTGCAATTCACTATGTAGTCTCAGGGTGGCCTCGAATTCATAGTGATTCTCCTATCTGCCTCCTGAGTGCTGGGATTAAAGCCAGCCCGGCCTTAAATCTCTTAAAATCAGTTGATGGTGTTGTCTCCCTCATTGCTTCTGATTAATAAGTCTAGTATTGGTTTTCTGCTGCTGAATTTGAAGCCTCACTGTTCATGAATAGATCTAACTATGCTCTCTCCCACAACCTGCTCCTCTTGTCTTAACCTGATCCATAGTATGTGTACCCATGTGACTGCCCTTGGATATAGGACATGAAACAAAAAAAAAAAATGAACTTTGAAGTCACATTCATTTTTCTCCTTCCTTATGCCACTGTAAGATTTTAAAATGTGACTTCAAATTCCAAAGTGTATGAGTATATTCTCACAACAGAATATCAAGTTCTATAAAGGAGATCAAAAGCTCTTTAACATCGCTTGTAAACAGGGTTGTGGTTAGGACCTTGTTTGGAAACACACTTTGCTGGCATATCAGGGCAAGTTCTAATAATCTTCTCATTTGAGCGCATGTAGTCCCATGCCATTCTTTGGAGCTTCTGAAGAGCAGTCTCTTCTGTAGTATAACAATGTCTCAAAAGAATTGTACCAGCAATTGTGCACACTACTTTTATCATTCCATGGTATGCCAAAAATAATTTCTCTTCTCATTGTACATACTTCACAAAAATAAAATTTTAATAATTGCAAAGTATTCTAATATATAATTATACTAAATTGAACTTAAAAGTTGATTGAATAATTATCTAATTATTAAATACTTAGGTCATTTCCAATTTTGGAGTTTTACTATTTATTTGGTTTTGTGACATTTTCATATGAGTGTGTGTGCGTGTGTGTGTATGTGTGTGACAGTTTGATCATATGTACCACACCCTCCTTCATTCCCCCAAGTTTTACTGTACTTCCTTTTTTTTTTTAAAAGAAAAATGTTTTTTTGAGGGAGGGTTTCAGTCTAGTCCAGGCTGTCTTGGGATTCACTATTTAGTCTAAGGATGGCCTCAAAGATCCTCCTATCTCTGCCTCTCAAATGCTGGGATTAAAAGTGTGTGCCACCATGCCCGGCCCTTAACAAATATTTCGTTCTTTTATTTGCAAGCAGAGAGACACACAAACACAGAAAAACAGAGAAATTGGCCTTTCCAAATAATGATGTATACACCACTTTTTGACTTTATGTGGGTACTAGGGAATTGAACCCCAACCATCGGACTTTGCACATAAGCCCTTAACCACTGAGCCATCTCTCTTGCCCTCACTGTACTTCTCATCACTTACCAGCGGCTATGTCAAAACAGAAAAACTCCCCCTCTCCGGCAACTGTAACTTCTCATTATCTCATTAGAGAGAGGATTGACCTCCCAAACCTCCCTGCTATCTATAACAGAATGCTGACTGGTTCCATCATGTGCAGGTCTGATGCAGGTAGCCATGTCTGGTATGAATGAGTAAGTGGCAATGGTCCAGATTCCAGAGTTCCACACGCTTCTCCCCATCCTCCAGCTCTTCCAGTCTTTGGTGATGTTCCCAAAACCCTGGAGGGGATGATGCGTATGTGCCATTGAGGGCCTAGCACTCATCAGTCACTTATTTTTCAGCACTTGACCAGTTATGATTCTCTACATTGACTTCCTCCTGCTGCTAAATTACATGACAATGGTGATGATGATGATGATGATGATAAAGAAATTTTTTTCTGACTGGGACTGAGAGCAGAACTGATCTGTGGATATAAAGGTAAATATTTAGGATGCCATTTGAAAACACATTTGATTTACCAATATAGCAATAGTAGATTCTTCTCTAGTGCCTACACTCTCCCTAGCCATGGTTTCAGTACCAGGCATATAGTCTCTCCTGTGAAGTGGGGCTCAAATCCAATTATAGAGTTACTCCTGTTGCCTTCATGCCACTACAGCACTGGAGGGCACACCTTGCCTAGTGGGTGAGCATGGTAGCATGTAGGATTCACCACTGGGTGGCGCTGTTGATGACTTTTCTCTGTCAGCAGGGTGCATAGCGCTTTCTTGCACTGTGCACTTGCACTTTCTTGCACTTGCTTGTTTACAAGCTAGTAGGAAGGAAGTTTCCATCTCAGCTCCAGTATGACTTTTTTATGTCCTGTACCCAAAAGATGTGGTGTCTTCAACAATAGGATCTCACCTTTCAGTTCTGGTGAGTGACCAAGAGGCATGGCAACTGCTTGTATTATTTTGGGAGCCTCAGAGGCTTTCCTGACCAAAGACTCTGTGGGAGGTATGCATGGCACATATATTACTGTTTGAAAGCCACAGCTACTAGCAGCGAGCATTGCCCATCTGTGTAAGGTACTTCCGTTAATCCCTATTATCATTATTATGACAGTTCTACTTTTAGCTCTTTGAGGAGCCTCCACACTGAATTCCATAGTGGCAGTACCAGTTTATGCTCCTTTTTGATAATGAACTCAAGGTCTCCTTCCACTTGCAAAGTGACCAATGGGATCAATGTGATTTTGTAGTGTTCATTCATCTTAGACACGACACTGGTAGTGAGTATGGATGAGTATCAAATCTTACTTTCCTAGACTTCTACCAAAATTCCACCCTCCTTATCTAAATAACAAGTACAAATGAAGTTATCTGTCAAGAACTGTTTACTTTGAGCAGGTGATCAGTTCATCATTAGAAAGGAAGTTTGCAATTAGTTTCACTGGAAAAGGTCCTCTTATAGAATTAATCCATGTGTGATTCAGGGATAGGAAGACTCTTGGTAATTGATTAGATCTAAGGGATCCTTAAAATTAGAAATACTTGGCCACTTGTTGTCTCTGCTGGATGATTGACAGAGGTCTTTTAAACCACAATACACCATGGGAGCTACTTGACACAGAAATGTTGAGAATTCTGAGCCTTGTGTATTAGAATCAATTAAGCTTATAAATAGAAATGAGCTCCAATTATTTTCCCTAATATGATGACCTAAAACCTTCCTGACTCCTAAGTCACACAGGAGTTTACAAACAAGGGAACAATTAAGTGTATGTGCAAAGAGCAAGTCAGGAAGGATACAGAATGGATGTCGCCAACAAGCTTAAGTGAAACATGAACCTAAGTTTCTGTTTTGCCCTTTTAAAAATACAAGAACAGAAGACATAGTTACTTCCCTTGACATTAATCAAATATCAAAGCCCTACAACATTTATAACACTAAACTAGAAGCCTTCACTGGCACACTGAAATGCAACAGTGTCTAATAGTAGTTGCAGTCTGAAAGAACACTGAAAAGAAACTACAGTGCTATTTGTCACAAGAAAAAAGTCATCTGGATATTCCAAGGATTCAGTGTTTCTCCTAAAAATTCAGTGCTCTTTGCTTTGAAAGCACTTAGGTTCTGGGGTTTAATTCAAGTTATAGGATTTGGATGGAGCAATATCTACTGTCTATGAGAATATGATTAGAGCAACAGATACCTTAGTGAAGAGGAAATCCATCTCTCTTTTTCTCTGTCCCCACCATGCCCTCTACTCCCATCTCTGCATTAGTATAGTGGGGCCAAAAAAGGGAAGAAAGGCAGGACTTTGGACATTTGGGTCTCCACAGCACATCAGGCATGGTATCAGTGATTGTCTTCTCCATGGCCTCCATGAGGTGGGAACAGGAATTACTGTCTCTGTCTTACTGGCAGGAAAGTGAGGCTCAAGAATGTGAACAGCTTGCTGACCACCCAGGGAGACCTTACCAAAGCCAGGATTAGGATACAGGAGGTTTTGAATTCCAAAGTACCTCTTTCCTCTTTATCCTTCTTTACATATTGGGCCAGAAATTTTGCTTTCATTTTGGATGGTTAAAATCATTTCTTTTACTTGTTTTATAACCACAGATCAAAACCTACCCTTTGGCCATATCCTGAGTGCAACTTTGTTTTCAGTCATTCACTTTCTGACTCCATAGGGTGGTAAGACTGGGTCTCCAGTGCATCTGTGCTGGGGGCCTGAGGGTGAAAGGTCAGTCCTCTGTACAGCCTCTGCTCTTCCTTTGGTGAGCCAGCCTCTCAACCATTGATCAATCAAACCCTGACCACCAACTGCCTACCGAGTGGCAAGCTGATTCTGTCAAAACAACACTCTTCCTCCCAGCCCCTCTGACCTCCCCTAGCATCTTCCTGCCTTTCCCACCATTCTTCTTCCATCATATTTGTTTCCTTTGTACTCACTGACCCACATAGTTACACTAATCCTAACCTCAGGCGTTAGTCACTAACTTGCCTGATGTGGAAATGTTCATGAATTCACACTCAGCACTTCAATGCCATTCAGTTGATTACCCATAAATGCAGATTTTTAGATAAATAGTGGACAAGCTGACAGATAGCCAGGAGGAAACTTGGAGATAATTTGATAGAACCAATTTGATTCTACAAATAAACATGGACAAAAAAGTCAAATGGCTTTCCCTGGTTGTATAGTTGCTGACAAAATGTTATGAACTAGATTTGCTAACACCTAATGTGATTTTTATATCCCAAATGAAGCTTCCTAGCTTTTGCTTATTGTTTTTTCCAATATTTGTCT
Source organism: Dipus sagitta (assembly GCA_036346955.1). Lineage (NCBI taxonomy): Eukaryota > Metazoa > Chordata > Mammalia > Rodentia > Dipodidae > Dipus > Dipus sagitta. The sequence continues at coordinate 85,482,175 of CM070775.1, read as the reverse complement.
AATTCTATTCATATCTTTAAAAAAGGACATTTTTTATTTGGCTAAGAAAATAGACATTATCTCTCAACTTTATTAATGTATAACATATTATATCTCATATAATATTTTGGAAACTTCACTTTCCCCTAAGCATTAAATAGGTACTCAATGTAAAAAACTTTGGAAATGGAGAAACTTATAATGAAATAAATTACTGAATATCAATAATCAGATAATTACTCTTAACATTTTAGTAAATTTTCTATCAGTTTTCATATACTTTTTACTTTGTGAAACTCATACTGTTTTTAGAATTTTATATTCTAAGGTACTGTCTATTTATCATTGAATTTGTTGTCATTAAAATTATTTGTACATATGATATAAATGGCTACCTACAGTATATCATTTGGTGGTAACAGTATCTTTTTATGAGAGAGAGAGAAGCGGGGGGAGAAGTGGCCTGTCAGGGCCTCTAGACACTGCAATCAAACTCCAGACACATGGGCCACCTTGTACCCAGGTGTGACCTTGTGTAGCTGGCTGATATGACTTCTGGCAAGTTGAACCTGGGTCCTTAGGCTTCGCAGGCAAGCACCTTAACTGCTAAGCCATCTTTCTAGCTCAGGAACAGTTATTTTAAGCATGCCCTAACCTTAGACATTAAGACTGCTTCCATTTCTTTTCCATTCTCTTAAGTCACGCTGCAATGAAATTTGTACATACATTTATATACACAGTTGTGCTCTGTTCTTGGAAAAAATTCATGGAAGTGAATGGACCAAAAGCTTACATTTTTCAGATCCTTGATATATTTTGTTCAATTGCAGGAAGTTGATGCCAACTGGCACACTTACCAACAGGCTTCATAGTACTTCTTAAGGTATGTGTTCCAAAACCAGTATCTGATCTTTATCCATTAACTCTTTTTTGTAATTTTTTAATTGACAACTTCCATAATTATAAACAATAAACCATGGTAATTCCCCCCCACACACACACTTTCCCCTTTGCAACTCCACTCTTCATCATACCCCTTCTCCCTCTCAATCAGTCTCTCTTTTATTTTGATGTCATCATCTTTTCCTCCTATTATGATGGTCTTGTGTAGGTAGTGCCAGGCATTGTGAAGTCATAGATATCCAGGCCATTTTGTGTCTGGAAGAGTGCATTGTAAGCAGTCCTACCCTTCCTTTGGCTCCTACATTCTTTCTGCTACCTGTTCCACAATGGACCCTGAGCCTTGGAAGGTGTGATAGAGATGTCCCAGTACTGAGCACTCCTCTGTCACTTCTTCTCAGCACTTTCATGCCTCTGAGTCATCCCAAGATCACAACCACCTGAAAAGAGAAGCTTCTCTAACCAAAAGTGAGAGTAGTATTAATATGTGGGTATGAACATTAAGATAAGTGCTTACAAGGCAGTGTGGTGATAGTACATACATTTAGCCAGACACCAGCAGATGTTACACTCCTAGGGCTCATGACTTCACTTGTCATAGGTTTTCAGTATCAGGCATGTATTCCTTACTGTGGAGCAGGTCTACAATCCAATTAGAGAGCAGTTGGTTTCTCCCATAACAGACATGCCACTATTGTACCTATTGGCTCATTTGGCCTGGCTGGCCAAATTTAAGGCTTGCAGTGTCCACTATTGAGCATCTCCACTGTAGATTTCTCCTCTCCCCTTGATCTGCATGCAACATAGCTTTTTCCAGCTTTCTGTCAGCTGGTCTACATGGAGGAGGTTTTCAACTCAGTTCTAGCAGAATATCTCAGTGACTTTGCAGTCCAAGTATGAGGAGTCTTCAGCAATAGAGTCTTACCATCCATTCCTGGTAGGAAACACAGAACCCTGGCAATTGGCCTATAATGTTTTGGGAGTATTAGGGACCTCCCTGGCCAACAACTCACTGAAAGGTATCCCATCCCTGGCACTGAAAATTTTCTAGTAACAATCCATTGCTTCTGGGTGTGCCATTGTCCAAAAAAAGTTGTTTTCTATATGATTTATTTATACCCTCTTAGATTTTGACTAGCCCTCCCCCACCATTCCTTTACTCAATCTCTTCCCCTGACCTCACTTTGGTTTTTCCACCCCTAGTAATCTGTTGTTCTACTTACATATATACAATACCATCCTCTTAAGTCCCCTCCTCCTCCTTCCCTTTCTATTCTCTTTATATCCCCTTTTTAGCTTACTTGCCTGGGCTACTGAGTTTTATTCCAACTTACATAGAAGTCCAAACATTTGTAGCTAAGATCCACATATGAGAGAGAACATGTGACATTTGGCTGGGCCTGGGTTACCTCACTAAGTATAATACTTTCCAGAACCATCCATTTCCCTGAAAATTTCATAGTTTGATTTTTCTTTAGTGCCAAATAGAACTCCATTGTATAAATGTGCCACATCTTCATTATCCACTCCTCAGTTGAGGTTATATCTAGGCTCGTTCCATTTCCTAGCTATGGTGAATAGAGTGGCAATAAACATGGTTGAACAAGTGTGTCTAAGATAGTGAGATGAGTTCTTGGGATATATACTTAGGCATGGTATAGCTGGGTCATATGGTAAATTTAGTTTTAGTTGTCTCAAGAAACTCCACACTGATTTCCGCAATGGCTGGACCGGATTGCATTTCCACCAACAGTGTAGAAAGGTTCCTCTTTTTCTACATTCTCTCCAGCATTTATTGTCATTTGTTTTCTTGATGGTAGCCATTTTGACAGGAGTAAGATAGAATCTCAAAGTAGTTTTAATTTGCATTTCCCTAATGGCTAAGGTTGTAAAACATATTTTTTTAGATGTTTATATGCCATCTGTATTTCTTCTTTTGAGAACTCTCTATTTAGTTCCATAGCCCATTTTTAACTGGGTTGTTTGATTTCTTATTACTTAGGTTTTTGAGTTCTTTGTATATCCTTGATATTAATCCTCTGTCAGATATACAGCTGGCAAAGATTTTCTCCCATCCTGTAGGTTGCTTTTTCTCTATTCACAGTGTCCTTTGCTATACCAAAAGCTTTGTAATTTCATGAGGTCCCAGCAGTTGATTATTGATTTTGTTTTCTGAGCAACTGGGATTATATTCAGAAAGTCATTGCCTATACCAATATGTTGAAGGATTTCCCCTACTTTCTCCTCTAGCAGTTTCAGAGTTTCCGGTCTGATATTAAGGTCTTTAATTCATTTGGACTTGATTCTTGTGAGTGGAGAGAGATAAGGATCTATTTTAATCCTTCTGGAGATACATAACTAGTTTTCCCAGCACCATTTGTTGAAGAGGGAGTCTTTTCTCCAATGAGCATTTTTGGCACTTTTGTCTTAGATCAGGTAGCTGTAGCTGCCTGGACTTACATCTGGGTCCTTTATTCTAGTCCAATGTTCTACATGTCTGTTTGTGCCAGTGCCAACCTGTTTTTGTAACTATGGCTCTGTGAGATAGGTTAAAATCAGATATGGTGATACCACCAGTCTTATTTTTGTTGCTCAAAATTGTTTCAGATATTCTAAGTTGTCTGTGCTTCCAAATGAATTTTAGGATTGTTTTTTCTATTTCTCTGAAGAATGCTATTGGAATTTTAATGAGGATTGCATTAAATCTATAGATTGCTTTTGGTAAAATTGACATTTTCACAATATTGATTCTTCCAATCCAAGAACATGGGATGTCTTTCCATTTCCTAGTGTCTTCTGCAATTTCTGTTTGAGTGTTTTAAAGTTTTCATTGTAGAGATCCTTCACTTCCTTGGTTAGGTTTATTCCAAGGTACTTTACCTTTTTACGCAATTGTGAATGGGAGAGATCCCCTGATTTCACCCTGCAAGGAACTCCAGACGCATGTACCATCTTGTGCATCTGGCTTATGTGGGTCCTGGGAAATCAAACCTGGGTCGTTTGGCTTTGCAGGCAAGTGCCGTAACTTCTAAGCCATATCTCCAGTCTGGGTTAGACAAATTCTTACTCATAGTACCATCACAGTAAGTGAACAGCTTTTTTGATTCTCTTTCTGACTAACATACATTTGACTGTGTTGAAAGTATCTTAAGATCCAGTAAGTGGTTTATGTGTTAGAAACCAGAGATGAAAGACAAAATTGCTAGTCTTAATACAGAGGGAGAAAGCCACAAAAGTCAGCAAGAAGCCAGAGTGCCTGGTGCTGTCTGGAATGGGTGGATATACAGGGTGTGTAAAACATCAGGCACAGACATGGCTCTAGAGGTCAAGACATCTGGTAAGGAGGTATATCACTTATGCTCTGTCCTCAAACTGAAGACTGTGAGACAGACCTCAGGTGACAGTGGTCTAAACAGAGGATTACCTTGATACCAACTGCAACATTCTTCTTGGACATATAGACCTTGAAAAAGTCATTTAACTTCTCTGTTACCTCTAATTCCTATTAAATACTATGAATGTAATGTACTTCAGAAGGTTGTAAGGAATAATTGAGATAATGCAGGTAAAGTGCTCAGGAAACTGCTTGGTACATCCTAGGAGTCCCAAAGATGTTAGAGATTATCATCTTAATAGCTAGAGTACTGAGTTCAAATAAAAAGTACGGGAGATAGGTGATAGGCTGGAGGCAGGGTCGGTTCATAAGGACTCTCTATAACATCTTTACCCAGGTATCTGTAAGTCCCTTAGAAGTATGTTTGGAGTTCTGGAGTTAACTGTCTAGAGGCAGTAGGCTGAACCCATAATCTCCACAAATTCCTTCCAGCTCTGAGACAATTCCCACTTGAGAGCAAACTCTGTCTCAATCTTGGGCACATAATCTTAAATAACACATCTCCTTCCATTTAACTCTGTGTCAATAACCAAAGAAAGCTAGCCTCTGTGTTCTCAGAAATTTTCAATGGCTAATACTCATCCAGTGAGAAGACTTACTTAATTAATATTAAAGTGTTTAGTTAAGCAACAAATTTAAGGTTAGTAGAATGTGTAAAAGTGGCCTCTAGCTAAAACCCACACCAAACAAAGCAAATAAACAAACATATATCAACAAACAAAATAAGTTCAACAGAGGGAGATGGGGCAAAGGAGAGTGGTGGGAGAAGATTATTAAATTTTAATAAAATTTTTCATTTTAAGTTTTTAACTTATAAAAATCAAAAGAAAGAAACAAGAAAATAAAGGAAAAGAAAAAGGCAGGAATTAATCAGAGAGATTTTTTAAACTTGATTTTACTGGAAGTATTTTTTTTCATAGATTGATTTTGTCTAAAGAATAGTCAATGTGCTGATTTTTCTCACAACTTCAAATAAACCTGTTGGGAGATAGCCATGTTGCAGCAGCCATAATATCCCCCACCTTCTCCAGTTTGGTTCATCTGTAACTAATTGGTTGGTGCAGATCAGTCCAGACAGTGTTCCCTGCATCACCATTTTGTCACTCTGCTTCAGTCTGTCTGTCCTTCTTTATACTCCGCAGCTTATGTCCAGCTTCTGTGAAGTCAAATATGTGTCTGGAGACATTTGTTTCTCCTTGGGAAGATAGGCTGGGAGTTAAGCAAAGACCGTAGAGTGGAACAGCCATTCGTTTTGCCTTGCACCAGTTGTTCTGCTGTAATTGTAATAATACCTTCTTTCCTTCACCAGTGTCCTGTTTGGAAAATGTACTATAGGCAAACCAGAATGTTATGTGCACATTATGCATTTAGACCCATAAAGCCTGGGACTCTGTTACTTCTTACTATTGAGTGTGGCAATGCATTGCTACCATAAGGCATCTGTACTCATCAGAGTTTACCATAGGTGACAGAATTGCCCTCATAAAGGGTCTAGACCTCAACTCTTGCATTTGTAAAATGGAAATAGTAATAATTACTTTACAGGATACAATCAAAACAGGAGTGCAATAAATTATATGAATGTCATTTCCTAGAACTTAAATCAATTGTTTCATGGTAGGCAATCTATAAATGCTAGTTGAGTGAATAGATAAACTATGGATAGCAAATTAGCAGCCCTTTCTAGGAAAATTATTGATTATCCTAAAATTAGAATGCTGTATTTAGCAATCAAAACTTTATCTATATGTGGGATGGCAAAATAAATCTAGCCATGGCTTGCTTTGAGGAGAAGGGAGAAAATAGATAATTGAGAAATACCACACTAATGGAAAATACAGTTGAAACTAGAAGACGACACAGGAGGTGACTTCCCATAAACTAGCCCTTTCTGAACCCAGGACTGACAGGTGACAAGAGAGGGCTAGGACCAGTGCTGCAGGTGGTCCAGTAAGGTTAAAATGATAGTCTGATTAACAGAGCTGTTCTCACAATGTTTTCACATAATGGAAACAAAATATATATTTCTAGAATATGTCATGTGATATAATATGACATACATACATATATATCTCAATTTTCTTAAAACTGCAATATTCTGCCTATAATGTTGAAACCATGTGATAAGTAAACTACTCTTGGGAGCTATAGCAGGCAGCTTCAGGTTTGCTGAGATGAACTTCCAGACCAGGCAAAGTTATGGAGGAAGGTGTTTATTGAAGCTTCCAGATCCAGAGGAAGTTCCATAATGGCAGAAGAAGCTAGCCTGCTTTTACAGGACCAACTACAAAGAGAGAAGCACAAGCCTAAAAGTCAAAAACCCACACAGCACAACACACTTCAGGAACTCCAGCTAGTCACAGTTTGCATATCTTTAGATTGAAATCTCAATCCCACCACCACACCTTAAGATCCACCCAGTGACACTGCCTCCATCCAGGTGGCTGCAGATGCAAACTACAAACTAATAAAACAGTGAATATATTGGGGGTCATCTATTCAAACTACCACATTCCATCCCTGGCCCCCAAATGATTCATAATCATCACACATTGTAAATTGTACTCAGTTCAAAGGTCTCCACAACCTTGACCAATTTAAGATAGTAAGTCCTGTAAAATCAAACAAGTTAAATACTTCCAACATATAAAGGCACAGAGTAAACATTTTCAACTGGTATAATGCATTGCAAGGAGAGACTAAAACAATGTAAACTTAACCATCATCAAACTTCTGCAGTTCAAGTTCAATATAACCAGAGACTGTCAGTCTCCAGATTTTCCAGTTCCACACCACTAGCTGGACAGAGTAACCAGGGAACACTTCCATCGTAGGCCAACAGTGTGCTCCATGGTAGCCCTTGCACAGTCCTGGTATATCAAAAACATCTTTAGGTCTTCATGCAAACCACGGTCCATCTTCCAAAGGCTCTTTTAGTATATCAGGGCATCAGGCTCTGCCTCATGCCACATCAGTGGCTCCTGGAATCATTTGCACTTCATGACAACTCCATGCATTTTTATGCTTCCAAAATTAGTATCAGGTGTGCAGGGCATAGCCATATTCTTAATTCAGGGACAAAATAAATTATAACCTTGAAAAGCAGGTTTCTTCTCTAGTCAACTCTTTCCAAAAGAGTTTGCATTTCTATGATAGTCTTTTCTCAGGAATCCTTTCCATTGTTTTAATGTAAAGCAGTTAGGCCATCTCCCTTATGATTGCTAATGTGTTAACAATAGCAGCTTCAGTAACCTAAAAAAATGTTTCAGTGCTTGTAATTTTAACTTGTTTGAGGTTTTCCAACTTAAAATCTTAAATCTCTCACTCCAATATCTTTAGCCAAGCATATCAGTCTATTACAAATTTCACCTTGATTAAACTCTCTGGACCTGGGAGCAGAACACAGCCAGCCTTTATGCCAGTAGCAAGTTCCAAGAAAGTCCTTTGCAGTCTTTCCTTCCCCTTAGAAAGCTCATAAACCAAGCCTTGAAGTTCAATACTGACTACACTTAGCATTCTCAAACTCTCATCAGAATAGTCCATAAAACTTGGTTTACCAATCCAGAAGACATCATCAGTTGCAAGCACCAAGTCGATGCTCATTCCTCTAAAGCAAAAGTTCCAAAAGACCAACATCCACATGGTTAGGTTCATCTCACCCCATTGCTGGTACCAACTTCTGTAGCAGACAGCTTCAGGTTCACTGAGATGAACTTCTAGACCAAGCACAGTTATGGAGGAAGGTGTTTATTGAAGCTTCCAGATCCAGAGGAAGTTCCATAATGGCAGAAGAAGCTAGCCTGCTTTTACAAGACCAACCACAGAGAGAGAAGCACAAGCCTAAAAGTCAAAAACCCACACAGCACAACACACTTAAGGAATTTCAGCTAGTCACAGTTTGTATATCTTTAGATTGAAATCTCAAACTCACCACCATACCTTAAGATCCACCCAGTGACACTGCCTCCAGCCAGATGGCTGCAGATGCAAACTGCAAACTAATAAAACAGTGAATATATTGAGGGCCATTTATTCAAACTACCACAGGAGCAGAGTAATGCAAATGATATTTCAGGATTGTTTAGTAAGGACATTATTTTGCATATTAGTTTTCACTTGATGTAGTGGATTAAATTGTATCTTCCCCCCCCCCAAAAAAAATGTGTTCAAATTTGTATTTGTGAGTGTGAAATTTGCAAATACAGTTTTCTTTGGTTTTGGCTAATTATTGGGGGGGGGGGTGGTACACCATTTAAGAAGTAGAGCCAAGTGGGAAGAGGTTAAACCATTGGAGGAATGTCCTAGAAAGGGACGGTAAGATCCCAGCCCATGTCTCTTCTTTTACTCTTTTTTAAAGCCATTAGGTGATACATTTGCTAAGAGGCCTCATCATAGTCCTAAAAGCAATGAAACAACTGATTGTGAACTGGAACCTCCAGAACTGTGAGCCAAACCAAACCATTGTCTTTATAAGTTATGTTAGAAATCTCCTTACAGTCACAGTAAGAAGATGGGTACCAGGTCTTTGCAGTTGGAAGTGATACTAGATTATGACCCTAAATCCTATGGCTATAGCTCCATGGAAAAACATTTGCCCAACATGCACAAGGCCTGGAGCTTGATCCCTAGTACTGTAAATAAGAAGGGGAAGAAGAGGAGACAAAGAAACAAAGGTAGGATGCTATGAGTCAATGGAAACAGATTTGAAGGATGCAGTGGGATGAGGCAAGATTTTTTTTCCCTATAGGCTCTGTGGAGTGCATAGCCCTTCACACAACTTGCTTTAAGACATCTCTCCTCTGGAACTACAGGGGAATCTACCTCTGTTGTTTTATGCCACTACATATATGGCTATTAATTGTGCTAATCCCAGTAAACAAAAACCTCTGGTAATACCTAAGTGGAAGTTATGATATCTACATTTTATTACTTGTTTTCAACAAAGTAGAATAAGTTATAATAAAAAGAAATGTGGTCATTAATTTGCTTGGAAATATGCTCATCTAGTAATCTTATGCTTTTTATTTTTATTTATTTTATTTTTTTGAGACAGAGTTTTGGTATACAGTCTAAGCTATCCTTGAACTCAGGATCAACTTGAACTTTTACCTCAGTCACCCAAGTACTGATTACAGGTATGTTCCACCACACCAGGCCATTGTTTATTATTTAACTCTTTTTTGTTGTTGTTGTTTGTTTGTGGTAGAGTCTTGCTCTAGCCATGGCTAACCTGGAATTCACTATGTAATGTCAGGGTGGCCTCAAACTCTTGGCAATCCTCTTACCTCTGCCTCCCAAGTGCTGGGATTAAAGGTGTGTGCCACCATGCCTGGCTATTTTAGGTCAGATCTTTTAAAAACAATAGTATTTTTTTTAAGTTAGTTTTGTACTCAGTGAATAGAGTCCATTGTTAGCCTCCTCCCTGTCCTCTCCTCACACCCAGCCCCTCCTTGTTGGGGAATATGGGTCACGCATCGTGGGGTTAGCCCTCAGAAATGGTTAGGAGGAAATGACCTAACATGTGGCTCTGACATTCTTTCCACCCCCTCTTCTGCATATTTCCCTGAGCCATGTTGGGTTCATTTTAGGTCTGCTTTAGTGATGAGGTGTTGGGAGCCTCTGTATCTCTGGATATCTGATTTGGTAGGAGTTGATTGTTCTCTCTGTCAATCTCTTTCACCCTTGTGCTGGTACCAGGTTCACCAAGAAAACAGCACCCTTGCTTGTTTCACCTATTCTTAGTTTCAGCTTGGGCTGAGGTATAATGGGGTGGTTCTCTCCTAAGGATCTGCATGTATCTGAAAAAGAGAAGCAGATTCTCCAACAGAAAATAAAGTTAGCACCAGATAAATGGGATAATCTTTGTTTTTAGAGAGAATTTATTAGGTGTAGGCCCTCTTGTAGCCCATGATTGGTGGTAGTTTGATAATGGAGAGCAGGATCATTTTTTGGATCTGGTTCTGCCTTGTTTTTCAGCTCCAGCTATGGGTTCCATTCAACTGAGCAGATCAGTTAGCCAAATCAAGAGCAGTTGGCTTCCCACCATGGCTGTGCACCACTATTGCACTTGTGTGAGCATCACAACAGGTTACTTGCTGCTAAGTAGGTTAGACCATGAGTTGCATGGACAGATATTGGTCATTTTCCCCTAGTCACCCATGTAGCACCTTCTGGCACTAGACTCACTGACTATCTGGGGACTGACTCTTTTCCAGCTTCCAGCCATATCACTCCATGTTACATGTCAACTGCATATGGTGTCTTCAGCAGCAGGGTCTTACCACTAATCTTTTGTGGGTCATCAAGTACTCTGACAGAAATCTGTCAGAGTACTTTTAGGAAACCTTGTAGGTCTCTCTGATCAAAAGCTCATTGTGCATGATAACCACCTGCTGGTATTGGGAGTTACAGGTCAGTGGCCATGAAGAGAAGAAAGAAACAGATAAGTAATATAAAAGAGTTAGAGAGAAGAGGGAGAGGAGAGAGAGAGAACGAGAGAGAGAGAGAGATGCAGTAGAAGATTAAGGTCAGTCTTTATCGTACCCTCTCCAGGGCCTTGTGACTCTGGTGTTCCCTCTAAGGGCCTGGTGAAAGTTCAACCATTTGGTCTGTCTTCTAGGATATAGAATTTTATGGTACCATTGCCCTTTGGTTTCAGATTGTGTCCCCCATCCCTCCCTTGCTCTCTCCTCCCTCCCAGCCCACCCTATTGTCCGGTCCTAGATATGCTTGCTGAGTATGTCAGCATCTTGGGTGGATTCAGATTAGGTGTTGTAGATGAGTGAGACTATGCGGCAATTATCTTTCTGTGATTGGGTGAGTTCACTGACAATGATATGTTCCTGGTTTGGCCATTTTTCTTCAAATTTCATTGTGTCATTTTTTTCTTACTGCTGTGTAGAAATTCATCGTGTAGATATACCACATCTTAGTTATCCATCTGTCTAGTGATGGACACCTGGTTTGATTCCATCTCTTAACTATTACAAATTGAGCTGGTATAAGCATGGTTGAGCAAATCTCTCTGGACTGAGGCTTAGAGGTTTTAGGGTACATGCCCAGTAAGAGAATAACTGGGTCTGTTGGTAACTCTATAGTCAGCTTTTTTAGGAGTCTCCATATTGCTTTCCAAAGTGGTTGTACCATCTTACATTCTGACCAACAGTGGATGAGGGCTCCTTATTCTACACATCCTTGCCAGCATTTATTTTCATTTGATTTTTTAATGTTTGCTATCCTTACTGGGGTAAGGTGGAATATCATAGTTATTTTAATTTGCATTTCCTTAATGATTAGGGATGATGAACGTTTTCTTAAGTGTGTGTTTGCCATTTGTATTTCTTCTTCTGTGAACAGCCTGTCAAGTTCTTTGCCCCATTTTGTGAGTGGGTTGTTTGACTTTTTATTGTTTAGGTTTTGAGTTCTTTGTAGATTCTATAGATTAGGCCTCTGTCAGTTGGATATTCAGCAAATATTTTCTCCCATTCTGTGGGTAATCTACTGGCTTTGCTTATTATATGTTTGTCTGTGTAGAAACTCTTCAGCTTCATGTGATCCCATGGTTGAGTGAATGTTTAAGATCCTGTGCTACTGGAGTTTTGTTCAGGAACTCTTTCCATTCCTATATCATGGAAAGTTCCTACTATATTTTCTTCCATTAGTAGACAAGTTTCTGGTCTTATTGTGAGGTCTTTGATCCATTTGGACTTGAATGTTGTGCATGGTGCGATGTGTGGATCAAGTTTCAATTTCCTGCATATGGTTATCCAGTTTATCTAGCACCATTTGTTGAATATGCTCTTTTTTCCAGCCTATATCGTTAGGGCCTTTGTCAAATATCAAGTAGCTATAGTTGCTTGACACAAAGTCTGGGTCCTCAATTCTATTCCATTGGTCTATACTCCTGTTTTTATGCCAGTACCATGCTGTTTTTATTACTATGGCTTTGTAATATAGCTTTAGATCAGGTATGGTGATGCCTCCAGAGGTATTTCTTTTGCTGAGGGTGTGCTTGGATATTCAAGGCCTTCTGCCTTTCCATATGAATTTTGAGATCATTTTTTCTCTCTCTGTAAAGAACAATGTTGGGATTTTCCCCTGAGGACGGCCTTCATTGTGTCCCATAAGTTTTTGTATGATGTGTTCTCATTGTCATTCATTTCTAGAAATTTCACAATTTCATTTTTTATTTTGTCAACTACCCATTTATTGTTTAAGAGTGTGCTGCACAGTTTCTAGGAACCGATGGGTTCCTGGTGGATCTTTTGTTGTTAATTTCTAGCAATATTGCATTGTGATCTGATATCATGCAAGAAACTATGTCAATCTTCCTAAACATATGGAGGCAGGCTATTTGACCCAGTATATAATCTATTTTAGAGAATGTTCTGTGAGCTGCTGAGAAGAATGTGTAGTCTGTGGGTTTGGGATGGAATATTCTGTAGATGTCTGTTAGGTCTAAGTCATCTATGTTTTTGTTGAGCTCTCTTACTTCCCTGTTAAGTTTCTGTTTGGATGATTTGTCTATTACTGATAATGGTATATTGAAGTCCCCAACTATGATGGTATTGGTGGTTATTTCTGTTTTATTGTCAAGTAGGTTTTGTTTTATGAACTGTGGTGCCCATGTTTTGGGTGCATAAAGATTTAGGATTGTAATATCCTTTTGATGGATCATTCTCTTGAAAAGTAGGAAGTGACCTTCTTTATCTTCTTGATTATTTTTGGTTTTAAGTCTATTTTATCTGATATTAGTATAGCCATGCCTGCTTCTTATTCCCATTTGTTTAGAATATTGTTTTCCATCCTTTCATCCTGAGGAGGTGTCTGTCTTTAGTGGTGAGGTAAGTTTCTTGAATATAACAGATTGAGGGGTCTAATTTTCTGATCCACCCTGTTAGCTTGTGTCTCTTGATGGGTGAATTAAGGCCACTAGTATTTAGGGTAATGACTGTGAAATTTGATTGGATCCCTGCTATGTTTTGTTGGTATATGTGGTTTGGTGTTTTCATGGACCTTGAAGTTTTTTGTACCTTCTCTGAGTTTGGTTATTGTGATTTGCTTCTTGTACACATTTGAGGTTGATTATTTGATTCTTCTGTGTGGAGAATTTCTTGAAATACTCTCTGTAGGTTTGGTTTTGTGTTCATATAATTGTAAAGGTGAGTTTTATCATGGAAAGGTTTTCTTTCACCATCTATTATGAGGGATACTTTTTAAAAATATTTTTTATTTTTATTTATTTATTTGAGAGTGATAGAGAGAGAAAGACGGAGAGAGAGAGAGAGAGAGAGAGAGAGAGAGAATGGGTGTGCCAGGGCCTCCAGCCACTGCAAACAAACTCCAGATGCGTGCGCCCCCTTGTGCATCTGGCTAACGTGGGTCCTGGGGAATCGAGCCTCGAACCAGGGTATGAGGGATACTTTTGCTGGGTAGAGTAGTTTGGGTTGGAAGCCATAGGTTCTTAGACTTTGTAGGGTTCCATTCCAGGCCCTTCTGGCTTTCAGGGTTTCCATTGAGAAATCTGAAGTAATTCTGATGGGGTTACCTTTAAAGGTGATGTGCTGTTTTTCCCTAGCTGCTTTTAGGGTTTTCTCTTTGGTGTCAATGTTTAGTCTTTTGACAATATGTCTTGGAGAGTTTCTCCTTTGGTCCAATCTTTTTGGAGTTCTGTTAGCTTCTTGTATCTGATGGGCCTTTCTTTTGAGAGAGTGGGAAAGTTTTCTTTGATTACTTTATTAAAAAATTTCTGCATGCCTTTGGTCTGAATTTCTTCCCCTTCTGGTATTCCCATAATCTGGATGTCAGGATGTTTAAGGGTATCCCACAATTTCCTCATGTTCTGTTCACAGAAAATTTTGAACTTATTGAAACTTTTGAACTCTCGAACTGTGTCTTTCATCTTGTCTTCCAGGTCGGAGTTTCTATTCTCCACATGGCTGACTCTATTCTTGAGAGCTTCTACTACTTTTGTATGTATAGTTTCCATCCCTCTGTCAAGTTCCCTTTTCACAGAATTTTCTGATTTTTCTTGATGTTTCTTGGAATTCATCCTTGCATTTCTTTATGTCTTCATTTAGCATTGCCAGCTGATTTTTGAGGTCCTCTTTGTTTTCACTCTCTTTCATAACTCTTAACTGTCTTTGAACTCCTTCCATTTTTTTATCTATTATGTCTAGCCTAGTGATGGAAGCATCCACATGATTATTGGTCCTTTGTTGCTTTCCTGCAAGTTCTACCAGTAGCTTGGTCAGAGTTGCATTGCTCCTAGCTTCATTTTGGTGTTCTTATCCTAATGTCTCTTCCGTGTTTTGATTAGAGACATTCATTGTAGGACTGGGTGATCTCACTGGATTTACTTTCATTCGATTTTTCATGCTATTTATTTTGCACTATGGTCTACCCAACACAGTGTATGCTCAGAGAGAGAAGGACTGTGGTCTTGATGGGCAGGGGAAGTGGTGATTCTTCGAAGAGCAAGCCTGAGCTTGCATGTGAGCAAGCAGATGGGCAGAGTGGTCCTGAGCTTACATTGGGTGGGCAGGCAGAGCAGTCCTGAGCTCATGCATGGGTGGGCAGATCAGGCAGCTGGGAGATGGGGTGGGGTGGAGATTGGGCCTGAGCTGGCACTGGTGGATGGGCAAAACTGGCCTGATCTTGCACAGTAGATAGGCTGAGCAGCCTGAGCTCACGTGTGGGCAGGTGGAATGGGCCTGAGCTCCTGCATGGATGGACATCCGAAGCAGCAAGTGGGCAGATGGGCAGAGCATGCTGAGCTTGCACAGGTGGATGGTATCCACATGGGTCTAAGCTCGTGGTGCATACACCCACGTGGCAGGCAGATAGACAGATTGAGCCTGAGCTGGTGTGCGTTGGAGGGCTGAGTCGGCTGAGGTCGTGTGTGGTGGTGGGGGTAACAGGGCGATTGCCCCTGAGCAATGAGGCAAGTGGAACTATGCTGGCCTGTGTCCCCTTTCCTGCAGTAAGTGCTGGAGTATCTTGAGGCTGGGCCTATGGCTAGTGAGGCTGCTTGGGGGGATTAGGAGACTAGTGGGCTTCCCAAGAGCAAGGTAATCAGCTGATTCCCTTTTTTTCCCTTTGCGCCCTCCTGCTGGCAATCTATTAGAGACTGCTCTCCCCTAAAAGACCCAGTGAACCCTTAATGCCTTTCCTTTCCTTCCTGGGGAGGTGTGGTATGGCGGACGCCCTCTTGACCAGAAGTCCTGCCAAAAATAGTTTTTTTTTTTTTAATTTATTTGAGAGAAAGAAAGGAGAGAAAGAGGCAGATAGAATAGACATGCCAGGGTCTCCTCTAGCCACTGTAAATGAACTCCAGATGCATGTCCGTTGTGCATCTGGCTTTATATGAGTACTGAGGAGTCAAACCTGGGTTCTTAGGCTTTGCAGTTAAGCGTTTTAACCTCTAAGATATCTCTCCAACCCTAGTAATCCTACATTTTGAAAGATGTTATTGAAAAACTATGTGCATATTAAAGTGTAAAACAAAAATTTAATATGTTAATTATGTTAAATTCACTAATAATGACTCATTTGGTGCAAAGACCTGGAAGGTAATTCAGCATCCTTTAGAAAATTTCCAGGACTAAAAGTATCACAGCAGCAGGACCTCTTCTACTACATCTCAGCCAGCCATTACTTTAACACTTTTGCTTTTTTCTTGTTAAATTAATGGTAATCTGGACCTGCTAGAATTACCAAAATTATTTAGAATGTTAAATGAAATGTTTTTTTTTCAGTAACATAGAAACTTAGCATAAAACTCTAACAGTGAGAAAGTTTGGGCTGCTATTTATTTACAGTCTTTATCAAGTAAATAATATTCATATTTTGAATTATGCAAATTAGTATTTACATGATAAATCATAATTGCTCTCAGACAGCTGTTTATAATTGGGTAAATGAGACACATTTTTAAATTGTCTAAATACATACTTACTCATGTTTACATATTTATACACTAGACTGTAACTATTCTGAATCAGCTGTTATCATCTATTGTATCTTACACAGTTCAAAGGGAGAGTAGTTTTAAATACAGATGACAAAATCTCATTGAACTTGCTCTGAGCTCCAAAGGATTTATTTACCAGTAATTTCATCTAACCCTTGCCCGTGGTATTCAACAACATCTCAGGCAAGAAATACTTTTAAACTAGCATTGAGTACTTTCATTCTCATCAGATTAGATACTTTACAGCAACAAAACAAAACAAAACATAGTTTTTGCTAATGAAATGTTTACAACTTAAAAATCCATTTGGCTTATATTTAGCAATCCATTCCTGTGTCAACCAAAAAAAAAAAAAAAAAAAAAACCTACAGATATTTCTTTAGAAAATGCAGAGCAGGATACCAGCCCTGGAGAGGCTTACAGTCTAATCTGAAAGTATTCAGGGAGCAACAAAGAAGAAGAAAAAACTTTTTGATTATGTAGTACTTGGAATGCCTGGCCCCATAGACTCAGATGTTTTTGATTAAGAATTGAGCTTGTAACTCTGTAGCAGCCATCCGGAGGAGGTGTCACTGGCAGCAGATCTTGAGTTCCACCCCTAAGGTATGAAAAGAGCAGTTGGACCTCTGGTGGTTTTGTGGTGCTGACTTGTTGGTAGTCTCTCTGCTTGGATCTATAGAACTGAGCCAGTTTCTGCTGCCATTTATGGTACTTCCCCAGGATTCTGTAAGCCTAAAATAAATCCTTTCCTCCAATAAGTTCTTTCTGGTTGTGTGGTTGTCCAGCAGCAAACTATAAGAGCCAAAAGGAGTTTAGGAACAGAACAAGGCTGGATATGTCCCCAGAATATATATATATATATATATATATATATATATTTGCACAGAGATAGAGATAGACAGACAGATAGACAGAGAGGAGAAGAGAAGAGAGACAGAATGCATGTGCTACTTTGTACATTTGGCTTTATGTGGGTACTGGGGAATTGAACCTGGGTCTTAGGCTTCACAGGCAAGTACCATAACCACTAAACCATCTCTCCAGCCCCTCTCCTGAGTTTTGATAACAGCCTTTGAGGGCTTCACTCCTCCCTGCAGAGCTGGACTTTCTAGTCCCCAGAGGGCAGGCACAGAGGAGGGACATAGGAGCCCTTTGTCAGCACATTCATGGTCTTCCAGGGAAACTCCAGGGTTTGATGTGCATGGCACAGCCTTCCTGTGAAGAGCTACTCCCTTCATTTTTTCCAGGATGCAAAGAATTTTATCTCTCTCTCTTGCTCTTTAGTTTTAATGCACCCTTGTTTTTCTAATGTAGTCAACATTTGCCAGTTTCTGGTCTTTTCTAAGCAAATGTATATATTTCCGATTTGTCTATTCTTATGAGGTGTTTCATATATGCTATACAGAAAAGACTCTACTACAATATGGTCTAGCTGAATTGAGGTATTTCAAATGCTACTTCAGGATTCCACACACTTGAAACAGTAAGTCCTGAACGCTAGAGATTCTAGGGGCTGGGCTTGGAGGGTGTATTCTAAAGCAGCTACTGAGGTACCTGGAAATTAAAACATCAGGGCTTAGACCTCACTCCTTCTATGAAATGCTGTGAGAACCCATGCCTACAGATTTGCATGCCAGAGGAACATAGAGGCCTGAACCCAGAAACCTGAAGCTGCAGGGTCTGGGTAATGCTGCTATACTTTAAAAAAAATCTCTTCTACAGGCAGTATTTCTTTATACTGCTAGGTGAATAAAAGCTAGTTTATAACTAATAATTCAGGGATTGCTGATATAGAAAGAACCATAGGTTAGGGAAATGGTACCTTCAGTCAGACTCTTTGAAATTGATCAAATCATCCTCATCCATTCATCCATTCTCTCTATCTCTCTACCTTTGTTGTTTTTTTCTGAGAAAGAAAGAGTTGAACTAAAGTTCTTTATAGGTCTGGGACCAATGAACTTAGTCCTGTGCTTCTGTTACTCCCCATTGACTATATAAGCATCAAACTCAATTTATCCTATGTATTTCATTTTCCCCAATTCTGTTTATATAATAGCAACAATTACCATAATTAATTGAGCACTTACCAAATGTGGGCAAGCACTATGTCTGGAATTTTACACACAATATCTCTTCAATCATCAGAGCACCTGTATGAATTATTTATTTCATTTTATGTGTAAAGAAACTGTGGCATAAAGAATTGTACAGCTTGGCTCAGGTCATTCCAGAGTTATTGAAAGAACCAGACTTTAAACACAGATCTACTTCAGTGTTTTTGATCACATTAATGTGGTGCATGTTAGAATGAAATATCAGGTTGCTTATTCTGAGCTACTCCTTATACTTGACTAGTTCAGTCTTGGAGTGAGCTCAGTGCCTAGTGTTTATGAGTTACTTACCATATATTTGTGGGTTACATTTTTTTTCTTCAGAATTTGTCTGTGTGCTACTGATAAAGCTATGTGGGTGGGCAGCCTGGTGGTGGGGGTGGAGGGGTGCCATATATTTTTGTAATTCAATTGATTCTAGTGCAGTTAGTTCTCAGTCACTCACGTTAACAGCCTCCAGAATCCACCAGGAATGTGACAGCTGGCCACAGCAGCCAGTACACAAACCTACTGATAATTGTATTATACTTAGATGTAGAAAAAATAGGCCAGGGACAAAATGTAGCATGGGATAAGACAATTTTCTGTCTTTCCTGATAGGACTTTGGGTGGCTGGCCTAGCCCTGCCCTACTATCCAGGTCTCTGTCACTCTCCAGAATTGACTGGAATCACCTTGGGTGGTCGTTCCCAAGCCCATTGTGCACGTGTGGCTTTCTGCCTATTGACATTAGGGGATGTGCCCCCACCTTCCCTTTGTTTCATCCTCGATTTAAGACACATTTGTTCTCACTGGCTTTTAGCTGATTTTCAGTCTATGCTCACTGCTAAGGAGACTTAGCTCTTTTAAAACTGCACCTTCTAAAGGGTCTCTGTGCCGCCCAATTAGCATTGTAAGGGACTAAAGTTATTTGGAAACAAATACAACTTAAACCACATGAAATCCTACTCTGCTGGTCACTGAGATGCAAACAAAACCCCAACAGAATTTCTAGATATTAGACATGGACCTTTTAAAATATGCAGGCCTCAGGTCTCTGGACTGGCATCTGAACCAAATGACAAAGCGCCCTGTCTATGCCATAGTCTACAGATGAGCAAACTGTCTCCCCATACTTCCTCACCTTCCATGGTAAAACCAGGTGGTCTGCTTTTTCATTTTCTCCTCCTTCCATCCCTCTTTTCACTCTGTCCTCCACTCACAGTGCATGGTACTTCGGATTGCTCAGAGATGCCAGCAGGTCCCCCTCTCCCCAGGCTGCCCTTTGGGATGTCCTGTGATCAGTCAGCTGATAGGAGAATCAGGATCTTGCTCTGACTTCAATAAAGTTCTTGCTCTGGGAATAATGGGAAAATCTCAACAGAAAAGCAGGGTGAATCATGAAAAGAGATAGTTTTGTGTTTTCTTAGTGGTGCTATTAAATAAATTATTAACATGAAAATTCATGCGACCTGGGTATTTTTTATCCATATTACAGAAGAAATCAGAAGAACAAAGACCAATCAGGACCTGCTAATGATATTGTGTAACTCTTTGCCTTCCACTATATGAGCTTTTACAAAGTTCATCTATGGCAGATCATTTTGTAATACATAAGAAACAGAATGCTTAACTTTAGGCATACATACTTCTAAAGTTGTTGGACAAATCCTTTGGCTTGAGGGGAAACAAACCATCAAGGGTTTAAGGTGGATGTATTCAATCATCAGGGCTGTAGTGTGGATATATTAAAAGGAAGGAATGTTTGTGTCTAACCAGTCACCCTGTGTGCTATGACCTAAGGTTAAGAAAAAAAAAAAAAAAGAAGAAGCACAGTAAAAATCAGAATATCTGAATCATAAGCATTTTGCTACTTGGCTCAGGAATTCCCAGCTGATGAAGTTAGAATTGAGAAGGAATAGTTTTCGGAGCATGGATATTCATAGAAAATATAAATTACCAAGTAAACACCTAAACTACTTTTTAAAAAACTTTTTAAATCTGCACTCTCTAAAAGTCACCTAAGCTTTTATAGAAACAACAAGATGGGAGACAGATGCTCTTCAGCAGAACAAAAAAGCTCTTCTAGACTAAGCAAAATATAATGGAGTGAACTTCCAGAGAAATGTTGCCTGCACTTTTCTGACAGTGTAACATGGGTGAACATGACTTTGAAGAGGATCAACAGATCTGAGCTCATTTCTCTTTTATATGTAATCATCATTGATATTCCATATTACTTAAGGTTTTTTAGTAGTTTTGTACTTAGTGTATACATTCAAGTTAGTACCTTTGTTAGCCTCCTCCCTGTCCTCCCCTCTCCACAGGGACCCTCCTTGTTGGGGTATTTGGGTCGTGCATTGTGGGGTTAGCCATCAATTATGGTAGGAGGAAATATCTGTGTGTATCATGACCCAACGTGTGGCTCTGATATTCTTTCCACCCTCTCTTCGGCAAATTTTCCTGAGCCATGTTGGGTTCATTTTAGGTCTACTTCAGTGTTGAGATCTTGGGATCCTCTGTGTTTCTGGATATCTGGTTTGGTAGGAGTTCAGTATTTTCTGTGTCTATTTCCTTCACCCTTGTGCTGGTACCAGGTTCACCAAGAAAACAGCACTCTTCCTCGTTTCCCCAATTATTCTTAGTTTCAGATAGGGCTCTTTTGAGGTATGATGGGGTGGTTCTGTCCTTAGGATCTGCGTGTATCTGAAAAAGAGAAGCAGATTCTCAGACAGAAAGTAAAGTTAGCACAAGATAAATGGGATAGCCATTACTACTACTACTATTACTATTATTATTATTTTGGTTTTTTGAAGTAAGGTCTCATTCTGGTCCAGGCTGACATGGAATTACCTATGTAGTCTCAGGGTGGCCTCAAACTCATGGCGATCCTCCTACCTCTGCCTCTCAGAGCTGGGATTAAAGGTGTATGCCACAACACCTGGCTTTACTTAAGTTTTTAAAGTGTTTTTAAAATTTTTTTTTTTTTTTTTTAGTAACCAAACCCAAAGAAGTAATTATAGTACAAACCATCCAAACATTACACAAATGTCCATCTAGTGACCAAAAGAACTAGGTCTGGGTTACATATCCAAAATGTGTGCATCTTAATGCTATAACCTTCCAGGAACAAATCAGTCCATCTTAAATAAACTGAGTGTGAAGAGCTGGAAATGCAAATAAGCAATAGAAACATGCTGCTCATGGTGGATGTGTCAAACTTGGAAGCTATTTACCTTTAGCTCACGTGGACTGTGGACCACGGGGAGAGGAAAGCTGGAGAGGAGGCATGCTGGCTCGAAACCCCAGGAGAGATGGAAACTCAGGGGGAGAAAACTAGGGTTGGTTATAAATAAAATGAGAGTTCTACAAGCAAGTGAAATCAAACAATAAAATGAAAGTGCTCTCTCTTATTTCCTTGGGTTCATGTGACAGAGAAAAATGCTATGTTTTATGGGTAAGCCAATAACAGCTTAGAATGGAGCATGTTAATAAAAGAAATATGTTCAGTAGAAGAAACTGTGGTTTTTATTTTTTGGGTTTCACTTAAAAGTTCACACTCACTTCAGAAAATGCATATTAAAGATGTATATCTTATCTTGAGGATAATATTTTAAAAAGTCGTCTATAAAAGCTGTAGCTTTACCATATATAAATTGTGTTAAGTACATAGCACATGTATTTTAATATCAAGCAATATCCTTATGTCACATCATTTCTTAGTTGTTTCTTAACTTGGATAAGTCCAACTAATTATTGTTGGGTTTTTAAGGAAGACAAATAGAAACAATAAATTTCTCAAGAAGTTCTAAACACCCTTCTTCCCTTGTCTGAGATAAAGCCAAACCTAATGCCCAGTGTTTAGCCTTGTCATTTATGTATTTGTCTGAGGGCTCCAGAGGTAGTTTCCATGGCAAGCTGGCTGTGCAGGGGAAGCAGGGTGAGTGAAATTCCTCGTCCAGTGAGGAACTTTTCACTGACAGTGATAAAGGCCAAGAACCTCCTTCACACAAATGATTGAAAAACAGAACACGAAGGACATTTTTATTTTGTGTTGTTTCCTTTGTGTGGTATGTGACTTCAGTGCAAATACCCATTTAATCAAGAATACAAAGACAGCCACCTTTGCTGGGCAAAGAATTTCCAGAGGCTGCAGTAAACAGATACAGCTTTGACTTTTGTTGTAGGGAATTCCTTCAGGCTGTCATTTTGCACTGCTCTTATGCACTTTTGCCTCCTCTTGGAAGAAGTAATTTTTTTTCCAAAGGAAAATTTCAGAGTAAACTAAACATCAAAACTTGAGGTACTTTAAAAGTAAAGTTTACCTACTGTGGTTAATTTTTAGAAATATAAACACTTTAGAAAAAAGTAAAGTCCACTATCAACTAGAATAACTCATTCATGTTTTTATCCTTTGAGTTATAGGATTGAACCTATAGCTCTAAACTAGCATCTCTTCTCTTCCTAATTTATTCTTAAAACATTCTTTTCTAATACCTTCTATTAAACAGACCCTCTCTTTTCTTAGAACCTCTTTGTTCTCCAGGTAATTTCTTCAACTCTAAGAGTATCACAATCTATTTGGCTTCAAAACTCCTCTCAGCTTTGCTTCTCCTGGATAATCTATCTTGACCAGGGGTAAAATAGCAAGTGTGGAGTCACACTGAAAATATTCCCAAATGGATAAAACACAAGGTGATATTTTTATTTATTATTATCAGCATCGATAAGAAATTTGAATATCTGTCTGATAGTCTTTGAGAGACCATCTTAATCAAATAATAACAAGTCTTTGTCCAGAATGACTGGTTTAGTATGCAGTTTAAAATGTCATCAATGAAGACAGAAATAATATCTGACTTTCATAATGTGAAATGAATGTCTAAAGTTGATCTCAAAGCAAAGTAAATTATTTTTTAAGCCTGCATTATAATGTATAGTTTTTAGAAATGGATTGAGATAAAGTGCTAGTTAGTTTGGCTTTAAGTGTGCACTATAAGGAGGGCTGGGTGAGGTCCTGCAGCAATGTCATAACATGTGTTCCTTGGGCCAGTCTGCCTTATCAGTGTCCATCTGAACACTAAGTGTGATCTAAGGACTTTTATTGTTTAAAAAACCAGTAAGGATTCTGTGTCTCAGATACATATCTACATTAGTCAAGCAAACAAGTATAAATTGGTAAGATAAGACAGAAATAAGAATGTTAGTTCTAGACAAAGAAGATTTTACATGCTATTCCTCCAAATTGTGTGGTTACTTTTATTCTGACTACTTATATACTATGTCAGTGTCAATACTGTTCTTATACCATTGGAAATATTTAATAAAGAAACCAGTTTAAAAATATAAAGTTATTTGCTGGCTTTTTAAGAAATGGAGAGTATGGTTATTTAATGAGATACATTACTATTTTTAATTCACAGAATGACTTCACACACTGTATATTTTTGCATGTATAGTGCATACTTAAATCATTAGATAATTATATGAGAAAAGGAAAACTCTCCCCCTGGAGATCAGGAACAATAATAACAAAATCAACAAAGTGATTATTTTAAGGGACTTAAGTAGGATGGTCCAATCTTGTCATTTGGTATTAAACAATAAAAATCTAAAAGGCCATTTCAAAGATGGACTCAATTTCTAGCCTGAAAGCAATTACTGTCCCTTGTCGTCTACGTATATAGGATCAACACTATTAAGTAAAAGCATGTAACCTGGCCCAGTCAATCACCAAGCAATTGATTATTCACTGTTAAAAAAGAAATGCTCACTTATTTGTGGCAACTAGTTTTCAGAAGAAAAAGCAAAGAGGTCTGATGTTAAATGCTGTCTTTTCTTCCCATCCTATAACCAATCAAGATCATCTAGTTCTTGGAGGTGTTGAAAGCCCATTTTTATTTTCCTTTCCCTATTTTAACCAGAATACTGATAAAGAAGGGAGAGCAGTTGCTATGAGGCAAAGAAAAATGTCCTGGCAGTTGAGGGCCCTCAATCTATCAAGGGGAATTTGCAGTGTTGCCTCTCTTCAATACTGTATAGATTTGCAGGGTTTTGTGAAACACTTAGCCAAAATGGAAGGATTTAAAAACAGAATGTGAGATATAGACACAATCTCCTTGTTTCAAAAATCAAGATACTTTAGTTTTACTTCGGAATTTGCTAGTCTTAAATTCTTGGGCATGCAGCCGTGATAAGCACCTCTGGATAAGACTTTTCATAGGATGTTTAGTATGGGTGGCTTAAATATATTCTCCATATCACAAATCCCTGAAGATTAAAATTCCTACTTGAATTGAGATGTACTAGGGAAACACATAATTAAGTAATAATATTCACAAACAATGCTGAGGTGCAGTCTGGGCAAAAAAAAAAAAAAATCTAGTCAGATAGATGTTAACTTATGATTCCAAGAATCTCCTACGTTTGGGAGGCTATGCATATAGTTCCAACATGCAAGAAATGCAATTCTCCTTGTTATCTTTTCTACTGACCCATTGTCAAAATAATTTTCTACTCTCAGTTATTGGTATGAAAAAACAACGAAGAGAGCACCTTTCCCTCTCTAATGATTCTTTTCTCTCCTCCTGGCCTCCATTTCAACAGAAGGCAGTTTGCATGGACTGACTTTCTGCAGTCTGTAAGTTCCAGCTTCTGCAGAGAATTAGATAAAGTTCCAGAACAGAAGAGGGGAGAAGGATGGATCATGGCAGAGGTGCTGAAAAGAAGAGGGAATTTAAGATCAAGCTGGGAAGTTGCAGGGTGTGGTAGAACCAAAAGGACTGGGTTTCTGGACCAGCCACTGGCACCCTGGGTCCCAGCAACACTGTTCATAGGCCAGGGGAGGTGAAGCTAGAAGGACTATTTGGAATTTGTTCCAGATCCAAGTTTTCCGTAGAGCACAACTGCCACATGGGGGATGCATCTCTGCTTGTGGAACCGAACACTAAGAGTAAAAGCAAATATTTGATGCTGAAGAGCTCTTAAGAATTGAAGAGTGCCATTTACTTATTTCTACACGTCAGTGTGGTCTTAGGATGTTAAATAGATTAAAAGGCTAAGAGAGGTCAGTCCCTCCAAGGAAGATTCTTTTGCTTCCCCTGACTTAGTTCTCTTTCCAAAATTGTTATATGCCCTCCCCGTACTCCTGTGGAGGGTCCTTGGCAAACTCATAAGGTGAGACACCTTCTCCTAGAACGTCCTCAAGATAGCAGACTCCAGAGGTGAAGAAACCTACCGGTTAAATCAATGAAGATCAGTGTAGAGAAATTCCAGAGAAATGAAATCCTAAAACTGGTAAGATTCTTTAGAGTTACTAAATCCATTCCTTTTCAGTAGGAGGAGGGAGAGAGAAAGAGGGGAGAGGAACTTAGTTAAGAGCATTAGAGGCAGCCAAAGACAGAACTCCTCTAACTGGCACAGCCAGTTCAGGGAATCTGGGAGTCTGTCCGGAGGCTTTCCTAGAACCCCGCCCTGATCATGTCGGTGGAGAGGACAGCCCAGTCATTTCAATTTAATCTTATTTAAAAGAACATAACTAATAAATCTATTGCCAGGGCCGCGGAAAGACCAGCAGAGTAGATAGTGCGCCCAATCCCATTGAAGCCCATTGAAAACCATGACAACACCGGACAAGCTCCGATTTATCCAG
Source organism: Dipus sagitta (assembly GCA_036346955.1). NCBI lineage: Eukaryota > Metazoa > Chordata > Mammalia > Rodentia > Dipodidae > Dipus > Dipus sagitta. The sequence goes on along the minus strand of CM070775.1, from coordinate 85,456,191 downwards.
GCGGGCTAAAGCGCATTGTGAGCACACGTCAATCACGCATTATTCTGGACTCAACAAATGCAAAATCTTGACTGGAACAAATGCTTCCAACAGGTCGGGGCGTCGAGCTCCATTTCCCCTTTGTCTGCGGCCTAGCAGTTGGCCTGTTCTGGTCTAGCCTCCTCCCGACCACCCAGCGCGCTGTGCAGGGCACCTTGGGCACGTTTAGTAGGAAGACCGCTTCGGAGGGAGGACAGGCTGGGTGGAGCCGTGGCCCCCACATCCTCGTCAGGTTCGAATTCAGCCTGTGCTGCGCCAGGATCTCGGGTGGGGCCACCCAAAAGCAGAGCCCAGCCCTAAAATTTAGAAACCAAATACCGAAACCACTAGCTGGAGGAGGAGAGGCCTCTGATACTGCGCTCGCTGCTCACAGTTCCCCCAGAGCGAGGTCAGGGGCCAACAGAAAGTAATAACCTCACCTGCCCGCGCCGTGCGCTCTGCATTCATCATTTTCTTGGTGTGGGGGCTGGTCCTAGAATATCCGGGACAGACATCTATCTAGCCAGCAGGATTTCCATCTGGGCGCTCTGGGTGCAAACTGCCTATGGGCCCATTCTGGTATGGGGCCGGGCAGCTGCGCTGAGGTCTGCCACTCTAAGAGATGGGAGCTCATGCCACAGCCCGGGCACTGGGACTGTCTTCAGGGACATGCGTGGGGGCGCAGATGACTCCGGAGCGTCTGGCGATGCCAAGGAAACCAAAGTCCTTTTAGGCTGCCCTAGGAAACGATGCCATTCATGGGTCCCAGTATTGGTCGGAGTCCAGCTTTGTGGAGCTCCGCCACTAAGCCCTGCTCCACCGTCCACAGCTTCCAGGCAGGCCTGTGCATTTCGGAGCCCACTGGCTTAGGCCTATACTTGCTCAGTTTTGCTGGCCTGATGAGACAAGCGCAGGTCTTAGGTCTCTGTACACTCCCAGCCCTTTCTGGCATCCTTGAGGGGTTGCGGGAGGAGGGGGGAAGGGGTAGAGGAAGTTGAAATGTAGGGATTCTCCTAGGGATCTTAAAAACCCTCTCCCAAGATGCTGGCAAGAGTAGGACCCTTGGTGCCCTCCCCAAACTTCTTCTCAGTAGTTTAACACAGCTTTGTAATTCACTTTCCAGATCATTGCGAGAGACTAGCCCTCGAAATAAGCTTGAAAAAATAAAACAAATAGGGAATAGATTTCTGGGTGCCCATTTGTGTCTGGGACCCATTTGTGTCATCCCCACATCCTTCCCAGCGCTCTGGCCAGGCCAGGCCACACGTCAGCAAAGGAGGAGAAGGAGAAAGTTAGGGGTTCGGTCGGGAGTATGGTGGCCACTGCTTGCCACCCAAGATGTTATTCAGTGGCGACAACCTTCATTATCTGTTCCCACTTTGGACTAATCAGACAATCGCTAATGCCAGAGAGGGCTTCCTGCGGCCTCTGGGAAGTAGAGGGGAGCAAAGGGGCGGGGGACGGGGCGGGGCGGGGGCGGAGGTGGCATCTTCGGGGCTTGCCTGGGGCTTTGGTTCAGCACTCATTCAGGTAGTTAACACCCGGGACACCCAGACCTCAGCTTTCAAGGCGTCCGGAGTGGGAAGAGCTGTTAAAATAAACAGGAACTCGGCTGTAAGTGCGCTAATATCCTTGCGTCCAGCGCATGGCGAGCACCTCCCACGCCCAGCGGTAGAAACGGGGTCCCTGGCCGCTACTTGGTTCCCAGCCTACCCTGTCCCCGCCTTCCTCCCTTGGCCATGGCCAGCTCTGGACGCCTCAGCTTCACCGTGCGCAGCATCTTGAATCTACCGGAGCAGGACGCGCAGCCCCGAGCGAGGCAGGAGCTAGAGACTAGCGTTCCGCAGGCCCAGCCCTGCGCCGCCTGGCTGGAGTCGGAACGCAGCCACTACGCCTGTGAGTGACCCCGGACGGCGGTGAGGGTGGAGGAGAACCGAACTAGGGCCGGGACAGTTCAAGGATGGGAAGTTGAAATCCCAGCCCAGAGTTTGGATTTCTTACACCCTGGAACTAAAGGCTGCGTAGTCCTCAAATCCCTGTCTTGCGTGCGTCCTGAGAGCACATCCCTGAACTTGGCACTAGTGAGGGACATTTGGGCTTCTGTGTGGAGTTATTCCTATGGGTCGACATATTTAAATATTTAAAACACTTTTCTTAGATGCATGCCCCTATTTGGGGCCTAGGAGGTGGCCCTTATTGGTGACCCATTTTGTGGTCATCTGGTGTGCCAACTCAGGTACCACTGAGGTATCTTACCAGGGCCGCAGGGTGGGTTATTTCGGGTCATGATCTCAGACCTGGTGATTACTACTGTGGTATGAATAAGGCCACTGAGTTTAGAGACTGGGGTGCCCAGATGTGAACCCAACTTAGGCAATGCCTCTTTAAGTGTTTTGCGAGGTGTGGTGAGGGGAGCTCTGGCCGGAGGCTCTGCGCCCCAGACACTGCGCGGGCCAGGCACCTCACCAGGCGGTGTCTTCTTCGCAGCTTCGGACGAGGGCAGCTCGGAGAGCAGCCCGCTGGACTCGTCGCCCCAGTCGCTGTCCGTCCGGCCCGCGTCGCCGGGCTCCGGCGCGGAGAAGAGGAAGAAGCGGCGCGTGCTCTTCTCCAAGGCGCAGACCCTGGAGTTGGAGCGGCGCTTCCGGCAGCAGCGCTACTTGTCGGCGCCGGAGCGGGACCAGCTGGCGCGCCTGCTACGCCTCACGCCCACGCAGGTCAAGATCTGGTTCCAGAACCATCGCTACAAGCTGAAGCGCGCGAGCGCTCCTGGGGCCACCGAATCGCCGGAGCCCGCAGCCTCTGCCGAGCGGCCCGCCGCTCCGGGCCTGCTGCGCCGGGTGGTGGTGCCGGTGCTGGTGCACGACGGGCCGCTGTACCGCAGCGGGGCCGAGGGGGTCCCCGCGGCGGCTCGGGACAAGTGCCGCGCACCCCAGACCTTCGCCGGCCCTTTACCCGGCTACACGAGCTTCGGGCCGGGCTCGGCGCTCGGCCTCTTCCCGGCCTACCAGCACTTAGCGCCCCCAGCTCTGCTCTCCTGGAACTGGTGAGGCCGCCACGGGGGACCGGCAGCTATCCCCGACTTTCTGCCGCCACAGTAGGCCACAGCCAAAGGCCTCGAGTGCTCCGGGGCCCCTCCCTGCGGTCCCCACCTCTGCGTCCCCAGGTTCGTGAAAGTGTGATCACGCGCAGAGGACTCTCGCGTTAAGATGGTCCCTTCTTCCCTGGACTGCGAATCCCATAGCTACATTTTATGGCTTGAGACTTACTTGTATATTTTTGAACAGCGACTTGTATGGAAAACAGCTAATTTTTAAAAGAAATAGAGTATATTTTTTTCCGTAGTGGTGCCAGAGTATAATATGGAGGGTTGCGTCCTGCGGGGAAAGTAGACAGGTAGGAGCCTTGTTTTATGACAGGAACTCATCGCTGGCTCCCTGACCGTGAAGTTGGAGACCACCACCGGTTTGCTGAAGGGCAGAGAACAGCTCCAACGGGGCTTTAGGAGGAAAAGGGGTGCAGGGAGGATGCTGAGGCAATTTGGGGGACCCTGTCACGGGGGGGGGGGTTGCAGCTCTGCCTGTGGAGTGAAGCAAAAGCGTCTCTGGAATCCCAGAGCCCCTAGGGTTTGCAACCAAAAGTCAATCCTGTGGTGCACCGGGATTCTGTCAGGTGATGTCAGGGAGGCAGGGTGCTGGGCACAGGGCCATTCCTTTACAGAATGTGGGAGGGAGCCGGGAGCTTGGGGGCCTGCAGAGCATGGAAGAACTTGGAACCCGCAGTTAAGGTTTTGGTGAGGTTTCCCACCTCCTCTTGGAGGTGGTGGGATGGGGTAGGGGAGGCGGTGAAGAAGTTAGAAAGGAAAGTGTGGGGAAACCCGGCAGTCAGATGTTGGGGCTGGATCAACTAGTAAGAGTTATTTCAATTGAGTTCAGGTTTAGCATCTAATGTTCCACCCTTTGGGTTTGCAACTTCTCTTCCAGAGTACCTCCAGGCAGAAAGGTGCACAGAGAGAGGGATTTCCAGCAAGAGGTCCAAAGATAGGAACAAGAGCCCAGATGAGGTCTGTGAAGGGTAAACACTGGGCTTGTTAAGGGTCCACGTTTTCTTGCCCAAGGAGGAGGAAGAAGAGGAGGCAATGTTATCACCTGGGATTGGAGAGTGGGTAGAGTGTTTGCCTTCTCAGCTGCCTGCCGCATTGTCTTCCATATGGATGTGGTTATCTTAGAAGGATCTTGATCCTTAAACCTCCTTTTGTCTTGGATACTGAAAAGGACATTGTCAGGCCTAAAAAGGACCTAGACAAAATCTTCACTGTTTTGATTCAGAAATCTGTTTAATCAGTCTCTAGTGACAATGTAGTGGGTGTTAGGCAGGACAATGGTATCCTTTTAAATCTTGTGGCCTTCAGGAAGACAAAGGGATTGAATTTTATGGGCTTACAAGTTCAATTAGAACCGTGCCAGTGTGCATGGGAGATTATCAAATTTGTATCATAAAAACCCTTTCTAATAACCCATTGGTGAGATGGAAGCCTGAACAGTGTAAGACATATATTGGGGCTTGCAGTGGGCTTCCTAGTTAACCCTGGCAGAGCAGATGGGAAAGGAAAGGAGGGAGGGATTTCTAAAGAAGGCCGCTGGGACTTGCAGCTGTGGTCAGCTGGCTGGGTGCTTCGCTCTTCCATGATCTTCCTTCATGAATGGGCGGAAAAAGTTCTAGCTTGGTGACGACAATAACCTCCTGAATATCCCTGAGGAAAAAGTTAGAAAGAAAACTCGACCTCTTTAGTTCCATGCCTTTTTCTTTTCCTAGGGCGCCAAAGAAAGATCTCGGAGTGCAGCAAGTGGAGAGGGCCTACTGAATGTGAAGCCCATCAAACTATAGGACTGGGACTGTGGAGAGACTTTCTTAACCAGAGGGATTTGGGACAAAGTGGACCCACAATCAAATTCACCATGATCCTATGGGGCAGAGCCAAATCCCCAACAAGGTGGTTAGAGCCACAGAAAGGTACCTACTCAGTGAGTCAGCTGTGTCATGGCAGGAAGAGAACAGTAGCATTCTGTGACATTACCATCAAAAGTCGTGCCTTAATATAAAAACTACCAACCTTTCCCTCATTATTTTACCTTTTGGTTGGGAAGGGTCTGTCTTTTAGAGAGGAAAAGCCATGTTGTGTGTGTGTCGGGGGAGAGTGCTATATAATCTGCACTCATAATCACACTAACTCATTTTAGATATGCAGAATGTCATTTTTTTTCCTGTTTGCACCTGTGATGAGCTGGAGAAGAAAAATGTCAATTTCCTTTGTGACCTAAAAGGTCAAAAAAAAAAAAAAAAAAAACAAAAGAAAAAGCTAGGCATGATGGCACATGCCTTTAGTCCTAGCACTAAGGAGGCAGAGGTAGGAGGATTAACATGAGTTCAAGACAACCTTGAGACTACATAGTGAATTCCAAGTCAGTCTGGGCTAGAGTGAGACCCTACCTCAAAAAGGAAAAAAAAAAAAAAAAGGTAAATTCTTCTAGGTTCTGATAAAAGCTGAATTTAAAACCTCTCTACCAACAGCTGAGGAAACAGTTAAGGTTTCCCTGTTCAGCATTTCAAGCCTGTCACCTATCATCCACGTCACAAGGCTGATGCACACACAGAAAACTTGTACGGATACTTACTGTGCCCCAGACATTTTTGTAGATGCATTCACAGTTGATCTCACAGAAACCTTACACACACACACACACACACACACACACACAGAGAGAGAGAGAGAGAGAGAGAGAGAGAGAGAGAGAGAGAGAAGGAGGGAGGGAGGGAGAGAGAGAGAGAGAGAACCCTTTTTTATAGATGAACTCAATGGATGGAGACTTTACCAGAGTAGTATGTTATGATTGTCCTTAGCCTAATTCATATTGGCCACTTACAAGCTGGTCTTGAGAACAATTATCATCTTGATGTTTATATTGTGTAACCAATATAAGCTGTTTTATAGATAGTTTAGAAGGATGCAAGAACAAGCCCCAAGTACTCTATCCAATTCAGAGCTGCTTCCAAAGGCTACTCACAAAGTAAAATGAGTTGCTATACTTTCCCACACAGTAACACATTCAATCCTCACAATTTTCAAGCAACCATGTAAACAGCCTCATTGTAAGATAAGAAAACTGAAGACCAAAATGGTTATAAGTAACTAGTGAGTGTTCTGCTGTGAACCCAAGCAGTCTAGCTCCAGATCTTACACCTATAACCACAGAGTGGTAGTTCCTACCCATTTTTTTTTTCTGGTCTGTTGCTCTCAATGGACAGCCCTAATTTCATTTTTCATAGATGCTTCCTAAAAGAAGTGTTCTTTAGCATCTTTCTGTCTCTGTATTCCATACTATCAGCATCTCACCTACTCTCCATCTTTGGGGCACATGTTTTCCTTAGGTCTGTCTGTGTGCATTCTTGTCTAGCTGTCACTAAATACAGCTCTTGTCTTCAGCTCACAGTAGTCTCCTGTGATCATTATTCCACCATTATTCTTCCAGAACAACACCTGTTGCTACTGTCTTGACACCAGTTGTCCACTTAGTGTTCAGCAGAGTCGCTGCTGACTCAGCTCAGTTCCTCTGAGCTTCTCCAACTTCCCGGGCCTAGATCCCTGTGTGGCATTATGACTTTGGCTTTTCTAGCCCTTTCCCACATCATCCTTTTCATTCTTGGGTCTCTTGCTTGATCTTTATTATTAAATATCATCCTGTTCACATTTTCTCACTTTTCTTCCATTGTAAACATTTTCACTTCATCTCACTTAAATCTCTTGCAGGTGGAGATTGCAATTTTCACTTCAATTTTCTTTCCTTGTTGTTCAGAGGATCTTACTTCTTAGCACATCACTTATCTGACCAATTTAGCACTTTAGTATCTTAGATAATGTGTTCCTGATAGGATAGAAAGAAGTTATTTGAGCCCAGGTTCACCTGTGTCTTCCCTTATAACAAAAGTGCCTTAATGATTGCTATTATCTTGCCTTGTTAACACAATTAATTTGCCTCTCTGTCATTTAACTACTTTAAAACATTAAAACAGTTTAACTGATGAATAAGTTTAAAACATTTTGTCTTTTGAATAGTTGCAGACTTAGTATGGTTGAATATTTTGTTAACTGCAGATCTTCTCTGGATGCTTTTACTAACTAGCTTAGGTAGATGGTCTGTAGATAATGAACAAGGAATCAAAGAAGTTTAGAATGCTGAGTAAGTACCATTCCGCCTCAGGCTATGCCAATTTCTGTGGATATGACCGTGTCATCATTTAGTATTCAAAATCTGCCTGAGAAATTATACCCCCTGGATTGCTTGCTCATCCTGTTCCCAAGCAGGCTGTGGATGGAGATTTACCAAATGGTTCCTAAATTACTTTCAGAATTCCAATTCTACATCTGTTCTCTTCTCCCTGATATTCCTGCATATACACACCATACTGAAGGTGTTTAACATTCCCCTTTCTTCTTTGTGCTGACCACTCATATCACTCAGTCTATAAGTTCACCAAGGAATTAAGCATTACTCCCTTCAATGCTAAGATATACAGTAATGATTTATTTCTCAAGGGAGAACAGGAAAAATTGCTTAGCCTATTAAAGAGTCAAGTTCACCTTTGACTCCCATCTCCTTTCCTCATCTGCTCCAAATATTTAGCCATAAGGGTTCTTAGATTTTCTAATCATGTCTAGCACAGAAGTTTTAATATTTATTCAAAAAAGTAACATCTTACAACTTAGAGGTAGAAAATAATTTTATCTTCAATAATCTGCTCTAGGTACAAATTAAAAAAAAAGTCTCTAAGTCCTTACTGAGGTCATGTAATTTCAGAAACTGCCATAGTCTCACATAGCTTTGGTAAGTAGGGTGTGATGGAAGAAACATCTGAGGGGACTTTGGTCATGCTTAACTTCCTCCTATGTGCTGACTGGGTGGTCCTTTATGAGTCAATAGGTTTTCAGATGCTCTCCCCCAGCTACAGGCTGTGAATTGGACTCTTTTCTATTCCTAATACCAATTGCTCTGTTACTCCCCCATACTCCCCCAGCACTCTACCTTCACCCTCCCTCTTCCTTTCTCCTAGGGATTGGATAAGATATTTGAAAGAATTCACCAGGAAAGGGAATGAGGCGGTTGCCAATTAAACTAGAGGCAGCAAGAAAATCCATTAAAAAGGGCCCTTGACTCTCTCACTTAAGACGTCTTCTTTCTGTTATACCTTCATCCCGGGAGAATGGTGTATTAAATAGCAATTCCTATATCCTAAAGAAGATATCAGTTTAGGTTTAAATTACCTCTGGGGAGCTAAATTTTCAACTAGAGGCCACCCTAAATATAAGTTCTCAGGATCTCAGTCACATAAGCATTGGTACAATTATCACAAATACAAATGTAGAATAAAAAGAGGGAATGCCAGGAAAAGACAAAAGAAAAAAACTCATGATAGTGCATAAAGAACCAACCACTTTTGTGAGGAACTGTTTTTACTGCCTCGTGACACGAATAGATCGAGTGATCAATATGCTCCTAATTTCCTGTCAGGGACGCTTCATATTTAACTCAAATTAAAATAAAGAAATAGTGTAGATTTTATTTTTCATAGTCGTGGTGAAGAATGATCTTCAACAAGGCCAATTATCTTACCAGGTTGGGTCTGTGTGGGTGGAGAGAACTAGTAATATAAAACAGAACTTCTAGAATTCTATCCAAGAGAAACTACAAGGATCTGCCCTTGTCCATGCTGAACTTGCTGACTGAGAGGAAAGTAAATGTATTCTCAAATATGTCAGGTATGCCTAGAAGCTGAAAAACTGAATTCCAACAAGTGCCTTTTAATTTTGTGACTATATAAAAACCTGTATGTGAAACTTGTATGAAGAAGTGAGAAGAGTTTGGAAATGTGTTCTTTTTCTTAAAGATAAAGAAAAATCCATGATTCATAATCCCATTTATCAGACCCATATGGGTTGGACATTTCAGCTTTTCTCATTTTGAAAATGACAAGTTTTCTTCATAAGTTATTATGGAGAATATAGCATTATGCAAATAGCTACATTCCTCAGTGTAGTCTTCATAAGATTTGGCTTCTTATTAATAGGATTGTAGTGTAATAAATAAGAGACTCAGTTAAGCCATTAACGTCCAGGGGAAATCTTGGATGTAGCATTCTAAACTATAACTATAAACAGAAATGACTGGAGGCATACTCGTTGAGAAAGAACAAGTCCTTTTATTCCTTCAGTTTCCTCCTCTCTGTAGCTTCAGATATTTCCCATCTGTCAAGAATCAGATATTGGGAACCACAACAATGGGTTCTGCCATTAACAAGGTAAAACCCTAACTGGAAAAAAAAAAAAACAAACAAAAGGAAATAGAAACAGCTGGACATTTCTTCTCAGGACACCAGCTTGCACCAGACTACAAGGTTTCCAGGGAAGCAATATAGCTTCTGGATATTCTCAGACTTCTGAAAAGTCCCTCTTAAAGCCCACATCGGTGAAGCTTTAGAACAGGCATGAAGGATGAACTTCAAGCTGATTTTAGGTTTTATTTTTTTTTGAAGTAGGGTCTCTCTCTAGCCCAGGCTGAGCTGGAATTCCCTATGTAGTCTCAGGGTGGCCTTGAACTCATGGTGATCCTCTTACCTTTGCCTCCTGAGTGCTGGAATTAAAGGCATGCAACACCATGCTGGCTCAAACTGATTTTAGAATAGTTTCTATTACCTTCAATCCCTTTACTTTAAAACGTCATTGTAATTTATGTACTATTCACTTTCTCACATCATTGTCACTACATGATGCAGCCAACTCATTGGTTTACAGGCTGCAGAAGAATAGGAAAGAAACTTATCAGAACATAGGAGCCCAAGTTGGGGGGATATTGGCTTCCAAAGAAGGGTGAAAACTATACTTTTTGGCAACTAACGATGCCTTGGACTACAGGATCAATTTTCTTTTGTTACTCCTTGCTGCCCCCCCCCCCACAGTCCCAAACTGATAGGCCTTACGTTTCACTCACAAATATGAAAAATAAGACAATCATTTGTGCAGTAAAGGAATCAATCAAGGGGGTGGAGAGATGGCTTAGTGGTTAAGGAGCTTGCCTGCAAAGCCTAAGGACCCAGGTTTGACTCCCCAGTATTCATGTAAGTCAGATGCACAAGGTGGTGCATGCATCTGGAGTTTGTTTGCAGTGGCTAGAGGCCCTGGTGCACCCATTCTCTTTTTGTGTGTCTATATCTCTTTGTATCTCTCTGCTTACAAATGATTAAATAGCATATTAAAAAATGGAATCAATCAACAAAATTAAAAGGCATCCTACAAAATGGGATAAAATGTAAGTTATATCTATGAGATGAGAATTCATATCCTAGATATGTAAGGAATTCACACATCTTATTAGTCAAAGGAACAGCAACAAAAAATTAATTCAATTAAAACATATGCACATACACACACATACACAAACAAAAAGCCGGGTATGGTGGCATACACCTTTAATCCCAGCACTCGGGAGCCATAGGTAGGAGGATCGCCATGAGTTCAAGGCCACCCTGAGACTACATAATGCATTCCAGGTCAGCCTGGGCTAGTACAAAATCCTACCTTGAAAAAAAAAACATATGCATGATACTTGAAGTGATATTTCTGGAACAAAGAGAGAGAGAACATCAAAAAGATATATAGATGCTCAACAAGTCTGTGAAAAAATGCTCAACATAACATCTCAGACCTTTTGGGATGGCTATTTGTGCAAAAGACAAGACAGTAAATCTCAATGAAGGTATAAAGAGGAAACTGAATGTTGTTTGTTAGAATGTAAATTAGTACACCCATCCTGGGATTACTATGATTTAACAATCCATATTCTGGATCTATCTATCTATCTACATATATGTATCTAGGCATACATGTATATCTTGAAGATATATATATTAAATATATTATTATTTATTTTTTATTAGAGAGAAATAGAATGGGCACGCCAGAGGCTCTGGCCCCTGCAAACGAACTCCAGATGCATGTGCCATCATGCGCATCTAGCTTACATGGGATCTGGAGAATCAAATCTGGATCCTTAGGCTTCTCAGGCAAGCGCCTCAACCGCTAAGCCATCCCTCCAGCCTGAAGATATATTTGAATCCATTATGGTAATTGCAGCATTGCTTACAGTAACAAAGAGGTGGAAATAACCTAACTGTTCACCAATGGATGAATGGATAAAGAAAATTTCAAATACACACACACACACACACACACACACACACACACACAGGGGGACATTATTCAGCCATAGAGAGAAAAAAATCCTGTGATGTGAGACAGCATAGACAAAGCTGGAGGACATGAATTAAGCTAAGTGAAATGAAATGGAGAAATACTAAATAATCTCTTATATATGGAATCTTAAAAATCAAATTTATAAAAATATAATAGAATGGGGCTAGAGAGGTGGCGCAAGTGTATGGGTTCGATTGCAGTGTCTGAGGCCCTGGTGCACCAATTCTCTTTCACACAAGTGCACACATGCATTCTCACTACAAGAAAAAAAAAAGAAAGAAATATAATAGAATGGTGGCTTACAGGGCCTGGGAGAGATGGGAAATGGAGAAATGCTGTTCAAAGAGTGTAAACTTTAAGTTATAAAATGTATAATTATGGAGTACTGAGGTGCAGCATGAGTGGTAATAGGTGCATAAATTAATTTGATTGTGGTTAATTATTGCATAAAACACATGTTTAATCATCACATTGTACATTTTGTATGTACACAATTTTTATCAATTAAATTTTCTCTCTCTTTCTTTGTTTTTTGTGCTGAGGACTCAACTCAGGGCCTTGTGCTTGTTAGGCAAGTACTTTCTCACTAAGGTAGATCCCCAACCTGAGTTAAATTTTCTTTAAAAAATAACTCCTTGCCAGACATGGTGGCTCACACCTTTAGTCCCAGCACTTGGGAAGCAGAGGTAGAAGGATCACTGTGAGTTCAAGTCTAGACTGGGACTGCAGAGTGAGTTCCAGGTCAGCCTGGGCTAGAGTTAGCCCTACCACAAAACAAAACAAAATAGCTCCTCATTATGTATAAAGAAGACAAAGGCCAGAATATCTATCAAAAATCTAAATTAATTTTCTTAATCTTTCAACTATTAGCCAAATGAACCTTATTTATGTTTGTTTTAACCAGGCCATACTTTTCTATAAACTTGTGGTTCTTGCTGAAAACTTTCCTGTAGCTCAGGGATACAGCATGTGTTAAGCATGCTGTGGTAGTTTGAGTGTCTGCCCCCCACAGACTCAGGTATTTTATTAAAGCTTGTAACTTGTGTTTCTAGCTGCCTGGCTGGAAGAGGTGTCACTGGAGGCAGATCCTGGGGTCCAGCCCTAAGGTATGTTTAGGGGTGGATCTGATTTCCAGGCCAAAGTTATAAAGAACAGTCTGAGCTCTGGCCAGGCCCCTGCTGTTTGCTGCATGTTTCGTCCTTGTTACTTTTTTTTTCTCCCTTTCTTTTTTTCTTTTTTGTTTCTTTATTAATTAGTTTTGTATTCAGCAAATAGAGTCAGTTTGGTACCATTATTAGGCTCATCCGTGACCTACCCCCTCCCCATGGCCCCTCCTTGTTGAGATATATGGGTCATGAATTGTGGAGTTAGCCCACAGTTATGGGTAAGATAAATGTCACAAAATGTCCTTGTTACTTTTGATGTTTGCTGTCTGGTGATGGTTTCTCTCCCCTTGGGTGTATGGAAGCAGCTTCTTCAGTGACTGTTAAACTTCCCCCTGGATCTGTAAGCTTGAAATGTATCTTTCCTCTGCTGAACGGTGCTGGTTTGGATGGTCATCCCAGCAACGTGGAGCTGTCTACAACACATGCAAAAGGCCTGGCTTAAATTCTTAACACATTATTTCCTTCTCTACCTTCTTAAAATATTTTTATTTAATTATGAGAGAGAGAGAGAGAGAATGGGAGAGAATGCACATGCCAAGGCCTCTTCCTGCTGCAAATGAATTCCAGACACATGTGCCACGTAGTGCATCTGGCTTTATATGTGTACTGGGGAATTGAACCCAGGCCCTCAAGCTTTGCAAGCAGAGCACCTTTAACCTCTGAATCATTTCTCCAGCCCCCTTCTTCTATTTTGAGATGGGTCTTGAAATGTAGCTCAGACTGGCCTCAAATTCACAATCCTCCTGGGTTACTGGCATGGACCATCAGACTCAGATAGCCTGGCATTTCTTTACATGCTGAACCATGGAACTCTCAGACAAGTTTAGGGAACCAGCCATGCTTGGAGCACCTAAGTATCACATTCCTGCCAGCAATGTCTTTGACAATGTGCTTTTCTAGGAAGTATGTTTTGCTACAAGGCACCAATTCTTTTGCTTTCTTCAAATGGTTTCAACTTCAAACTCATTTGTCTACACAGCATTTCCTAACTAATTGACAAAAAAGGGGATGGGAAGAATTTGTAGGTCTATCCTGTCTAAAGCCACAACCAAACTCAGAAAGCTCACTTGAAGGTAATATGATAGCATAAAAGAAGAATGGCTGTCACACTTATTTTTAAAAATATATTATTTGGGCTGGAGAAATGGCTTAGCGGTTAAGTGCTTGCCTGTGAAGCTGAAGGACCCCTGTTCGAGGCTTAATTCCCCAGGACCCACGTTAGCCAGATGCACAAGGGGGCGCACGCGTCTGGAGTTTGTTTGCAGTGGCTGGAAACCCTGGCGTGCCCATTCTCTCTCTCTGTCTATCTCCCTCTCTCTCTGTCTGTCGCTTTCAAATAAATAAATAAAAATAAAACAAAAAAGTATAAAATATATATATATTATTTTTATTTATTTGACAGAGAGAAAGAGGGAGGGAGGGGGAGAGAGAGAGAGAGAGAGAGAGAGGAGAGAATGGGCACCTTAGGACATACAACCACTGCAAACGAACTCCAGACATGTGCACTACCTTGTGCATCTGGCTTACGTGGGTCCTGGGGAATCGAACCTGGGTCCTTTGGCTTTGCAGGCAAGAGCCTTAACTGCTAAGCCATCCCTCCAGCCCTGTCACACTTATTTTATGGAGTTACTTTCAGCCTCAGACATCTCCACCTTCATCTAGAAATAATACCATCGGCTTTAAGTCACAGGGATACTTGCACATCTGTGTTTAACACTATGAACAGTGAGAAATGCAATGAGCCCAGAGGTCCAACAATGTACTATTATTTAGCTATAAAGAAGAATGAAATTATGACATTTGCAGGAAAATAGATGTAACTGGAGATCATAGGTTGAATGAAATCCAGAGTCAGAAAGATAACTATCACATTTTGTACATATTTGGGCTGGAGAAATGGCTTAGCGGTTAAGTGCTTGCCTGTGAAGCCTCATATGTAAAGTCTAAATTTAAATTTATGTATGTACATTTACAATAGATTTGATATATATATATATATATACACACACATATATATGTAAAATTTGAGAGTATAAAGGACACTATGAGAGTGGAGAATGAGGTCTAAAGGGACCATCATGAGAGGGTAATGGAATATATGTGATGTGAAAGCAGACAGAAGGAATATTTATGGGGAGAAATGGAGCTAATAAGAGAGGGAACAGGGTAATGAGGGGGTGATAAGAACCAAGTATAACAGTACATCTGTATGGAAATGCCATAATGAAACACTTGATTTCATATGATAACTAAAAATATTAACAAAAATGTTAAAAAGAAAATAATAATGAAATCTATGATATTCACATTCTTTTGTTTTTTGACAGTTTTATGCATCTATATACTGTAGTTTGAACATATTTACCCCTCCCTACTCTTACTAAGCCTCTTCTTCCCACCATGTGTCAGTGGCTACACCACTAAAGAGAAAGATGTTCCTCCCTTATAACCTTCAACTTCCATTAGCCCCACAGGGAAGGGGAGGGCCTCATAGGCCCCACCCCCATCAATGACTGACCATCTTGGGCAGGCCTTGGGCAGGAACCTCAGCTGCTGTGAATTCATGATTGCAGTGGCCATGCCCTATCCAGATGATAGCATGCATAGCATCACTCTCCATTCTCCAGTTCTTGCTTTACTTCTGATCTCTCCTCCACAATGTTCCCAGAAACCTTGGAGAGGGTGAATATTTATATTCTTTTAAAATATATAGCCAAATATCATGCATGATTGCAATACTATCCCTTTAAACTTATAGAAGACATATCAATAGTATGCTATTTCATACTATGAAACATATACTACATAAACTAAATAGTTGATGCATATATTATGTACTTTATCCTATGGACTCCAGAAGACTTCAGGACTTTAGGAAAAATGTCTTTTCCATTACTTGCACAGCAACTTTTCCATAAAGTCCTGGTGACAATTGGAAGAATGGTCATTATCCAACTTTCCAGGCAGATAGAATAACATTAAAACACTCGGGAGGCAGAGGTAGGAGGATCATTGTGAGTTTGAGGCCACCCTGAGACTACATAGTAAATTCCAGGTCAGCCTAGGCTAGAGTGAGACTCTACCTCGGAAAACCAAAAATAAATAAATAAATAAATAAAAATATAAAAACATGAGCAGAGGTCATCAGGAGAAAGGGAAAGCATTGTGTTTGCCTGATTAATTTGAGAGCTTTTCTTGGGGACACTAATCTTCCATGACCTGTATAGAATGATAAACAAAAGGGACTTCACAGATTTAATTGCATTCTCATTTTATTACTTATTATTCCCGGCAATTTAGAATGTTGGTGTAGCAGACAGCTTCAGGTTCACTGAGATGAACTTCCAGACCAGGCACAGTTATGGAGGAAGGGATTTATTGAAGCTTACAGATCCAGAGGAAGTTCCATAATGGCAGAAGAAGCTGGCCTGCCTTCACAGGCCCAAGCAGACAGAGAGAAGTACAAGCCTAAAGCCAAAAGCCACACAGCACAGCACACTTCAGGAACTCCTGCTAGGCACACTTTGCATATATTTAGATTGAAACCTGAAACCCACCACCACACCTTACGGTCCACCCAGTGACATTGCCTCCAGCCAGGTGGCTGCAGATGCAAACTACAAACAAATAAAAAACGGAATATATTGGGGGCCATCTGTTCAAACTACCACAAAATTGGTATCAGAAAAGTCAAGGGCAAATAATAATAATGATTTTTTCACAACTTACTAAAGTAATTTGTGAGTGTGTGTGTGTGTGTGTGTGTGTGTGTGTGCTTCAGTGGTTTTTTCCCCCTCTTTGTGTCTCATTTAGTTTCTGTTGCAATACTTAAGAAAGGAAGGTTTTATTTTAGCTTACAGTTCCAGTCTGTCATGTCAAGGGAGACAAGGCAGCCGGTGTGGGAGGCCAGCTGGTCACATTTCATCCACAGGCAGGAAGCATAGTGCTGCAGTCCGGTTCGCATTGCTGGTAGAAATCACCAACAAAGAGAAGCTTCTGGGAAAAAGAGGTTTATTTTGGCTTACAGGCTCGAGGGGAAGCTCCACGATGGCAGGGGAAAGTGATGACATGAGCAGAGGGTGGACATCACCCCCTGGCCAACATAAGGTAGACAATAGCAACAGGAGAGTGTGCCAAACGCTTACATGGGGAAACTGGCTATAACACCCATAAGCCCGCCCCCAACAATACACTCCCTCCAGGAGGCATTAATTCCCAAATATCCATCAGCTGGGAAACTAGTATTCAGAATACCTAAGTTTATGGGGGACACCTGAATCAAACCACCACACATAGGGTGGACAGGAAGTGGGGACTATAAAACACCAGAGGTCCTACTCCTAGTGACCTACTTCCTCTAGCAAAGCTCAGCTTCCTGAAAGTTTCATAATCTTCCCATATAGTGCCAGTAGCTGGAAGCTAAATGTTCAAACACAAAAATTCATGGATGAAATTTTATATTTAAACCACAAGTCTTCAAGTTGTTGTCTTTTAAGGTATTATATTTTTACCTGTAAAGTTTTAGTTGGTTTCTTTTAATATCTCCTATTTCTCTCCTCATCAAGTGTTTCCTTCAATATCAGTCGTATTTATAAGATGTATAATACTTGCTTTAATATCCTTGTCTATGAACTGTATAATGTCTGTTTTGTGGGGATCTATTTCTATTGATTGCCTTTTACTCTAGTTTTGATAGTTCTATGCTTTTATGAAGGTATAGAATTGAATTTCACTTTCTTTTCTGTTAGCATTTATTGCATTACTTTAAAGATTCCGTTCAGATATTTGTGGAATATTTTAATCCTTTTGAGACTTTATTTTAAGCTATAATACAGAGGATTCAAACCTGCCTCTCTTTGGGGATTATTGCAGTTACCTTCTTGTTGCAGGCACAAAGTTCTTGACCAAAATCAGGAGGAAAAATGTATTTTGGCTTACTGACTTGAAGGAAAATTCCATGATGCCTAGGGAAACATAACATGAGCAGAGGTTAGACATCACTTCCTGGCCAACATCATGTGTACAACATCAGCTGGAGAGTATGCCAGATACTGGCAAGGAGAAACTGGCTATAACAGCCATAAGCCTGCCCCCAGAAACACACTTCCTCTAGCAAGCTGTAACTCCCAAATTGTTGAGGCTGGGAACCTAGCATTCAGAACACATGGGTTTATGGGGGACACCTGACTCTAACCACAACATTTCAACCATGGCCCCCATAAACTGATGACTATCCATGATGTAAAATTCAGTGCATTCAGTTCAATTTTAAAAGTTCCCATAGATTTTATCAATCTGTCAGAAGCAGGCAGCTCCAGGGGGATTTGTGGTGAGGGTGAGCCGAACTGGAAGAAGGTACCCAGAGTAGACATTCACAGACAACAGTTACAATGTAAGGCAAGACAGGACAGAGTTGAGCTGAGTCTAGCTGAGCCAAGCTCTTTATTTCAGTCACAGGATGCTTATATAGGGAGTGTGCACACAGGACACACCATACAATGATTTTGTCATCATAAGGGATGCTGAATCATTGTTCTAATAATAATATTTAGCCATCTTGTGTGCTCAGCCGGAAGTCAAGCTTATTAAATGTATATGCCCCCACACAATCCCAGTGCTGTCCAAACATCCTCATAGTCTAAGGTCTCTGAACTGATCCATAAAAATCCACCCATAATGTCACAGAGTAAACATTCACACTGCAGAAGATGGCACTGAGCATAGAAAAGGAAGATTTAACCAATACACATTTTAAAACAAACAAGTCAAACATCAAGTTCCATAGCTCCAAGTCTGGCATTTCTAACCAGTCTCTCCAGTTCCAATTCTACCCCTACAGCTGGGCTCTTCACCGCTTGAGGAACAATCCCAAGCTGGCAGTTCTCCTTTGCATTAATCCAATCATAGTACTGGCATCTCCATTGGGTCTCTACTGCAACCCACAGAATATCCCCGTGACTCCACTGGAGCAGACAGGGATTTCCAACAACCCTGCTTCACATTGCCATGGCCATTTCCAGAAAACTAAACTGTTGCAAATCCAATGACCCTATCTTTCCTGCATTTGTTGTACTCCATAGTACCAGGTGGGCTACCAACTTTTTAGTTTGGGGGGAGATTAAGCTAACTTTGAAGAATGGGGCACTCCTCTAGCATTCAGGCCCCTTACTTTCCAAAGAGTCCACATTGTTTTTGCTGTCCCAATGCAGAACAGCTAGCCCAATCTCAATGGTCATAATCGCTCAAACAGTTGCAGCTGAGCAGATGCTGTCTCCAGTCTGAAACTTCCACTTCATTCTGTGCTATATCTACCTGCTCACACCAGTCCATTTCTATGCAGTGCAATCCTGCACAAATTCTCAGGATAAAGGCAGGCAGCAGGCAGCAAGACTCTCACACAAATTGCTTCTAGCCCAATCCAGGCAAAGCTCTTTCTTCTTCTCATAAACCAAACCTTATAGTCTTCAACTGCATTTGGGTCTTTCAACTGCGACTAGAATAGCCCATACATGGTCTACTTAGAGCACTGCAGTGTCTCCTAATCCAAGGTTTTAAAGTCGTCCACATTCCTCCTGCAAATCAGTTCTGAAAGCCACAAAGTCAGGTTTCTAGCAGCAACATCCCCACTTCATCAACATCACAACATCCCCATAATGCCAATTATGCTGTTGCAGTTACCTTCTTATTGTTGGCACAAAGCATCTGACCAAAAGGAGTAGAGGAAAAACTTATGATTGCAGAGGAAAATGTGGCTGGCCAACATCAGGTAGACAAAAGCAGCAGGAAAGTGTGTCAAACATGGGCAAGGGAAAACTGGCTCAAAGACGCATGAGTCTGTCCCCAGCAATACACCTCCTCCAGCAAGTCTGCAATTCCCAAATTGCCACTAGATGGGGACCTAGTGTTCATAACACATGAGTTTACGGGGACACTTGACTCAAGCCACCACAGGGACTGAGTTCCATCACTAAGATATCACTTTTATCAGTATTCTTTTTTTTTTTTTTTTTTTTTTTGAGGTAGGGTCTCACTCTAGCCCAGGCTGACCTGGAATTCACTATGGAGTCTCAGGGTGGCCTCGAACTCACGGCGATCCTCCTACCTCTGCCTCCCGAGTGCTGGGATTAAAGGCGTGCGCCACCACGCCCGGCTCTCAGTATTCTTAGTACATCATAGCATCTCTGCATTTTGCTAGGTGGAAACTTGAATGCCTTTGAGCACTGTGTGACCTTCAGAAACTGTTTTGGCAACACTTTGAGGAGTTTTCTTCACATGTGCTCATAACCATCCTCAGCCAAGGACTCAGGAGAACTCTTTTCCCGATCATTACAGCTTTCTCTCCTAGTAGCATCATCCTTTTCTGGTATATTGTAAATAAACGATGGCTATGTTGGTAGCCTCAAACTTTGATCTTGGTTTCTTCAACTCAGCAAGAGTGCTCCTGAAAACATCATGGCTTGAAAACACTACTTTAACCAAAAAACTGTCTCTGAACAGTACTAAGGAAATCCCAAGTGTTTCATTAGTTTTTTCTGTCTGTGATCAGCCTTGTGCTGACTGGTGTCAAATGTCTAAAAACCATTGTGCTGTTTTATTTTGTCAAGGCTTATGGTGGTTTATAACTGAAGAGAAATTCCTGCTGCTACTAATTCTTCCTGGTCAAAGAAGTTTCAGGTCTTCTGCAAACTTGCTCACTACCCCTCTACCATACCAAGCTGCTGAAACTGCATCAGGACCACCAGTTATCAGATGGATAACAGAATAGTAGATGTATCTAAGACTCACAAATGATTATTGACTCTTCAAATTGTATTAACTGCTACCAGTGCATCTCAGATCACTAAATAAATCTGTTTACTACATTAAAGAAAATTAGTCAAGCTGGGTGTGGTGGCACAAAGCTTTAATCCCAGCACTCGAGAGGCAGAGGTAGGAGGATTGCCATGAGTTCAAGGCCACCCTGAGACATAGTGAATTCCAGGTCAGCCTGGGCTAGAGTGAGACTGTACCTCGAAAAACCAAGAAAAAAAAAGAGAGAGAGAGAGAGAAAGAAAGAACTCCCAACAGGCTAATACACCCATGGATATTAGGAGTGCTCTGATCCTCTGTTGGTTTATCATGAAGATGCTACTTGACAGAAGATGAGGCATAGGAAACCAGTGTTGTCATGCAGAAAAAGAAAATTCTAATGCGCATTACAAATAACACTATAAATGTTGTGGCATTTCTCTTTATTTAAGCATTACAGCTGACAGATACATCTCCATTTCCTGAACATATCACATAGAGAAGAAGAATGAATTTTTTTTAAAGAATTGAGAATGAATCTTCAAAGGCTAAAGGGACCTTACTATAAGGAAGAAAGTTCTTCAACCTTCTCAAAGGAACAAGAGAGAGGGAGGAGTGTGTGATGATGCTAAGTAGGTGCAGTGCATTTTGACTGGGGCCAGGCATAGAAAATTCCTCTGAATTACAACTAAATATACTAGGCTCAGCAACAGGGAATATGACCATGTTATGGTCATAGAGACCCATTTTTCTATTGTTTTGTCTTTGTCTCTCTCTTTCTTAGACTAATTTATAACATGTTTGTTTGAAAGCACTTTAAGCCACTTTCCAAGGCAACCTTGAGCACTGAATAACATTTTTTTTTCTTCATCTAGCAGTTTCTTTTGCAAAAGAAAGGGACTTTACACATCTTTCTCATTTAGAGGTTTCTCACACTTTTTTCTTTAATGAGAGGAGACATTTCCAGAAACTGAAATTCACTGATAACATCAACCCCATCATAACAGAAGCAATCTGGCTGATATGCTGGTGGTCATGAGGGAAGATGGTCACTGTCAATGGGAGTGAGAGTTGGGTTAGGGTTCTTCCCTAATGAGAAGGAAGTTAGGAAAATTATATTTCATTATAAATATGTGCCCTCAAATCCTCAACATTAGCTAGAGCCTGGATGGCTGAGTATCAAGATAAGGGCAGATTTGATTGGGTATAATGTAGATATGGGCTTTGGGAATCCTAGACAAGAATTTATGCATTTTAGATAATTGGGTAACCAAATCAGTTAGAAAAACCATTTTTCCACATAATTTCCTGTGATGCTATTATTTATATGTGTGGGGCACAGTGTGTATAAAGTGTTAGTGACTGTTCTTTATTGCTCTGAGAATATCTTCTCTTCTGGCCGTGGCTTTCCACTCTTAAGTACTCTCTACTAACACAGCATCTGTAGCAGAAGGGTTTTATAGCCTGCCCAGACCTTTTTGTTGTGGTGTTGTTTAGTGTTGAATTGGGGTAGGAAGCAAGGAAAAGGAGAGTACCCCAGCTGGCAGCAACCTCCAGGAGCATATGCCCTACCTTAGGGGCCCAGGGCTCTCTTAACTGTATTCCTATGGAGTATGAAGCACCCAGCTGCAGAAGGTCATCATTTTACTTTTTAGGCCATTGTTTTTCTTACTATACCCTGTGCCTCTAGGTTTGTTTTCTCTTAATGTTAGTGTATCTGTGTCACTCCTAGAGTTTTTAGTACTTTAATTTCTCTCTGGCCTTTGGCCTATAGCACAATATCAATTTTCATACTGGGTTTGCTGTCTTGGCTATGTCAGCCAAATTGAGATTATAGGTAAATTTGTTGCCAAATGATAAAACATATGGTAGTCATACTTTTATCTATAAATATTTCATTTATTTAAAATCTAAAGTCACATTATTGTATATAATCAGACCCATACAAATAAAAGAGTCAAACAGACAGTCATTTTAAAAGCTAAGTGAAAACCAGTTGTTTTTCTAGTGGGAAAAAAAAGGAAAGTACACCCATTATAGATCAAGGAAAAGAGTTCAAATACAGGTTCTGCAGTTCTCTTAATTGGTGGCCCTCAACATATCTGTAAAATTGGGGTGAAAGTTAAATGTGGCATGCAGGTGAGAGAGACTAGGAAGGTTAGAGACTGTTGCCCTGTGTAGCCAGTTGCTTTGAGACAGGGTTTTCTGTAGCCCATGTTTGGTCCTCACCATTCCCTCCCTACCTCTCTCTCTCTCCTTCTCTCTGTCTCTTTCATTCTCTCAAATAATAAATAAATAATTTTTAAGGGTTTTTTTTTTTTTTTTTTTAGCCAGGCATGGTGGTGCACAGCTTTAATACCAGCCCTTGGGAGGCTCTACCTTTAAAAACCTTGAGGCTATGTAGTGTATTTCAGGTCAGCCTGAGCTAGAGTGAGACTCTACCTTTAAAAACAACAACAACAGGCTGGAGAGATGGCTTAGCAGTTAAGCGCTTGCCTGTGAAGCCTAAGGACCCCGGTTCAAGGCTAGATTCCCCAGGACCCATGTTAGCCACATGCACAAGGGGGCGCACACATCTGGAGCTCATTTGCAGTGGCTGGAAGCCCTGGCACGCCCATTCTCTCCCTCTCTATTTATCTCTTTCTCTGTCTGTCGCTCTCAAATAAATAAAAATAAACAAAAAATTTTTAAAAAATACAACAACAAGGCTGGAGAGATGGCTTAGTGGTTAAGCGTTTGCCTGTGA
This sequence comes from Dipus sagitta, assembly GCA_036346955.1. NCBI lineage: Eukaryota > Metazoa > Chordata > Mammalia > Rodentia > Dipodidae > Dipus > Dipus sagitta. The sequence continues at coordinate 85,433,171 of CM070775.1, read as the reverse complement.
AGCCTAAGGACCCTGGTTCGAGGCTCAATTCTCCAGGCCCCATGTTAGCCAGATGCACAAGGGGGCGCATGCATCTGGAGTTCGTTTGCAGTGGCTGGAGGCCCTGGCCCGCCCATTCTCTCTCTCTCTACCTGTCTCTTTCTTTCTCTGTCTGTTGCTCTCAAATAAATAAATAAAAATAAACAAAAAAATTAAAAACAACAACAAAAAAAGTGTTTTGTGGCATTAGAGATGACACTTAAGGCCTCATGCATGCTAAGTACACCCTACTTGGCAGATCTTTGTATTTATTTATTTATGAGATCAAGAAAGAGAAAGAAAGGGAGGAAAGATAATGAGAATATAAGCATGTCTGGGCCTCTTGTTACTGCATACAAATTACAGAGACATCTGGTTTTACAGGAGTACTGTAGAATTAAATTGACAGGCTTTGCAAGCAGGTGCCTTAATCTTAATAACAGAAAAAGTGGGCTGTGGAAACGGCTTAGTGGATAAAGAACTTTCTGCTCAAACATGAGGACCAGACTTCAGATCACTATCACACATGTAAATGCCAAGTGGGCATGATGGCCCACCTATAAATCCAGAACTTGGAAAAAGGAGACAGGGGATCCCCAAGGCAAACTGGATGGCTAGACTAGCAGAATCAGTGAGCTCTTGATTCAAGTGAGAGACCCTGCCTCAGTACATAAAGTAAAGAGCAGTCTAGGAAGACATCCAACATCAACCTCTAGCCACCGCACAAGTCCACAGATCCATGTGCACACACATATACAACATTAAAAATAGTTAAAAAGAAAAAAAAAAGATGGACAGAGGAAATGGCTCCATGGTTAAAGGTGCTTGCTTGCTAGCCTGCGAGCCAGAGTTCAATTCCCCAGCCTGCATATAAAGCCAGGTGCAAAGTGATACCTGTATCTGTGATCCCAATGCACCTGTTCCAATGGAAGGTGGAATCAGGAAAATCCAGAAGCTCATTTGCCGTTATACATGCAGTGCAACACGAGACTGTGTCTCAAACAGAAGGTTGTCCTCTGACCTCCGCATGCCAACATGCACGCTATGACACGCACCCCCCCACACACACATCATACCTTCACAGGTACACACCCACCCCCCCACACACACATATACCGTGAATATTTTAAAAGTTAAAAGGAGAAAAAATGGAGTGGTAGTGCACTGATCTAATGTCATTTCATTTAATGCCTTTAAAAAATTAGTACTTTTAAGGAAATATTTTCTGTAGGTCTGAAGTACAATTTGATGAAAAGATTGAACAATTCTTTTTTGTAAAGTCAATAAATAGCATATAGGAAAGGACTGCATTGCTTGGGAGACTTTCCCGCCTGGCTTCTCCCCCTAGCTGCTTGCTTCAACCCCTAGAGGGCAGCATGTTCTCAAAGAAAGTCATCCAGGACCAATTAAAATCCATTAAATGACCAATTAGCTTAGATTGGATTGTTTCTGGTTGACCTTACAAAAAGACTCTGGAAAATGTCAGCAAACACGCTACCAAAAATTTAAGCAAGTAGGCTCTGTAATTTCTAGTGACTATCACAGTCCTGTGCTTTATTGAGACCATCAGGTGAGTAGTATTAAGTGCCCTGGAAACAAAGAATCCTGATGTGTTGTTACCTTTGTGGAAGGAAGTCTGCTCAGGAAGAAGCACGTGGTTTCTCAGACGGAGTTGCTCATTCGAACCTCCGGTCATACCCACTCTTCTCCAGAATCTCTTCAAAACTGAGTGACAAGGCCAGAGACAGAGGTCCCTTGCTCCTCCTGCTCCCACTTCCTTTCATTCTTCTTAGCCCATCAAGCCTGGGGGCCACTGCTTCTTTCTTTCTAAAATTATTTTCACTTCTTCACTTAATTCCATTTAAAAAATATTTTATTTATTTATTTATTTATTTAGGCGCGCGCGCGCGTGAGAGAGAGAGAGAGAATGGGTGCGCCAGGGCCTCCAGTCACTGCAAACGAACTCTAGAGGCGTGCGCCCCCTTGTGCAACTGGCTAACGTGGGTCCTGGGGAATCGAGCCTCGAACTGGGGGTCCTTAGGCTTCACAGACAAGCGCTTAACCACTAAGCTATCTCTCCAGCCCTTAACTCCATTTTAAGGGCCTCATACCTAATGAAGAACACACAGACCTCACCCACCTCTATACCCTAAATCCCCTAAGAATACAGCAAAGTACTCAGGCTTCCTAAACTCTCCATCCAGACACCTCATGTCTTACACCCAAGTCTCTACTCTCCATCTTGTGTCTGCTTTCTTCAGGGATGCAATCTAGGCTCACTCACTAATCAAAACCTCATGCTTCAAATATGCAACATGAATGAAGATGCTAAGTGCCTTCATCCACCTTCTAGAAAGGCAAGTAGAGATTTCCAGGCACTGTGATGCCAAAATCATCTTGGAGAAAACATATCACAATTTCTCCTATTCACAGAGGCACACCATAGAGGTTTCTAAACTAATTCTGGTTGACTTGGATTTTTGGCGACTCCTTCTGTCTTAAAATATATTGGGATTGAGTGGATAAAACAGTTTTCATTTATATATGAGACACAAGAGGGAATTTTAATGAAAAATAACCTTTCCAGTATTGAAAGGTAGTATCCATTAATTCAATCGAACATTATTTTCATAAGCAAATATCTTTGAAAAAATTAGCAAGTAAATGCTTAAATAAATTACCTACATTGAAAGCTGTTACTGGCAGGTATGATAACATGTTTCCTGTTAACTAGTTTACATTTCTTTTGAAGTGAATTTCTGGCTGACAGTGTTTATGTCACAGATGGTATCCTCACCTGCTTCATTAAGGCCTGTTTAGAATACAGTTCTAATGTAGGTTTTATTCTGTGTAAAGCCACCTAGAGATAATTTTAAATGATCATATCGACTAACAAACACGTAATCAAGAAGCTCTTAAAATTTTATTAAAATTCAGGTCTTTCACCATTAGTGAACCTGCTTCATTAACATATTAATAGATAATGTTCCTGCTCATAATTAGCATGCATTTTCTTTGCATCATTGTAGTTGAAAGAATTCAGGTGGGGTTTGATAAAGTTTTTTTTTTTCTTTCCTGCCAACAAAGCACCTGTGAGAACAACTGACGATTCTGACCACTTTTCCATTTTCATCATCTCCTTCTTCCTCCACACCTTTTGCTTCTTAAATCCGAATTTGCACTGTATTTCTCCATGTGCAGTGTTCTATGAATTAAGGATGTGATAAGTAAGGAACTGCATGCAAATGGCTGAAACTCCGGCCTACTCACTTATGGATGATTTCTACCTACAAATGAAACTGCAGACTCAAAAATATTCTCATCTACCATTTGAGAAAAGCTGAACTGTGGAACTGAAAAACTCTTCTCTTCCTTTGAAAGAATGATTTTTAAAGGCCTAGTTCTTCAAAATGTGACTGACGAGAACAGAGAAGAGAGTCCATGCCTGTTTCCATACAAAGAGTGACATCCCTGTCAAGGAATGGTGTCATACCGAGAGGAGCAGTTCAGGAAAGTGGTTGTTGTCTTGTCTTTCAATAACTATGAAATTGAAATTAAGCCTATAGCTGAGATTCTTTAAGTAAAGCCATAGTGTTATTTTGAAATATTCTCACTGATGTACTAGTTGGGACTTGTTAACACTGAAAACAATGATGAAGATTAGGGTGCTGGGAAGATGGATCCCTGGTTACAGTGCTTGTTACATACTCAGAGGACCTAAACTCAGACTCCCAGCACCCACATGAAATGGCAGGCATGCAGCTGTACTTCCAGTGGTGAAGAGACAGAGATAGGAGGGTGCCTGAAGCTTGCTGGCAAGCTCATTCAGTTGTATCTGTGAACAGACTCTACCACAAAGGAAAAAAAAAAAAAAGGTGGAAAGAGGTAGAGCTTGTATCAGTTACTTTCTAGTTGCTGTGAACAAATACCTTACCAGAAGCAACTTACAGAAAGAAAGGGTTTGTTTTCTGCTTACAGCTTGGAGGGGAAATTTCATGGTATAAAAGCAGGAGCTAGAGCAGAGCTGGTCACGGTCACATTGTCAGGCAGGAAGCAGAGGAAGAACAGAAAATGAGGCTGAGCTACAAAACTTCAATGCCTTTCCCCAATGACCCACATCTTCCAACACAGCTCCACTTCCACCCACTTCCTAAACTTGGCCACCAGCTGGGGAGTAAATGAGCCTAAAGAAGGTATTTTACATTCAAACCACAACTAGGATACCTCATATCAATCTCTGGCCTCAACATGCACGTACACATGCAAAGAAAGAGAGACGGGGGTAGGAAGAAGAAGGAGAAGAGGAAGAAGAAGAGGAAGGGGAAAGGAAAGGGGAAGAGGGGTGGGGAAGGAGAAAAGGAATGTAGCAGGAAGGAAAGAAAGAAGGAAGGAAGGGAGGAAGGGAGGGAGGAAGGAAGGAAGGAAAGAAGGAAAAATAGGGCCAATCAAATAAAGTAGAAAAGAAGATCTATATTTTAACAAATTAGTAATTATCCTCTGAAATGGGCTAAACAACCAGCCAGTTCTGCTCACCACAACCATTCTGAGGCAGTGCTTTTCTGCAACTTTTGAGTCCATCTTGACAAGAAGCAGAGACTGCCAGAATGCTGTAGATATATTGGAACTTCTTACCTGAGCCAGAGATTAGATTTGCATATAAGGGGTCTCCACCAGAGTTCTGTACTTTTAGGTTGGGTTTTGTGTCTCAGGAAACATCCAGACTTTCTCTCATTTTAGCCAGGATCAAATGTAGGCCCAGACAAGTTTAGTAACTCCCTCTAGGTCTATAAGCTTGTTCAGGGGGCACAGTTGAGGATAATATTAAGACCTTCTGATTTTTTTTAATTTTTAGCACATTTCTTTCTTTTTTTAAAAAAATTTTATTTGCTTATTTATTTGAGAGTGACAGACAGAGAGAGAAAGAGGCAGATAGAGAGAGAGGAATGGGTGCGCCAGGGCCTCCAGCCACTGCAATTGAACTCCAGATGCATGCGCCACCTTGTGTATCTGGCTTACATGGGCCCTGGGGAATCAAGCCTCGAACTGGGGTCCTTAGGCTTCACAGGCAAGCACTTAACCGCTAAGCCATTTCTCCAGCCCCACATTTCTTTCTTAAAACTTGCCTGCCCTGATTTCCTTAAGAAAAAAAAAAGACATGATATCTACCAGTTATTAGAATTAGTGATTTGACTTGCTGACTTGGGAGAAAATAGGTTCAGTATGACACAAAGAAAAAGGTAGAATTCAAGCACAGTACTGGAAAGGTGCTGCTTTTCTTTTAACACTGTGATCCTGAACTACCATTTCCACATTTACAAATTAAATTTATAGGACATAGTACAGCATGCCCACTAGAATGTTCTGCACTAGTGGAAATATTTATCTATACTGTACAATATAGGAACCCCTAGCCATACATGGCTATTAAACATCGAAAATGTGGCTAGTACAGCTTGTGAATTTTTAACATTATTTAATTTTAAGAAAATTTAGATAACCATGTGTGGGTACTTTATGGGACAGCACCAACTTGACATATCGCATAGACGAGTTAGATTCCCATAATGCTGGTGAGCTAGAGACCTCTGCTGGAGGGGACTGTTACCTACATGACACAGAACACAACTTTTAAGTGAGGTGGGTGGATTCATTTTATTTATTTAAGTTTATTTTTAAGACTGACATTTTGGAATTGCTTATGTATATTAGTACTAACACCGCTATTGAATGTGACATGTAAGTTCTCTAGGTCATGAGGCTGAAACAATGAAGACTGCCCATATTAATTATCTGAGTCAGGTTGGCTGTGGTGACATTAACTTTCTCTTATTGGGCTAATTAACAGGACACTGCTAAATGAAAACATTGCATTTTGGTTATCTGACATGAGTAATGGAATATAAGAGATCTCCAGGCAGAACAGGAAGCATTCTTCAGATGGGGGACAGTCTCAACTTGTATTCTGTCAATTAAGAGGAAATGTATGCTGACTGAAGTCTTCACTGAATTTAAGACAACAGCTTTTGGTTAATGGACTAGAAAAGAAACACTGCAGCCGCTTGTCCTTCCTTACTGACACAACCACACACAGTTGCCTCCATGGAGCTAGGGTCCCTTGGTGTTCTTATATTAGGCTGAAAGGAGAGCTATAGACATCTTGCTGCTCTTAAATTGTGTCCTCTAAAATGAATTTCACTGATATACTTGGTTTCTTTCTCATCTTACTGCTTTCCATGTTGCTCACTGCCCTCTCTTTTTGCCATCAAACCCTAAATTATTCAAATCTCAGTCCTTATGTATTCACTCTCCTGAGAAGGCAGGAGCTCATGTTCTCTTCTCTGGCCACTCTCACCTTCAGGGAAGAAGGGCAATATTGGGGATAGAACCCAGGGCCTCAAGCATGCTAGCAAGTGTTCTACCACTGAGCCCCCAGCCATTTTAATTTTATTTTGAGACAGTTCTGTTATGTAGCTCAGGCTGGCCTTGAGCTTCCAACCCTTCTGTTTAGTCTTCTGAGGAGCTGGATCCAGATGTGCACCACAATGCCCAAATTCTTACATCTTCTTGGATTCTATGTTCTTGCTTTCAGTTCTAAGACTAAACTCCGAAAGTATCTACAATAGAGGTGGTAGCTGACCTAACAGCTGTCAAAAGTAATAGAACCAATATCTAGCCAGAATATCCAGAGTATTTCTAAATGTAAATTTCAAAAATAATTCTCAGTGTATGCTAACTACTATTATGTGAAAATTTTAAATTCTTCACATTTCCAAATGTAGCAACAGATCCAAATTTATATGACAAATATCTGTTTCAATCCTATAAGGGAAAATAGTTCAAGTAAGCATGTAAATAAATAGTCTTGGTAAAAATAAACTCTCACGTAAACAATGATGTTTGATCTCTATCTCATTTTTTTCAAAAGTTTTAAAATTTTTCTAGGGTTATTCTTTTAATTCTCAATAAATCATGGGAGACTCCTACTTTCAAGTTTTTCCTTTAAATGCATAGATTGTATAAACTTAGAGAAAACATAGATAGGGGAATCCTATATGGAGAAAATATGAGGTTACTAATTGAAACTCTATCACTATCTCTCTCTTAAAAATGTACTTATGATGCTTCTCTTTTTTTCAGATGGGAACTGGACCTGAGGAGGTAAATGACCCAGTACACTCCACCCTGGCCCTAGCTGAAACCACAGAGGAATTGGGGAAATAAGCAAGAGTGCTACTTTCTCAGTGAATCTGGTATCAGCACAAGAGTGAAGGAGATAGATACTGAGGACACTCAATACCTACCAAACCAGAGATCCAGAGGCTCCTAAGTGCCCATCACTGAAGTAGATTTAAAATGCTCCCAGCATGGCTCAGGAATTTTGTGGAAGAGGGGGTGGAAAGATTGTTAGAGCCACAGGCTGGGACATTTTGCACAGAGCCATTGCCTCCCCCCATAACTGACTGCTACCCCCACAATGCATGACCCACAATCCCCATGGGGTTGACTTGCCTCCTCAATGAGGAAGGCCTCTTCAGAAAAGGGGTGGGGAGGAGGCAAAGGATGGTACCAACATGTGATGTTTACATACAAAATATGTCCATATCTAATAAAAATTTTAAATGTAGATATGAAATGAATAATAATCTCACTTTGAGATGAAATATTAAATTATCTTATCTTAAATAATATGGATAACTTGAGAAAATATAAGTCCAGTACTCAGTTATTCAATATCTTATTATTATATTACATATTTATGTTAACATGTTGCATGTTGGTCATATACCCATCATGTTAAACTCCTATGTTTCCTCTTTCCCATCCCCATTCCACTGAAGGCCCTCTTCAGTGGGGATATCAGTATTCACAATGAATGCAAAGAAAAAAGGACAGTCATTAAAGCACATCTAGATGAGACAAAAAGCTAAAACAAAACAACTGAACAATGAATGTACAAAAATATCAATAAAAATTAAAACATAAAAATATGGAATACATATTACAGCCTCAGTCAGCATTCCTTCCTAGGAGAGATGCTGTGGCTTTCCCTCCCTTTAGCTATCTTTTGTAGCAGTCTCTGCAGGTGCAGGGGAGGGCTGATAGTCTTGGGAATTCAGACAAGTGAATATAATTCCTGTGAGGGAACTGCACTTTCTGACAGAATTCTCTAGACTGCGATGCTACCTCCCCAACTTCATCTCTGATGTCATGGAGATTGTTCTTTCCATCTGCCAGTTTTCTTGTGACTGAGGTTCTGAGGGTGGGGTAGAAGGCCCATCTGGCTGTGTTCACTTTTGTCACTGGGAGGTCTCTTTCCAACAGTGCCCACCAGGAGACTACACCAGGCTCAGCAATCAGAACTTCCTCCAGGCAGTGGTGGTGGTGGTGGTGGGGCTTCTCAGGAAGTTAATTCCAGGGTGACTGTGGAGAATCTGAGCTTCAGGATCCCATACCACACTTCTGTCTCCATCTTTCTCAGCTGTCTCTCCAAGCATGCTGCGAACAGTCCCTGGTCACATCCCTGTGTCTGAACAATCTTCACTACCTGTCTGTTCATGTGGTGCTATGTCCAGGAGGGGAGATCACCTTCTTGATATCTATGGTTGACTTTGGCTCAGGGCAAGTAGTACAGTGTGTTGTACTTTTCTGGGTCACATAAGGTGGCTTCAAATATGTCACGTTACCTGGAAGATTGTAAGTAATGGTAGGGTTACAGTCTATCATGGACAGGAAGACGTGGCAGCAGGAACAGCTTGCAACTATGGTGGTAGGAGCTCGCTCACATCTGAACAGATAAGCCAACCTATCTTGAGATTCTTAATTTTACCTCCTAAGTGCTAGTATTAAGATGTATCACTATGCCTGGGGATTGAACCCAGGTCTCGATGCATGCTAAGCAAGCACTGTATAGACTGAACTACATCTCCAGTCTTCTTTACTGATTTTTAGTTTGAAAGACCTATGAAAAGATGAGAATGGGGTATTGAAACCTCCCACTATAATTGTATCAGGGAGACATTTCTTGCCTTTTAGTGTTTGTTTCATAAAATTGAGAGACCTAATATTCAGTATATGAGTATTTAAAATTATTATGGCTTCATAATTAATTGTTCCACTTACTAAAATGTAGTGGCCTTCTTTTTGTCTTTCAAAGTCTATCAGACATGAGAATAATTATGCTGGCTTGTTTGGGGCTCCCATTTTCTCAGTAGGTTGCTTTCTATCTTTTGACTCTCAGTTTTTTGAGTGTCTTTTCCACTTAGGTGTGTTCCAATAGGTAGTTGGATATTACTTTTAATACAATTGATTTGATTTTTAAAATGGTGAGTTGAGACCACTTGCATTTACGATTACTATTGAGTGGGGTTTTCTATTTCCTTTTGTTTTGTTGGTTATTTTTCTGATGAGATCGAGTGAGTTCAGGGTGGCATGGCCGTAGACGGTTGTTTTTCTGGTTGGTTAGAGTATTGTTCCTTTCTTTCTCCTCTTCTTAGTATTAGGAGTTTGCTGTGATGGACATGGTGAACTCATTCCCAGCTTTCCTTCTGCTCATTTTTTTTTTCCTCTCATGAAATATATTCTTTCTTGTGCTCCCATAAAGGAGACTGTCTTTCTTCTTCCTCTATTCATGGTACTTCTTTAAATATTTTCTGCAGTGCTGGCTTTGTTGCCTTAGGTTGTGCTTATTTGAAATGTTCTTATTTCTCTAATGCTTTTAAGAGATAACTTTTCTGGCTAGCAATTTTGGGGCAGTTACTTACATTTCAAGGCTTATAGTATATCATTCCATTCTTTTCTTTCTTTTAGGGTTGCTCACATGAGATTTGATAGAATTCTGATGTTTCTGCCTTTGTATGTGAGCTGACATTTTCTCCTTACAGTTTTGTTCTTGGTGTGTGTGTGTATAAGTGTTACAGGAGCCAGAGGAGGATTCCGAGTGTCCTCTATTGCTCTTTCACATTATTTCCCTGAGACACATTCCTCACTGAACCTGGAGCTTGCCATTATTTTCAGTTAGACGGGCTGACTGGGTGTCTCCGTGATCCTCCTGTTTCTGTGCTCCCCAGCCCAGCCCTGGGGTTACAGGCATGCACTTCCATGCTCAGCTTTGTGTGTGTGTGCTGAGGCTTGAACTGATGTCCTCCTATTTATACACAAATACTCTTACTTGCTGAGCCATCTCCTCATCAGCCTGCTTTATAGGTTGTGTGTGTGTGTGTGTGTGTGTGTGTCATGGTGTGGTGTATGTACACACATGTGCCCATGTGTCACACTATATGCTCACCTGTGGCAAGGTGTGCTTACCTATAGGGGCCACAGCAGAATGTCAGCTCGCCTGCTGCATTGCTCTTCCATCATTCTTGTTTGAGCCAGAGTCTCTGATCCTGAAGTTTGACCTTTTTTTTGGTAACCACAAGCTCTGGAGATTCTTGGGTCTCTGCTCACTGAGTTCCCACTTCCCCATGAGTGGAGTTACAGATGTGTATGACTATGCCCAGCTACTTATGTGGATCCTTAGGATCAAACTCAAGCAGTATGTATGGTCTTGTACAGGAAGTGCTCTTACCTGCTGAGCCACATTCCCAGCCCCATTTACAGTTCTTAATATTGCTTCTCTACTTTGTATTCTTTTATGAGAGAGAGGGGGGACTAGGGTCTCCAGCCAAGGAAATCTAACTCCAGACATGTGCCTTTAATCCAAGAACTTGGGAGGCAGAGGTAGGAGGATCACTGTGAGTTCAAGGCCAGCCTGGGATTACAGAGTGAGTTTCAGGTCAGCTGGGGCTAGAGTGAGACCCTACCTCAAAATAAACAATAAATAAGTAATAAAGTCATTTCTGATGATACTAGAGAGCATATGCCAGAGGCTTGGGGACTTCTGTTTAGATAAGGTCTCACCTCCTATAGTCTCCCCATCTCCCACAGGAGTTTTCAGACTTCTCTTCCATCACATCAGTAGGATTGAGGGAAGCAGCATTATGTCCTTAGCCCATGAAGGAAAGGTCAGGACATGGCACTTGTTTCTTTGTGTCTCAAGTGGGAAAAGATAGCACTTTTTAGCAAGGGTTAGCAGGTCCATGACTTGTCGGGTGGGGGGGGGGGTGAGCTTCCTGTCTATACCCAATTCCTATACTCTGTGTGTTCAAACATACACATTGTAATCTTTTATTTATTCACCTGATTTGGGGTTTGTGAGCCCATGGGAAAGGGAACTTGACTTTCCTCTATCCAACTAAGAACCAGCACAACTGGCCAAAAGGGGATTGGCAGCGGGTAGATAGGAAGCTAAAGCTGAGTTGTGGGGACTCCAGACCTATGAGGCTTGTGCTAGTCTACTGAGTATTCCAATCCTATGGGGGGGACTTCAAATTTATTTTTAATTTTAGGGAGAGATGGAAGGGAGAGAGAGAGAGAATTGTCAGGCTAGGGCCTCAGCCATTGTAGTCAAGCACAATTCTCTTGCGCCACCTAGTGGGCATGTGCAATCTTGCACTTGCCTCACTGGTGGCATCTGGCTCAGTGAACTCACACAATCACAGAAAGACAAACATCGCATGGTGTCACTTATCTTTGGTCCCTAACCTGGAACCTGCCTGAGTTGCTGGCACACCTAATAGGCAACTCAAGGCCCAGAAAATAGGGATGGAAACGTTTAGGGAGAGGGGAAGGGGGCACAAACACAAAATTAAATCCATAACAGGCTGATACCATAGAACCTTTATCCTTGGAGATAGCCTAAAAGATATAATCCTCAAAAGGAGTAGATGGAGCACCTGAAAAGTAGGGCTCTGGTGAGCATGGGATGAAGCCTAAGCTTAAAAGAAATTTATGTTTCTGTCTCTGGCCTGTAATTCCCAGTACCAGAGATGGGTTGCTACCCACATTGAGCTATTGATCAGAGAGACCCACGAGGTCCCCCAAATCAAGACAGTTTTCTGTCAAAGCGCTTGATTACCTGCCTGAGGCAAAAGCTAGGACCCTATTGCTGAAGACACCATATGCTGCTGGCACAGAGCACAGAGAGACCTGACTGGAATTCAGAAGAAAGCCAGTACCCAGACAGTTAGCCTGTCTAGTACTGGAAAGCACTACATGAGGTACTGGGGGAAGTGGCTAACAATGGTCTGAGCAACCAGAGGTCTAAGCTACTCAGAAGCAAACACCCTGACAGGATGTACACGCCAGTGCAATAGTGGCACACACCTTGGTGGGTAACCTGTAGCTTTCTGGTTGGCTAAGAAATCTGTTCAGTGTAAAGAAACTCATATCTGGAATTGGGAACCAGATCAGAATCTTATGGAGAGAAAGATTATGTTCTCCAGTGTCATGCTTTCACAAGTCTTTAGCTAAAAGAGGGGTTACATTCACCAAATTCTCCCTAAATTAATAATGCTTATCCCATTTAAACTATGCTGACTTCACTCTCCTTTGGAGAATCTGTTCTTCTTTTTCAGAAGGCAGCAAGACCAGAGGAGATAAAGTACCCCTCCCACTTCAGCCAAGCCAGAGCTGAAATCACAGAGGAATTGGGGAAATGAGCAAGAGTGCTGCTTCCTTGCTGAACCTGAAAATCAGCTCCAGTGTATAGGAGACAGACCCTGAGGATACTCAACATCTACCAAAGCAGAGATCCAGAGATTCCTAAGAGCTCATCACTGAAGTAGATTTAAAACTCACCCCCATGGCTCAGGGAATTTTGTGGAAGAAGGGGTGGAAAGATTTTAAGAGCCACAGGTTGAGACATAATGCCCAGAGGTATTCCTTCTTCCCCAAAATAACTGACTGATGCTCTCACAATGCATAAACCACAACCCCGTGGAGAATACCTGTAACCCCACTGAGGAGTGTCCCCAATGGGGTAGGGGCAGGGACGAGGGAAAAGAGTGTATCAACACATGATGTATACACACCAAATATGTTGTTAATAGTAATAATAGTAAACATTAAAAAAGAAAAAAGAACTCTCTTTAATCTGATCAATACTTTCAGCAAAGAAGCAGAATAAAAATTCAGTATATAAAACTCAGTGTTTTTCTATGTGCCAATAGAGACATTTCCAAGAAGGAACTAGAAAAAACATACTATTCAAAATGACTGTGGTGGTTTGATTCAGATGGCCCCCATAAACTTAGGTGTTCTGAATGCTAGCTTCCCAGATGATGGAGATACGGGAAGTAAGGCCTGTTGGAGACAGTGTATTGTTGGGGGGGGGGGACGGGCTTATGGGTGTTATAGCCAGTTTCCCCATGTCAGTGTGTGGCACACTCTCCTGTTGCTTTGTCCACCTTATGTTGGCTCAGGGGATGATGTCCACTCTCTGCTTATGCCACCATTTTCCCCTGCCATCACAGAGCTTCCCCTCAAGCCTATAAGCCAAAAGAAACCTCTTTTCCCCACAAGCTGCTCTTGGTTGGGTGATTTCTACCAGCAAAGTGAACCTGACTGCAATAATGACTTAAAAAATAAAATACCTAGGACCAACCTATGAAAGAGCTATACAATAAAAATTTAAGACACTTAAAAAGAAATTTTAAAAGGTGGTCGATGATGGAAAGGTCTTCCATGCTGGGCATGGTGGCACATATCTTTAATCCTAGAACTCAGGAGGCAGAGGTAGGAGGATTGCCATGAGTTCAAGGCCAACCTGAAACTACATTGTGAAACCCAGGTCACTCTACCTCGAAAAAAAGAAAGAAAGAAAGAAAAAAAGAAAGAAAGAAAGAAAGAAAGAAAGAAAGAAAGAAAGATCTTCCATGATCATAGGCAGATTTAATATTGTGGAAAATGGCTATATAACCAAAAGTTGTGTAGTAGTACAAAATAATTCTTTTCAAAGTTCCAATGGTATTCTTTACAAAACTAGAAAAAAAAAATCCTAATTTTCATATAGAAACACCAAATACCCTGAATAGCCCAAACAATTCTAAGCAGAAAGAAAAATGCTGAAGGTATCACTTGTAGGGGCCTCTCTGGTTTCCCTAGCACTGATTCAGTGCTTGGGTAAGAATACATATAGAACATAATTGCTGGAAATGACACATGTGACATGTAGTTTGAAAACTAATTTTCATGAATAAGTCCATTGTTTGTGGGTAAAAAAAGTTTTCTGCACAGCAAAGGAAACAATTTTGTATCAAAAGAGATTACCTAAAGAATGGGGAAAAAAACTTTGCCAACTATATATCAATTAATATCTAAGATGTATGAAGAACTATGAAAACTAAACACAAGAAAATATCTCCAAATCTTCCAGTCAATAAATAAACTAATGAACTGAATACATAGTTCTCTAAATACAAAACACAATATTTTCAAAAGTGTTCAAAATCCTTAGCCACTAAGCAAATGCAGGCTAAAGCAACCTTGAGATTCAATCTTACCCAAGTTAGAGTGGCTAACATCAAGAAAACAAACAGGCAAGGTTGTGGGGAATAAGGAACTTTATTCATTGTTAGTGGAACATAAGTTTGCAGCCAGCATGGAAATCAGTACAGAGGTTTCTCTACAATAGAACTACCATATGACTCATCTATACCACTCCTTGGTCTCTCTCCCAGAGACCCTAATTCCTACCACTGAGATACTTGTGCACCTGTGTTTATTGAAGCACTATTCACATTAGCTAGGAAATGGAATCAGCCTAGATATTCATCAACAGATGAACAGATAAAGAAAATTTGGTATGTGTATATATTACATATAGATGTATATAAATTTTGTATGTATTTATTACATGTATATGTACATATAATTGAATTTTATCCAATCATAAAAATATGAAATCATGATATTTGCAGGCATATAGGTGGAACTGAAAATCATAATGTTAAGCAAAATAGGCCAGATTAAGAAATAAACATTTTTAAGAAATAAACTTTTTTCATGTATTGATCCCAGATTTATATATGCAGAATTTGTACATGATGAAACTAAAAAGAGGACCAGGAAAGGAAGAAGAGATCTTTGAGGCAAGGGACAAATAGAATCCATGTGACATGAAAGAAGGTTGGGGACTATTGGAGGAGGACAAGGAATCCTTGGAAGGGAGCAGGAGTATGGAGGATGGAATGGCAGGAGGAGACTGTTTTAGCTACTCTTGTCTCACTGTGATAAAACACCTGGCAAGAAGCAGCTTAAGGAAGACATGGTTTATTCTGGCTCAGAGTTTCAAGGGGTAGGCTCCACAGGGCAGGGAAAGCATGGCAGCGTGAGCGGGAGGCAAGCTAGTCACCATGTAGCCACACTCAGGAAATGGGAGGGACAGACAGTGGTGCTGGGCCATGAAACATCAAGTCATACCCTAGTAATCCATTTTCTCCAGCAATGCTCATAACAACGTAGACACAATTAGAAAATGGATGAACAGGAAGTGGTTCTAGGCTATGAAAAATCAAGTCACACCCCAGTGACCCATTGCTCTAGCAATGCTCAACTTCTTAAAAGATCCACATCTCTCTCTCATAGCACTACCATCGGGGATATAAGTGTTCAAACACATAAGGCTCGGAAGGCTAGTTCACATGCAAGTCACAATAGAAATCATAAGAAAATATATGTATGAAACATTCATAAGGAAACCCATTACTTTTTTTGTTGTTATTTTATTTATTTATTTGAGAGTGACAGACAGAGAGAGAAAGAGGCAGATAGAGAGAGGGAGAGAGAATGGGCGCGCCAGGGCCTCCAACCACTGCAAACGAACTCCAGACGCATGCGCCCCCTTGTGCATCTGGCTAACATGGGTCCTGGGGAGTCTAGCCTCGAACCGGGGTCCTTAGGCTTCACAGGCAAGTGCTTTACCGCTAAGCCATCTCTCCAGCCCCGGAAACCCATTACTTTAAAAACTAATATAAGAGATTTTTTTAAAAGTAATTTTAAGACAAGACTGCAAAACATTAAATCCTAAGTGTGGGACCCTTCTGAGGAGTGGCTTGTAGGACCAAGCTGATGGCAAGCCCTTAAGGCCTGTGCTGATGAAAATAACCCAAAATGCAAAATCTGCACCAGCTTTGCATCAACACAGTTTCCAGAGAGTGAAGGACTTCTAAGTGATTTTATTCTGGAACCTTAACTCTGTTGTCTGCTACTTTCTTTCTGAAGAGCAAGAAACTCAGCCATAATTTTGGAAATGATTCAAGATTATCAGGATTTAGAGTTACAATATAGTAAAGCAATCCCGGAGTAGTTGAGGACTTTGACTACAGTTTGTCTTCAGCGTCCATAATGGTACAAACAAATTCACCAGTTTTGGAGTTGTTTTTAACTCAGAAATGCCCTCATTGTCAATTATTATGTCACGACTACAAATGAGTGTACAAGTAAATAAATTTTACTTGTTCTATATTCGTTCTACACTTACCATATACCCTTTGTGATATACCTTGTTTACTGAGTTTGTAAATATCTTGTTCCTGTTTAACTAAATAAATTAACTCATGTGATAAATCCTGTGACACTTGAGTTTTCAATAGTGTGTGTTTTGGATCATCCATCAACAACCCTTCAAGTTTACAAGACTGTCCTCCACTCATCCCCAAATGACACTTGCATGGACAGTTTTCACTGAGGTCACTGGGCACTCAAATGAGGGTGGCAACTATAATTTCAGCCACAGACTCTGGCCCAACTCCACTGACTTGATCTAAATACATAAAGGATGTTTGCACCCATCAACTGCCACCATGAGCATGGGACTGAGCATTAAGAAAGCACTAATAACTTCTGCTATAATTATTGATTATTTTATTCTTTTTTGAATGCATGTATGTGTGTAGTGTGTATACATTTGTGTATGTGTGTTCTTATGTGTGTGGGCACACATGTGTGTAGGTGTTTATGCACATATGAACATGCATGTGGAGGCTAGATCTTGATGTCAGGTGACCTCCCTCAGTCACTCTCCACTTTATTTTTTGAGACAAGGTCTCTTGCTGAACCTAGGGCTCATAACAAAAGGAAACATGTCATATTACCCCTTAGTTTAAGCCAGTCCATGAAATACTATGATTTGTCCATCTTTGATTGAAAGCTCTTGTCAAGGAAACTGATTTTATGAAATATCCTGGTCCATGTCAAATGGCATCACATTAGCATCAACATGAACAAAGAGTGAAGGATGGGCTTGGCACAGAAGCCTAGCCTCTTAGAAGTTGCTCTTTCTGATACCTTGTTAGCACAGATTCAGTGATTTGGAGAGAAGGCTTATAGGAGATGATGTAGAAGGACAATGCCATACTTTACAGCCCTTTTCAAACCAGTGGGGTAAATAACTGACTGCCTCTTACATCTCTAATTACATGTGGCATTTTGGTTCTGTAATTAAATTCAAAATAAATTACCCTCAGCAGTTTGCTAAATTTAAGTGCTGTTACACAACGAGGGAAAAAGATCAGTGAATGAAATGAGCTCCTTCTCAACTTGTGGATATGATTTGAAGACACTAGCTGGGTTTGTAACTGCAAAAATAAACTCAGTCATACTTAACTCTTCTGAATCTAGGATGCCATTGAGGCCATTAGAATTTTGGTCATTGGATTGTATTGTTTGGGAACTAGTTGTAATAAACCCTCATGTGCAGGAAGCTCAAAATAAGTAATGGTCATAGTCTAGTTTCAACATAGTTTCCTGTGGAGAGCCGAGAGAGTGTGACCGCCATTACAAGATGGCGCTGACATCCGGCCTCGGCCCTGGTGAACAAGTAGAATAGCGCATGTGCAAGTGGTAAAAGCGCGCCAAGTCACTGCCCAGCCCGGGCATATGAGCGTCATATGAGCGCGCAGCCAATCAGCAGAGTACACGCCACCTAGGGGCTATATAAGCGGCGCCATTTCGGGGCTCTGGGTCTTTCCTCTCTTCATCTGTTAACTGGAATAAACGCTTGCTGCAGAAGGATCCTGGTGTCCGCGTGCGTTCTTGCTGGCGAGACGACTACGCGGGCTACAGCTGGTGCCGAAAATCCGGGACGCCGGGTGCCTGTCATCGCCGGCGCCGAGGAGACCCCCCATTCACGGGGAAGGATTCAGAACTGCAGGACTGAGGTAGGTTCTGAGAGGCATGTTTGGTCTTGACTTGTCTCATCTCTCATCCAAATTGGTAGGAGCAATTTTTGCTCTCCCTATTGTGATGGTGGCTCTCGTTCTCTTCTTTGTGAACATGGGAGCCTCACATTCGGAGCTACAAGACAGCATGTCAGAAACAGAACGGGATAAAAGGTTAGGGGCCCTTGAGGAAAAAGAAAAAGACGTCTCTAAGAAAAAAGGCCTTTCTGTGGACGCTAAGTCCACAGAAAGAAAAGACAAGGGAAAAGACGCCCTGGGAGAGAAACATGAGAGGGAAAAGAGAAGTCCAAAAAGGAGGCCTCTTTATCCGATAAAAGAATTGGAGGCTTTAGGAATTGATAGCTCAGAGTCTGAGGATCTTAGTCCCTCCGAGGAGGAAGAATTAGATGGGGAAGTGGCTCGCTATGGGGAGGAGAGATATTATTTTGATGAGCTACCGCAAAATCGAAAACAAAAGAAGATAGGAGATAAGAACCACGCGGCTTTTCAATCTGCCGCCCCTGCCATTCCCAGTGCTCCTCCGCCTCATGCCGGCAAGCATTGTTCAGATTCCTTCCTTTCAGAGGGGGACAGAAGGAGGTGCTTACAAGCCTTCCCGGTGTTTGAGGCTGCGGATGGAGGCCGCGTCCATGCGCCGGTAGAGTATGCCCTCATTAAGGAACTTGCTGAATCAGTTAATAAGTATGGAGTAGATGCTAATTTTACAGTTATGCAGCTTGAGAGACTCGCCACTATGGCAATGACTCCAAATGATTGGCAAGTTACAGTAAAAGCTGCTCTTCCTAATATGGGACAATATTTAGAATGGAAAGCCCTTTGGCACGATGCTTCTCAAACTCAGGCAAGGGCTAATGCCAGTGCAGAAGATAATCAACGGCACTGGACCTTTGATTTACTAACAGGGCAAGGCCAATTTGTTCATAATCAGACAAACTATGACTGGGGAGCATATGGTCAGATCTCTGCCGCTGCTATTAAAGCATGGAAAGCCCTCTCAAAAAAGGGCGAGGCCGGGGGACACCTAACAAAGATTATTCAAGGCCCCCAGGAGTCATTCTCGGACTTTGTAGCCAGGATGACAGGATGCAGCGGGCAGGATATTTGGGGACCCAGAACGAGTTAAGCCAATGATAGAACAACTAGTGTTTGAAAATGCCTCCCCAGAGTGTAAGACAGTCATTGCTCCTAGGAGAAGCAAAGGGCTGACAGACTGGATAAAGGTTTGCCGAGGACTCGGAGGCCCACTCACTAATGCTGGCCTTGCAGCGGCTATATTACAGGCTAAAAACCGCCAGAGTCTCGGAGGCAATAAAGCTTGTTATAACTGCGGCAAAGCGGGTCATTTAAAACAAGATTGTCGTGCTCCTGCACAAAAGAAAATTCCAGGACTATGCCCCAAGTGTAAGAAGGGCAATCACTGGGCCAATGAGTGTCGCTCAGTTAGAGATATTCAGGGAAAACTTATTCAGCATGATACCCCTTCTGAAGAAAGAAATGAGAATGTTCCAAAAAACGGGTCTCAGGGCCCCAGGTCTCAGGGCCCCAAAAGATATGGGACACAAGTGGACAACAGGAGGGCATGTCTAGCTGTAGAGCAACAAGAGGTTCCGCAGGACTGGACCTCCGTTCCACCTCCCAATTCTTATTAATGCCACATATGGGAGTGCAACCAGTCCCAGTTGAATTTGAAGGTCCCCTCCCTAAAGGAAGTGTCGGCCTTATTTTAGGACGCTCCTCTCTTACCCTAAAGGGGCTTATGATTCATCCTGGAATAATGGATCAAGACTATACTGGAAGGCTTCAGGTTCTTTGCTCTTGCCCGCAAGGCATATTTTCAATTTCCCCTGGGGATAAGATTGCTCAATTAGTTCTCCTCCCCAGCTTGCACGACCATTTTCCTTCCACCCAAATGCCAAGAGGCACAAAGGGGCTTGGTTCTTCAGGAACTGACTGCGCTCATTTGGTAGTTGATCTTTCAACTAGGCCTACTTTACAACTACAGATAGAAGGGAAGAGCTTTTCCGGCATTTTGGACACTGGAGCTGATAAAAGTATCATTTCCTCCCGATGGTGGCCTAAGGCGTGGCCTGTTACACAATCGTCTCACTCTTTACAAGGGTTAGGATATGAGGCTAGCCCTGCAGTGAGTTCACGGTCATTGACTTGGCAAACACTAGAAGGTCAAACAGGAAGCTTTATACCCTATGTGCTCCCTCTCCCTGTTAATCTATGGGGAAGAGACATTTTACAGGAATTAGGACTAGCATTGACTAACGAATACTCTCAGCAAGCTCTGGATATTATGAAAAGGATGGGATATAAGGAAGGAAGAGGCCTTGGCAAAAAAGAGCAAGGGAGATTAAGCCCGATCCCACAAGAAGGTAATGCAGGGAAGCAAGGTCTGGGTTTTCATTAGTTGCCATTGAGGGTTCCATGCCCATATCCTGGCTCACAGAGGAAGCCATATGGGTTCCTCAATGGCCTCTTTCCTCTGAAAAGTTAGAAGCTGCTACGAGGCTGGTTAAAGAACAAGTACAGCTTGGTCATTTGGAGCCCTCTACCTCTCCTTGGAATACACCTATTTTTGTTATAAAAAAGAAATCTGGAAAATGGAGACTTCTCCATGATTTGAGGGCCATCAATGCACAGATGCGGCTATTTGGCTCCGTGCAACGAGGCCTGCCTTTGCTCTCTGCTTTGCCTAAACAATGGAAAATTATAATTATAGATATTAAGGATTGCTTCTTCTCCATTCCTTTATGCCCACAAGATAGACATAGATTTGCATTTACTCTACCTGCTGTTAATCATTTTGAGCCAGATAAAAGATATCAATGGAAAGTTTTGCCTCAAGGCATGGCCAATAGCCCCACCATATGTCAGTTATATGTGCAATTGGCCCTTGAACCAGTTAGAAAACAATTTCCCTCTCTGCTGTTAATCCATTATATGGATGATATTCTTATGTGCCATAAGGAATTAGTTGTTTTACAGACTGTATATCCTTTATTATTAAAAACCTTAAGACAATGGGGCCTGCATATTGCTTCCGAGAAGGTTCAAGTTTCAGAAGTAGGTTCCTTTTTAGGGACGGTTATTTACCCAGAAAAAATAGTTCCTCAAAAATTAGAGATTCGCAGAGATCATTTACGAACGTTAAATGATTTTCAGAAATTATTGGGTGATATAAATTGGTTGAGACCGTTTCTAAAAATTCCCTCTGCTGAATTGAAGCCATTGTTTGACATCCTGGAAGGAGATGCTCATATTTCTTCACCTAGAGCCTTAACACCAGCTGCAAGCCGCGCCCTAAAAGTGGTAGAAGAAGCTTTACAAGATGCTCAGTTGAAACGCATAGAGGAAGCCAAAACTTTCGACCTGTGCGTTTTTAAAACTAGGCATTTACCAACTGCCGTGCTGTGGCAAGATGGACCCTTATTGTGGGTTCATCCCAATGCTTCTCCTGCTAAGATTATTGATTGGTACCCAGATGCAATTGCTCTGCTTGCCCTTCGTGGATTAAAGGCAGCCATTACTCATTTTGGAAAAGAACCCAAGTCTTTAATTGTGCCTTATACAGCCCATCAAGTTCAGATATTAACCGCTACTTCTGATACTTGGGCGGTGTTAATCACCTCCTTTGGTGGTTTAATAGACAATCATTACCCTAGACACCCTATTTTACAATTTGCCTTAACCCAAGAGGTTGTGTTCCCACGCATTATATCTCGGGAGCCACTTCAAGATGGGCTGGTGGTCTATACAGATGGGTCAAAAACAGGAGTAGGGGCCTATGTGGTTAATGATAAGATTATATCTAAACAATATCATGAAACCTCACCTCAAGTTGTGGAATGTTTGGTAGTATTAGAAGTTTTGGAAAAATTCCCAGGTCCCCTGAATATTGTTTCGGATTCCTGTTATGTAGTAAATGCAACAAAAACTTTAGAGGCTGCTGGGTTGATTAAGGCATCTAGCAAGCTTGCAACAATTTTTCAAAAGATTCAGTTTGCCTTGATTAATAGGAGATCTCCTGTTTTCATTACGCATATCAGGGCTCATTCGGGCCTACCGGGGCCCATGTCCTGTGGAAATGACTTGGCAGATCGGGCCACGAAGTTTATCATGCTTGTTCTTTCATCAAAATTGGAGTTGGCTAAAAGTTTTCATAAAAGGTTTCATGTCACAGCTGAGACATTGCATCGTCGGTTTGACATCACTAGAAAAGAGGCTAGAGACATAGTAACTCAATGTCAAAATTGCTGTCAATTTTTACCTGTGCCTCATGTAGGAATTAATCCCAGAGGAATTCGCCCATTACAAATTTGGCAGATGGATGTTACTCACGTCCCATCTTTTGGCAAATTACAATATTTACATGTTTCCATTGATACTTGTTCTGGAGTTATGTTTGCTTCCCCATTAACCGGGGAGAAAGCAGCCCATGTTATTCAACACTGCCTCGAGGCGTGGAGTGCCTGGGGGAAGCCCAAAACACTTAAAACTGACAATGGACCAGCTTATACTTCTCAAAAATTTGGACAGTTCTGTCACCAGATGGGAGTGACCCATTTGATAGGTCTCCCATATAATCCTCAAGGACAGGGTATTATAGAACGGGCTCATCGCACTCTAAAGTCTTATTTAATAAAACAAAAAGGGGGAGTCGATGAGGCTCTGCCCTCAGTCCCACGAGTGACTATATCCATAGCACTCTTTACTCTTAATTTTTTAAATTTGGACAGTCAGGGCCATTCGGCGGCTGACCGTCATTGCTCAGAGCCTAACAGGCCACAGGAGATGGTTAAGTGGAAAGATGTTTTGACTGGTCAATGGAGAGGACTGGATCCTATTTTAATAAGATCCAGGGGAGCTGTTTGTGTTTTTCCACAGGAAGAAGACAATCCATTCTGGCTACCAGAACGCCTAACACGTAGACTTGTGATACCTGACGAATCATCGAGATCCTGTGCGGGAGCCGAAGAAGTGGACAAGATCCATTATGAAGACCCTATTCTACTAGAGTTGACCCCTCCCTAGCTGTGGGCCTGACATCCTGGATTTCTTCAGCCTTCTCTTTCTTTAAGGAATGGGTGGGAGTGGCGCTGTTTGGTGCAGCCCTATGTTGTGGCTTAGTGTTCCTGCTTTGGTTGTTCTGCAAGCTCAGAGCTCAATAGCAATGTGACAAGGCCGTTATTGCGCAAGCACTTGTGGCTATGGAACAGGGATCATCTCCTGAAATTTGGTTAATTAATTAGACTGAGACCCTCAGTCGATGCACCTCAGGGGTTTAGCCCATTGCACTGAGTCGATGGGAGATCTAAGTCTAATCAGCCCTTGCCTAAGTGGCTGCAGCACCAAAATATGAGATTGACAGCCCTTGCACCCCCAGGAACAATATTCCATTGCACGGGGATGGGTGTCAACTCCCCTTTTTGTCTCTCCCTTGGCCTTTGCACTCAGAGGACTTGTCTCCATTGCACCTGATAAGGTGAGGGAGTGAGCTCTTGATTGCTTATTCCCCAAGGAAGGAATTTGCTTGATCCAGCATAGGGTTGTTTGGTGCTGCGCTGGTTGGGCTATGAGGCAGTTGTCATCTTATTAAAACAAAAAGGGGGAGATGTGGAGAGCCGAGAGAGTGTGACCGCCATTACAAGATGGCGCTGACATCCGGCCTCGGCCCTGGTGAACAAGTAGAATAGCGCATGTGCAAGTGGTAAAAGCGCGCCAAGTCACTGCCCAGCCCGGGCATATGAGCGTCATATGAGCGCGCAGCCAATCAGCAGAGTACACGCCACCTAGGGGCTATATAAGCGGCGCCATTTCGGGGCTCTGGGTCTTTCCTCTCTTCATCTGTTAACTGGAATAAACGCTTGCTGCAGAAGGATCCTGGTGTCCGCGTGCGTTCTTGCTGGCGAGACGACTACGCGGGCTACAGTTTCCAAATAATATGAAGTCTCTTTTAAGAATTACATATTTACCAAAATTTATAAATAATTTCATACATATTAAACCTGGTAAAATTTTTCTTTGTCTTTTCGAGATAGCTAAGGAACAAAGAAGAGAATTGTTTTCCGAGATCAGATGAGATTGCGTGCATCCAGGGTAGTATGGCGGTAGATGAAGTGATCCATTCAAATTGGAATCAAAACCATAATAAATCGCAATGAAATGTCTAATGACAAAGATACTTCAGGTTTACTGAGCATTTTTTGGTTAAAAAGTACTCTCATAAATTGTATTCATTACCTTTCTCTTTGTGATGACAAAAAGCAACTTGAGGAAGGGTTTATTTTGGCTCACAGTTTGAGGATAAAACCCATCATGTCAGAGATGGCATGGTGATAGAATCATGAGGCAGCTGGCTACATTGCATCCACAATCAGGAAGGAGAGAAAGATAAATGCTGGGTCTGAACCCAGCGATGTCAACACACAGGATGTTGCCGTCCATCTTCAAGGTCAGTTAAACCTCTCTGAAACTGACAATGGAATATGACAATGAGTCAGAACAAAATGCCTCACGGCTCTGCTTTGTGCATTGTGCTAAGCTTTCAGCTTGCTCACCATCCAAGAGCCAGGTTTTATGTTTATCAGTCAAGTAAATGCCATCCATAGTGATTAACTCCTACGAAGTTAAATTTATTCAGTTTTTACTCCATAAGGAAAGAAGGAGCCAAACTGGTGATAAAGTATATGGCAGAGTGTTTAGTATGCCATGTACATATGTTAACTGCTTTTCACTACAATCTTCCAGATATCCCTCCTGGTTCCCTAGTCTCTACTACCACAGACTGGATGAGTATTCCCTGTCCTTCATATCATAGAAGTGGGCCTGAATGAAATGGCAAGAGCTATGTTGAAAGTGAGATTCTAGCTGGGCGTGGTGGCACACGCCTTTAATCCGAACACTTATTCTAAGCCACCCTGAGACTACATAGTGAGTTCCAGGTCAGCCTGGACTAAAAGGAGACCCTACCTTGAAAAACCAAAAAAAAAAAAAAAAAAAAAAAAAAAAAAAAAAGAAAAAAGAAAAAAGAAAGTGAGATTCTATCGAAAGGACTACAAAAATAGCTATCTGGAATAGGTATTAGTGCTGTTTATCCAATATTCCCACATTTTCCCATAATTTGAGAACATGGTAGAAATGTCCGTTTTAGGTTTGGTGAAGCCATGTATTCATATGTCTGGTTTAGCCTGTGAATTGTGAGCAGAAATAAAATGTGGCACTTCTGGGCCAAGTACTTATTGCTTTCTGGCATAAAATAAAGTTACATATCTCATAGATGGACATATATGTTTCTCTTTGATAATGAGAATACATTGAAAAAATGACAAGATCTCAAAGAGTTTTCTGGAGCCTTTCTACAGATCAGACATAGTTCATTATTCTTTATACTTTAATATTTTCCACTTGTCTTTAAATAGTTATTTGAGAGAGAGAGAGAAAAAAAAATACATAAAGAGTTTGGGCATGCACCTCTAGATTCTGCAAATGAATTCCAGATTCATATGCCACTTTGTGAATCTGGCTTTATGTAAGTACTGGGGAAATTGAATCCACGATCAAGCAAGCACCTTAACCCACTGAACAATCTCTTCAGTCCACATTTTATCTTTAAACAATCACTATTTCCCTATCTATTTTGTTGATATAACTATTGCCATCTAGTATTTAATATTGTACACTGGGATAATATGATGTCGATTTCTTTTTTGTTGTTTTTGTTTGTGTGTTTGTTTGTTTGTTTTAGATTGTAAGATTTTTTTTGAAGGTTTTTTTATTTTTTATTTATTTTTTAATTTTTTCTTTCTTTATTAGTCAGTTTTGTATTCAGCAAATACAGTCAGTTTGGTACCATTATTAGGCTCATCCATGACCTACCCCCTCCCCTTGGCCCCTCCTTGTTGAGGTATACGGGTCATGCATTGTGGAGTTAGCCCACAATTATGGGTAAGCTAAATGTCTCTGCATATCATGACCCAACATGTGGCTCTGACATTCTTTCCGCCCCCTCTTCCACAAAATTTCCCCGAGCCATGTAGGGTTCATTTCTGGTCTGCTTCAGTGATGAGGTGTTGGGGGCCTCTGTGGCTCTGGCTCTCTGATTTGGTAGGAGTTGATTTTTCTCTGTGCTGATCTCCTTCCCCCTTGTGCTGGTATCCAGTTCATCAAGAAAACAGCCCCCTTGCTTGTTTCTCCAATTTTTCTTAGTTTCAGCCGGGGCCCTTTTGAGGTATGATGGGGTGGCTCTCTCCTTAGGATCTACATCTATCTGAAAAAGAAGCAGATTCTCCAACGGAGAGTAAGTTAGCACCAGGACAAATGAGATAACCCTTACTTTTTTTATTTTTATAGAGAATTTAATAGGTGTAGGCCCTCTTGTAGCCCACAATTGATGGTAGCTTGATATTGGAGAGTGGGCTTATGTTTGGATATGGTTGTGACTTGTTTCCCAGCTCCAGCTATGGGTCCCATACCACTGAGGGGATCAGTTAGCCAAATTGAGAGCAGTTGGTTCCCCACCATGGCTGTGTGCCACCACTGCACTTGTGTAAGCATCACAACAAGTTATTTGCTGCTAAGTAGGTTAGACCATGCGTTGCTTCGACAGATATTGGTCATTTTCCCCCAGTCACCCATGTAGCACCTTCTGGCACTAGACGCGCTGACTGTCTGGGGACTGACTCTCTTCCAACCTCCAGCCATGCCATTCTAATTTGCATGTCAATCACATAAGGTGTCTTCAGCAGTAGGGTCTTACCACTAGCCTTTGGTGGGTCATCAAGTACTCTGACAGAAATCTGTCAGACTTTTAGGAAACCTTGTAGGTCTCTCTGATCAAAAGCTCACTGTGGATGATAGCCCCATGCTGGGTCTGGGAGTTACAGGTCAGTGCCCACTAAGAAAATGAGGAAAAAGCTAACTAGTATACAAGCGTTAGAGATAAGAGAGAGAGAGAGAAGGAGAGGGGAACTGAGGGAGGGAAGATGTAGGAGATTAAGGTTAGTCTTAATCTTACCCTCTCCAGTGTCCTGTGGTTCAGGTGTTCCCTGTAAGGGCCTGGTGAAGGATCGGCCATTTGTTCTGTCTTTTAGTAAGTAGAATATTATGGTACCATTGCCGTTTGAGTCTAGATTTGTGTTTCACACCCCTTTGATGCCCTCCCCTCCCTCCCCTTCCATCCTAGTGTCTAGTCTAGGAGATGCTTGCTGGGTATGTAAGGTATCTTCGGTAGATTCAGGTTAGGTGCTGTAGATGAGTGAGACTATGTGGCGATTTTTTTTCTGTGATTGGGTAAGTTCACTGAGAATGATCTGTTCCAGGTTCAACCATTTTTCCTCAAATTTCATTGTGTCATTTTTTTTCTTACTGCTGTATAGAATTCCATTGTGTAGATATACCACATCTTAGTTATCCATTCTTCTAGTGATGGACATCTGGGTTGATTCCAGCTCTTAGCTATTACAAATTGAGCCGCTATAAACATGGTTGAGCAAATCTCTTTAGTCTGTGGTTTGAAGGTTTTAGGGTAGATGCCCAGTAAGGGAATAACTGGGTCTGTTGGTATCTCTATACTCAGCTTTTTCAGAAGTCTCCATATTGCTTTCCAAAGTGGTTGTACCATCCTACATTCCCACCAACAGTGGATGAGTGTTCCTACTTCTCCACATCCTCGCCAGCATTTAGTTTTATTTGATTTTTTGATGTTTGCTATCCTTACTGGGGTAAGGTGGAATCTCACAGTAGTTTTAACTTGCATTTCCCTGATGATAAGAGATGATGAACATTTCCTTAGGTGTGTGTTTGCCATTTGTATTTCTTCCTCTGTGAATTGCCTGTCCAGTTCCTTTCCCCATTTTGTGAGTGGATTGTTTGACTTTTTATTGTTTAGGTTTTTGAGTTTTTGTTAGACAGCTTATTTACTTTATATAGATTTTTCCAGGAATTTGTTTTATAGTTAACAAATACTTTATATTTAGCAAAACACTCCAAATTGCAATAATTTATTATTTATCATGATTCCATGGTTGAGATGCATCTGGTGGACTTTGCTTTATACTATAATATTATGAAAGCCATGCTCTATCTCTGTAGAGTTTAGAAGAGACCTTGTAGTTTCCACCCTCCTCTTAAGGACAACTTCCATAAAAAGATGAAGGTTGAGAAAAACTAAGTCTCCACAGCTGATAGTCAAGACCATCCATCAGATACATAAGTGAGGTCACCATGTATCTTTCTGCCTAGCTAACACACAGTCTAATGATCAATTTAAAAATAGAGCCCACAGCCATTTTCTTTAAAGAGATCCATAGCAATTGTTTTTTACTTTATGGGCTATGTAGTCAGTTTAAATCTTTCAGTTCTGTCAGGGTAAATTACTAAGTTGCAGTAAATCAAATATTCAGGCAGCCAGCCTGAATTTCCCATCCACAAATCTCTGATACTAGTGGAAGCAGGCAGGCAGCCTATCCTACCAGTTTGGGTGCACACAGATCTCCAGAACTCCAGTAGGGTGGGTACAGGCAGTTGTACCTACATCCCCAGTCAGTTTGAAGGCAAGACCTAGTACCCAGCCCACAGGGGTGAACTATGGCCAATAAAACTTGTGGAAGGCAGGCCCTGGCCCTTGTCCAACCACCTGGTCCACACCAGAGAACTTCAGCCAGAATGACATCATCTTCTACTGGTAAGCTCCACAAGTGTAATACAAAAGAGTCATCTATTCTGTCAGAACACTTGATTACCCACCAATGGTTAATGGTAAGACCCTACTGCCAAAGACACCATATGCTGTCAGTACAGAACATGGAGAGATCTGGCTGGAATCTGGAAGAGAGCCAGTCCCCAGACAGCTAGCATGTCTAGTACCAGAAGGCACTCCATGAGCTTCTGGGGAAAAATGGGCAACATCTGTCCAAGCAACTCTAGGTCTAAGCTACTCAGCAGCAAACAACCTAACATGATGCTCACCCAAATTGCAATAGTGGCACAAAACCATGGTGGGTACACAGCTGCTCTTAGATTGGCTAACAGATCCACTCAGTTGAAAGGAACCCATAGCTGGAGCTGGGAAACGAGTCAGGATCATATCCAAATAACGAGTTCACTCTCTAATATCAAGCTCCCACCTTGGGCTGCCAGAGGGCCTATACATATTAAATTGTCTCTAAACAAAAAATGGTTATCCTGTTTAACTGGTGCTGATTTTACTGTCCATTGGAGAATCTGTTTCTCTTTTTCAGATGGATGCAGAACCTGAAGAATCAACCCATCGCACTTCACCAGGACCCCATCTGAAACCATAGAGTAATTGGGGAAATGAGCAAGAGTGCTGCTTTCTTGGTGAACCTAATATCAGCACAAAGGTGAAGGAGATAGACACAGAGGATACTCAACACCTACTAAACCAGGGATCCAGAGACACAGAGGTTCCCAAAAGCTTGTCACTGAAGTAGACCTAAAACGAACTCAATTTGGCTCAGGGAAATTTGTGGAAGAGGGGGCAGAAAGATTGTTAGAGCCAGAAGTTGGGACATTACACACAGAGACATTGTCTATTACCCATAACTGATGGCTATCCCTATAATGCATGACCTACGATCCCCATGGGGATAAGTGGCATCCCCAACGAGGAGCGTCCCTTCACTGGGGGAGGGACAGGGATGAGGGTAAGGAGGGTACCAACATGTGGTGTTTACACACTGAGTATGTCATATATATATATATATATTAGAAATAAAAGAGTCGTCTACAGCTTGGGATAGCAATGTTGATTGATAGAGGTAAACACTAAAATTACTAGTGAAGTGGCCATCAAGAGGTCTCATGGAAATGGCTGATCCTTCACCAGGCCCTTACAGGGAACACTTGAACCACAAGACACTGGAGAGGGTAAGATCAAGACTAACCTTAATCTTCTACATCTTCCCTCCCTCACTTCCCCTCTCCCTCTCTCTCTCTCTCTCTCTCTCTCTCTCTCTTATCTCTAACTCTTGTATATTAGTTATCTTTTTCCTCATTTTCTTAGTGGGCACAGACCTGTAACTCCCAGAACCAGCATGGGGCTATCATCCACAATGAGCTTTTGATCAGAGAGACCTACAAGGTTTCCTAAAAGACAGACAGATTTCTGTCAGAGTACTTGATGACCCACCAAAGGTTAGTGCTAAGACCCTACTGCTGAAGACACCTTATGTGGTTGACATGCAAAATAGAATGGCATGACTGGAAGTTGGAAGAGAGTCAGGCCCCAGACAGTCAGCGCGTCTAGTGCCAGAAGGTGCTACATGGGCGACTGGGGGAAAATGACCAATATCTGTCGAAGCAACGCATGGTCTAACCTACTTAGCAGCAAATAACTTGTTGTGATGCTTACACAAGTGCAGTAGTGGCACACAGCCATGGTGGGGAACCAAC
This sequence comes from Dipus sagitta, assembly GCA_036346955.1. Taxonomy (NCBI): domain Eukaryota; kingdom Metazoa; phylum Chordata; class Mammalia; order Rodentia; family Dipodidae; genus Dipus; species Dipus sagitta. Next base: position 85,402,674 of record CM070775.1, on the reverse strand, counting down.
TGCTCTCGATTTGGCTAACTGATCCCCTCAGTGGTATGGGACCCATAGCTGGAGCTGGGAAACAAGTCACAACCATATCCAAACATAAGCCCACTCTCCAATATCAAGCTACCATCAATTGTGGGCTACAAGAGGGCCTACACCTATTAAATTCTCTATAAAAAAAAAAAGTAAGGGTTATCTCATTTGTCCTGGTGCTAACTTACTCTCCGTTGGAGAATCTGCTTCTCTTTTTCAGATAGATGTAGATCCTAAGGAGAGAGCCACCCCATCATACCTCAAAAGGGCCCCGGCTGAAACTAAGAAAAATTGGAGAAACAAGCAAGGGGGCTGTTTTCCTGATGAACCGGATACCAGCACAAGGGGGAAGGAGATCAACACAGAGAAAAATCAACTCCTACCAAATCAGAGAGCCAGAGCCTCAGAGGCCCCCAACACCTCATCACTGAAGCAGACCAGAAATGAACCCAACATGGCTCAGGGAAATTTTGCGGAAGAGGGGGTGGAAAGAATGTCAGAGCCACATGTTGGGTCATGATATGCAGAAACATTTAGCTTACCCATAACTGTGCGCTAACTCCACAATGCATGACCCGTATACCTCAACAAGGAGGGGCCAAGGGGAGGGGGTACGTCACAGATGAGCCTAATAATGGTACCAAACTGACTGCATTTGCTGAATACAAAACTAACTAATAAAGAAAAAATAAATAAATAAAATAAAAAAAGAGGTCTCATGGAAGACAAAACCAGACACTAAGTAGTATTAAAAAAGGGGGCGGGGACAAACACAACAAAGAAACAATGTGGGGGCTCATTCTACCCTGAGTCTTTCCCAGTCTCCTAAATTTCCTATAATGGAAGCCTTAAAGACCAAGATAGGGGAAATGTCAGAAAAAGAATTCAGAATCCTACTTCTAAAAAAGATCAATGACGACATGGAAGGCTTAAACCATCAAATGAATGAACTAAGGAAATCCCCTCAAACTCCTGACAAGACAGTCTCCAAAGTGACTAAAACTATAAGCAAATTGGAGGAGAGAGTCTAAGATAAGGAGAAGAATTTCATCAAGGAAATGGAAACACTGAAAAAGAATCGGACTAAATATCAGTACAGAGTCTTCAGGACTAAATTATATGATAGATCAGCTAGGTTTCACAGATACAGTTAGAACATTCCATCTATGAGATGGAAAATACACATTCTACTTGGTGGCACATGGAAACTGCTACAGAATTGACCATATTATAGGCTGAAAGCAAGATTTAACAAATAGAAAAGGCATGGTGGTTCACACTTTTAATTCCAACACTCTGGAAGCAGAGATAGGAGATGGCTGTGAGTTCAAGGCCACCCTGAGACTATAAAATGAAGTTCAGGTTACTCTGGACTAGAGCACGACCCTACCTTGAAAACAAAACAAAATGTTGAGAAAAATCCTTGTATTCTATTATGCCACAGTGGGATAAAACTAGAAGTCAATAGCAAGAGAAGCTTCAGCAACTACATAAAATACTTGGACACTGAACAATACACCTCTGGATAAACAGTGGGTCATTGAATAAATCAGGAAGGAAACTAAAATGTTTCTACAAATGAATGAAAATGATAGTGCAACCTAACAAATTCTATGGGATAAAATCAAGACAGCCATAAAAGGAAAGCTTATAGTCGTAAGTGTTCACATTAAAAATTTCTGGGGCAAGGGAGATGGCTTAGTATTTACGATTTTGACTGTGAAGCTTATGGACCTGGGTTGAATTCCCCAGTACCCAGGCAAGCCAGATGAACAAGGTGGCACATGCATCTGGAGTTTGTTTCCAGTGGCTAGAGTTCCTGATGTGCCCATTCTCTCTCTCTCTCTCTCTCTCTCTCTCTCTCTCTGTCCCTTTATCTCTATATTTCTCTCTCTCTAATAAATAATAAAAATTTTAAAGTGGAAAAGATATAAGAGGCCCTCACAGCTTAGCAGTTTTCTAAGTGGTAACTTCACCAAAATGTCCAGTGATAGGCAAAGATCAGATGGTAAGAGCCACAGCACCAGCAGTGGTAGTTCAGATGTGGACTATCAAGACCCGTCCACTTCAGAGCCTAAAGAACAGGAAGACAGAAAACCTTCTGCTACCCATCAGAACACCACCAAACTTTCTAGGAAAGCAACTACAGTGTTATTCACTAGTGCTAAAATAATTCAAGAGGACTTCTGGTCAAGATGGCATCTGCCTAACTGTGCCTCACCTCCCAGGAAAGGAAAGGCAAGACATTAGGGTTCATTGGGTCTTCTAGGGGGAGCAGTCTCTAAAAGACCTCCAGTGGGAGGGTGCAGAGGGGCCAAAAAGGGAATCAGCTGATTCCCATGCTCTTGGGTAGCCCACTAGTCCTCATACCCTCAAGCAGCAATCTTAGCTATGGACCCAGCCCTAGGTTCCTTCTACACTAACTGCAGGCCAGGGTCCCCAGGCCAGCGTAGCTCCTCCTGTGGAACAGTACGGGTGAATGTCCCACTTCTCCCACCCCACATGAACTCCTCCCCATTCTTCCTGCCCGCAGTGAACTCTGTCCCATGAAAGCCATCCCACTTGCCAGTGCCACTCCCATCCCCTTGTAAGCCCAGGAAAGCCAGATTAGCTCCACCCACATCTCCAGAGTCCAGAATGCCATCCCACTGGCCACCGCTCCCCATTCCCCTGTCCACTTTGGGGCCACCTGACCACGCAGTCCCATACCCAGAATCACAGAACAACAAGCCTCTATATCACATCCTTGGGCCCCCACCAGAGCCTCACAGTCTCCTTCCCTCTGAGAAGACAGACCCAATTGCCACCAGAAATCTAGTGGAAGCAAACATAAGAGGGAATAACCACTGGACACACTTCAAGGGTAGATTCTAGCTTCCTCCTAAATTAAATAAGGCTTATACTCTATGATGGGCAGACCACAATACAAAAAGAATAACATGAAAAATCAAATGCAAGTAAATCTAATAAGATTTCCCAGTCCTACAATGAGTGTCCTTAATCAAAACATGGAAGAGACATTAGGATAAGAACCCCAAAATGAAGTTATAAGCTATGCAACCCTGACCAAACAAATGGCAGAATTTTCAGAAAAAATAACAAAGGGCCAATAATCCTATGAATACTGTCATTGCTAGACTAGACCTAATAGATAAGAACCTAGAAGGGGTCCAAAGATAGTTAAATGATCTGAAGGAGAGAAAAAGAATACCTCAATAAACAGCTGGCTAAGGTCAATGAAGAAATGAAAAAATGCAAGGATGAATTCCCAGAAGCATTAAGAAAAATCAAAAAATGATGTGAAAAGGGAATTGAAAGAGAGATGGAAACTATACATAGAAAAGTAGTAAAAAATGCAAACCAAATTGAACAAGCCCAAAACTCTATAAAAGCCCTCAAGAACAGAGTCAGCCATGTGGAAAATAGAAACTCAGATTTGGAAGACAAAACAGAAGAAACATTTTGAGAGTCCAAAAGTTTCAATAAGTTCAAACATGTCTGTAAACAGGACATGAGGAACTGTGTGATACCCTTAAACGTCCTAACATTCAGATCATAGGAATACCAGAAGAGGAAGAAATTCAGACCAAAGGCATGGAAATCTGATTCAACAAAATTATCAAAGACAACATTTCCACTCTCTCAAAAGAAAGTACCATAAAGTTACAAAAAGCTAACAGAACTCCAAACAGACTGGACCAGAGTAACTCTCCAAGACATATTGTCATGAAGACTCTAAACATTGACACAAAAGAGAAAATCCTAAAAGCAGCCAGGGAAAAATAATAAATTACATTTAAAGGTAACTAAATCAGAATTATTTCAGGCTTCTCAATAGAAACCCTGAAAGCCAGAAGGGCCTGGAATGGAACACTGCAAAGTCTAAGAACTTATGGCTTCCAACCCAAACTACTCTACCCAGCAAAAGTATCTCTCATAAGAGAAGGTGATAGAAAAACTTTCCCTGATAAAACTCAGCTTTACAACTCTATGAACACAAAACCAAACCTATAGAGAGTACTTCAGGAAATTTTCCACACAGAAGAATCAAATAATCAACCTCAAGGACCTATAAGAAACAGATCACAATCACCAAACTCAGAGAAGATACAAAAACCTACAAAATCCAAGAAAACACTAAACCACACAAACCAACACTATATGGCAGGAATAAAATCAAACCTCACAGTCATTACCCTAAATATTAATGGCTTTCATTCACCCATCAAGAGACATAAGCTAACAGGAGGATCAGAAAATTAGACCCTTCAATCAGTTGTCTTCAAGAAACCTACCTCACCACTAAAGACAGACACCTCCTCAGGGTGAAAGGGTGGGCAATGATATTCCAAGCAAATGGGAATAAGAAACAAGCAGGTGTAGCTATACTAATATTAGATAAAATAGACTTCAAACCAAAAGTAATAAAAAAAGACAAGGAAGACCACTTCCTACTTATCTCGGGAATGATCCAACAAGAGGATATCACAATCATCAGTCTTTATGCACCAAACACAGGTGCACCACAGTTCATTAAACAAAACCTACTTGACAATAAAACAGAAATAACTACCAACACCATCATAGTCAGGGTCTTCAATACTCCACTATTAGCAATAGATAGATCATCCAAACAGAAAATCAACAGGGAAGTGAGAGAGCTCAACAAAATCATACAACAATTAGATTTAATGGACATCTACAGAATATTCTATCCCAAATCCACAGATTACACATTCTTCTCAGCAGCCCATGGAACATTCTCTAAAATAGATCATATACAGGGTCACAAAGCCTGCCTCCATATATTTAGGGAGATCAACATAATTTCCTGCATGATATTAGACCACAATGCTACATTGCTAGAAATTAACAACAACAGAAGCACCAGGAATCCCATTGGCTCCAGGAAACTGAACAACACACTTTTAAACAATACATGGGTAGTGGAAGAAATAAAAAATGAAGTTGCAAAATTTCTAGAAATGAATGAAAATGAGCTCAGATGGTACGAAAGCTTATGGGACACAATGTAGGCAGTCCCCAGGGGAATATTCATAGAACTAAATGCCTTCATAACAAGCACAGAGAGATCCCAAATCAATAACCTAACCATCCACCTAAAGGCACTGGAAAAGCAAGTACTAGCTCAAGCAATAAGACAGGAGAAAGAAATAAAACGGATACAATTTGGAAAGGAAGGAGTTAAGTTAGCTCTATTCGCAAACGACATGATTCTGTACATAAGAGACCTGAGAGCCTCCATCTCAAAACTCTTAAAGGTGATTAACTCCTTCAGCAAAGTAGCAGGATACAAAATCAATGCACAAAAATCAGTAGCCTTTCTATATGCAAATGACAAAGATACAGAGAAAGAAATAAGTGACATTGTCCCATTTTCAATAGCAACAAAAAAATAAAAACCTTGGAATAACATTGACGAAAGATGTGAAAGACCTGTACAATAAAACCATAAAAACACTCAAGAAAGAAACTGAGGAGGACTTGAGAAAATGGAAAGACCTCCCATGCTCCTGGATAGGCAGAATTAACACTGTGAAAATGGCAATCCTACCAAAGGCATTATAGAGATTTAATGCAATACCAATCAAAATCCCAACATTGTTCTTCACAGAGATAGAAAAAATGATCTCAAAATTCATATGGAAAGGCAGAAGGCCTCGGATATACAAGCTTATCCTCAGCAAAAGAAACACTACTGAAGGCATGACCATACCTGATCTAAAGCTATATTACAAAGCCATAGTAATAAAAACAACATGATACTGCCATAAAAACAGGAATATAGACTAATGGAACAGAATTGAGGTCCTGGACTTTGGGTCAATTGGCTACAGCTAGATATTTGACAAAGGTCCTAACAATATAGGCTGGAAAAAAGACAGTATCTTCAACAAATGGTGCTGGACAAACTGGATATCCATATGTAAGAAAATGAAACTTGATCCACACATCTCACCATGCACAACAACCAAGTCCAAAGGTATCAAAGAACTCAATATAAGACCGGAAACTCAGTTACTACTGGAAGAAAAAATAGGATGAACTTTCCATGATACAGGAATGGGAAAAGACTTTCTGAACAAAACCCCAGTAGCCCAGGATCTTAAACAACCACTCAACCATTGGGATCTCATAAAGCTGAAAAGTTTCTTCACAGACAAACATACAATAAGCACAGCCAATAGATTACCCCCAGAATGGAAGAAAATATTTGCTGGCTATCCAACAGACAGAGGCCTAATTTCTAGAATCTATGAAGAACTCAAAAACATAAACAATAAAAAGTCAAACAACCCACTAACAAAATGGGGCAAAGAACTGGACAGGCAGTTCTTAGATGAAGAAATACAAATGGCAAACACACACTTAAGAAAATGTTTATCATTCCTAATCATCAGGGAAATGCAAATTAAAACAACTATGAGATTCCATCTCGCCCCAGTAAGGATAGCAAACATTAAAAAAATCAAATGAAAATAAATGCTGGCAAGGATTCGGAGAAATAGAAACCCTTATCCACTGTTGGTGGGAATGTAAGATGGTACAACCACTTTGTAAAGCAATATGGAGATTCCTAAAAAGGTTGACTATAGAGTTACCAACAGAAACAGTTATTTCCTTACTGGGCATTTATCCTAAAAGCTCCACGCCTCAGTTCAGAGACATTTGCTCAACCGTTTATAGCTGCTCAATTCGTAATAGCTAAGACCTGGAATCAACACAGATGTCCATCATTAGACAAGTAAATAACCAAGATGTGGTGTATCTACACACAATATAATTCTACACAGCAGTAAGGTTTTCTTTTTTTTTTTTTTTTGGTTTGCAGTAAGGTTTTCTTAACACAATGAAATTTGAAGAAAAATGGTTGAATCTGGAACAGATCATTCTCAGTGAACTCACCCAATCACAGAAAGATAATTGGCACATGATCTCACTCATCTGTGGGTCCTAACCTGAATTTGCCTGAGATGTTAACATACCTAATAAGCATCTTGAGGACCAGACAATATGGTGGGTGGGGCTGGAGGGGAGGATAAGGGTGGGTGGGGGACACAAAACTGGACACAAAATGGTAATGTTACCATGAAATTCTACATCCTAAAAAACAGATCAAATGGTTGAAATTTCATCAGGCCCTTAGAGGGAACACCTGAATCACAAGGCCCTGGAGAGGGTATGATGAAGACTGACATTAATCTTTTCCTGTTTCTTTCTCTCTTCCTCTTCTCTCTCTTCTCTCTCTTTTATATTACTTATCTTTTTCTTCCTCTCTACTTGGGCACTGACCTGTAACTCCCAGTACCAGCATGTGGCTAACATTCACAATTAGCTGTTGATCAGAGAGACCTACAAGGTTTCCCAAAAGAAGACAGATTTCTGTCATAGTACTTGATGACACACCAAAGGTTAGTGGTAAGACCCTACTACTGAAGACACCATATCCTGTTGGTACATAACATGGAGTGACCTGGCTGGAATCTCTAAGAGAGTCAGTCCCCAGACAGTTAGCTCATCTAGTGTCAGAAGTTGCTACATGAGTGACTGGGAGAAAATGACCAACATCTGTCCAAGTAACTCATGGTCTAAGCTACTCAGCAGCAAACAACCTGACTTGATGCTCACACAAGTGCAATAGTGGCACACAGCCATGTTGGGTAACCAACTGCTCTAGATTTGGCTAACTGATCTGCTCAGTGGAATGGAACCCATAGCTGGAGCTGGGAATCAAGTCAGAACCATATCCCAAAATGAGCCTGCTCTTCATTATCAAGCTCCCACAAATTGTGGGCTACAGGAGGGCCTACACCTATTAAATTCTCTCTAAGAACAAAGATTATCCCATTTATCTGGTGCTAATTTCACTCTCTGTTGGAGAATTTGCTTCTCTTTTTCAGATGGATGCAGATTCTGAGGAATGAACCAGCACATCACACCTCAAAAGGGCCCCAGCTGAAACAAAGAGTAATTGGGAAATGAGCAAGAGTTCTGCTTCCTTGGTGAACCTGGTACCAGCAAAAGGGTGAAGGAGATAGAGACAGAGAACACTCAACTCCTACCAAACCAGACATCCAGAGATGCAGTCTCTCAAGACCTCATCACTGAAGCAGACCTAAAATGAACCCAACATGGCTCAGGGAAATTTGTGGAAGAGGGGGTAGAAAGAATGTTAGAGCCACACAATGAGTCATTATGCACAAAGACATTCTCTCTTGCCCATAATTGGTGGCTAACTCCACAATGCATGACCCATATTCCCCAACGAGGAGGGTCCCTGCAGAGGGAGGAGGACAGGGAGATGGCTACCAATGGTACCAACATGACTGTATATATTGTGTACATAACCAATAAAAAAATAATAAATTTAAAAAAAGAATTCAAAAGGAGCTAGCTGAAATCACCCTCTATCCTCCTCCTAAATACAGTGCTAGGCCTAAAGGAGATAACAACTTTGAGTGGAGATTAACTATACTTGGTCCACCAGGTTCTGTATATGAAGGTGGTGGGTTTTTTTTGTTTTGTTTTGTTTTGTTTTCCTGGAGATCACATTTTTCAACAGGGCAAAACATGACAGGATAGCCAAAGTGGACCAAGAGATGTGCAACATAATTCACATGATGTGTGTGCAGTGTGAGGGAGCAGATCTTAAAGCCTTTACAATACAGACTTCTGTATATATTATATTCATTCTATTCTGCTTTGATCCTTTGGAGCCTGGGAGACTCTCCAAGAAAGGTAAATGCTGTGAGAAGTAGAACTTTTTAGTTGTAGATCAGTTCTGTTTAAAACACCTACTTACATGTCTTGCTTCTTTAGGATATCAAATATATGCTGTTATGTACTAAGGATACTGGCCTTGAAGTCTACCAAATATTATAGTGTATTTTTACCCAAATCATATCTGTATATGTATGTTATATATATGTATATGTAGATGACTAGGAATTATGTCATTTGCATTGAGCCCAGATCTATTTCTGAGTATTCATTTCTTACTATTGTGAAGATGTTTTACCTTTGTCAGTTTGCAATGGGAATTGAACTGAATGGGAGGGTATTTTTAGTAGGTCAGAAGGCACTGGTGTATCATCTCAAACATAATAAACATGCTCCCAAAGTCATAGTTTCTTGTCATAATGTTTAAAGTCAGTCTTATCAGAAGGTGTGTCTGAGATGAATGTTGATCAAATGAAGGTGTGTCTATGAAAAGTGATTACTAAGGATCAATACAAATGAATGAAGTATTAAAATAAAGACAATTAAAATTTAAAACATTCTGAGAGATTCCAGGAAAACAACAGGATGACAATCTCAAAGCCAGTAGATGCCAAAAAATGATTAATATTAGAGCATAAATTTAGGAAATGGATAATGAAAGAATAATGTACAAAAGCAACAAATCAAAGAGTTGAAAAAGGTAACAAGATAATTAAACTAACCAAAAGAAAAGCAGACCCAAATAAATAAAATTGCAGAGTAAAAAGGTTCATTACAACAACAAACTAATAAAATTCAGAAGATAATCAAAGAATACTATAAAAACTTATATTCTAAAAAGTTTGAAAACCTAGATGAGATGGCTAAGTTTGTAAATGCATATGGCAAACCCAAATTAACTTCAGAAGATATAAATAATTTGAATATATACAACTAGCAATGAGATTGAAGCAGTTAAAAGTCTCCCCAATGGTTAGCCCTCACAGTGCTAGAAAGTGCTATGAGAACTACATGAACAAGCAGCTACAAAGTCAACCAACTGGGCAAGATGTACACACCAGTGCAATAGTGGCACACAGTCTCTTCAGGTAATCAATTACTCTCTGATTGGGCATGAGGCCTGCTCAGTGGGAGAGAATTCATACCTGGCACAAAGAACCATGTCAGAATCCTATGAATAGGAAGGTGATAGACTCTAGAGAGAAGCTCCCATTGTAAAAGAAGAGAGAGTACACCCATCAAAAACTCTTTTAAAGGACTATGATTACCCACTTTGATCCATGATACTCTCATTCTTGGTTGGAAAATCAGCTTTTCACAGATGGTACCAAATACTAAGGAGAACCAAGATCCATCAATATGACAAGCAAGGAAAGCCAACTGCCTAGCACATGATGAGTAATCTCTATCACATCTTCCTGGGCTCAGGAGATTCTACAGAAGAAGTGGGAATTCAAACGTAAGTGCTGCTCTCACTGCTAGCCTAGCAATCTCTTCTAGGGAGATAGTGATAGACACTGAAGAGACTCAAAACATCAATGTAGATGTATAGATGCATTCAAAGAAATGAAATTATCCCTGTTCGCAGATAACATAGTTCTGCATTTATATGACCCTACAGATTCTACCAGAAAACAGATTTAATAAAACACTTTCAGCAAAGTTGTAGGATACAAAATCAGCACACAAAAATTGTTTCCATATATTCCAACAATGAACTTTCTGAGAAAGAAATTAGGAAAAATAGCCCATTCAAAATAGTTACTAGGAGATAAAGTACCTAGGAATAACCCTCAGCAAGCATGTGAAACACCTCTAGAAAGAAAACTTTAAGACACCAAAAGAAGAAGAAGAAGAAGAAGAAGAAGAAGAAGAAGAAGAAGAAGAAGAAGAAGAAGAAGAAGAAGAAGAAAGAAAGGAAGGAAGGAAGGAAGGAAGGAAGGAAGGAAGGAAGGAAGGAAGGAAGAAAGGAAGGAAGGAAGAAAGGAAGAAGATAGCAAACATTGAAGAGACCTTACATACTTCTAGACTGGCAGAATCAATATTGTGAAAATAGCTATATTACCAAAAGCAATCTACAGATTTGATTCAATTCCCATCAAAGTAGCAATGACATTCTTCTCAAAACTAGGAAAAAACAATCTAACAAGTCATATAAAAATACAAAAGATGAGCCGGGCGTGGTGGCGCACGCCTTTAATCCCAGCACTCGGAGGCAGAGGTAGGAGGATTGCCGTGAGTTCAAGGCCACCCTGAGACTCCATAGTGAATTCCAGGTCAGCCTGGGCTAGAGTGAGACCCTACCTCGAAAAACTGAAAAACCAAAAAAAAAAAAAAAAATACAAAAGATCACACATAGCCAAAGCACACCTAAGTACAAAGAACACTTCCGGAGGTATCATAATTCCTATAAAAAATTGTGCTATAGAGCCACAGTGACAAAGATAGTATAATGAACATACACACCGACCAATTCAGGAGTCAGAAATAAACCCACACAGTTATGGGCACCTAATTTTTGACAAAATATCAAAAACACATATTGAAAAAAAAGCCTATTTGATGCTGCTGGTTAAAATGAATATGCATCTGCAGAAGAATGAAATTAGACTCACCGCTCTCACCCTGTACAAAGATCAATCCAAAATGAATTAAAGACCTTTAGGTAAAGCCAGAAACACTGAAATACTACAGAAAAACAGGTAATATACTGAAAGTTAGAGATATAGGTAAGAGCATTCTGACCAGGACTCCAGTAGCACAGGAAGTAGTCAACAATCAACAAGTGGGACTACATGAAATTGAAAAGTTTCTGCACAGCAAAGAAAACTATCGGCAGAGCAAACAAACAAATAAATAAAGCAAGCAAGTATTTACAAAAGCATATAGTGATTAGCTTTATAGGCCAGTTTCCAGACTCCTAACCTACAGGAAAACTGAGGTGTACCAGCCAACAGTATGCATTGATTGTCATAAGACTGACATGATCTACTGTCATTCAGTGGAGCAATTCTCTAATGACCTAGCCCAAATAAAGCCAGTAGAGTAACCACCCAGGAAACAATAAGATCATGAGAAACTCCTAATTGCTGTTATTCTAATCCACTAAGTTTGGAACGTTTCATTGCTGTATAACTTTCATATCTGTATAAATGGTTCACACAATGCTTATAGTTTTGTGGATTATCTTACTGAAATAGTGTTTGGTCCCTAGAAGTGGGGAGCTATTGCAATAAAACAATATGATATTTGGTAAGTAGCAAATATCTGTGCTCTTTTCTGGGAAGAAGATCAGTAAATTTAATTAAAACCTTATAGAGTTACAAAACCTATAGGAACATTACATCATATAATTTTGATATATCCCAAGAAAAATTTTAACATCAAGGGATGGTAGAATAGGTGTGGCTATAATTGTTTTGGGCCCTAATTAAAAATTTTTGTTAATACCATCAAAGACAGTAATTAAAACTCTGTGGCTGGAGAGATGGCTTAGCAATTAAGGCACTTTCCTGCAAAGTCTAAGGACGTAGATTCAATTGCCCAGTAACCACATAAACCAGATGCACATGGGGGCACATACATCTCAAGTTTGTTTGCCGTGACTCTAGAGGCCTTGATGTGTCCATTATACTTTCCTTTCTCTCTCTCTCTCTCTCTCTGTCTGTTTCTCTCTCTTCCAAATAAATAAATAAAAATAGAAAAATTTTAAATTAAAAATTAAAAACATTAAAACTTCAAGTAAAGCTGAGAGATAGGATGATCACTACGAGTTTTAGGCAAGCCTTAGACTACCTAGTGAATTCCAGGTCAGCCTGGGCTAGAATGAGATCCTATGTTAAAAAAAAAAAAAATATATATATATATATATATGTGTGTGTGTGTGTGTGTGTCTGTGTGTGTGTGTGTGTGTGTGTGTGTGTGTGTGTGTGTGTGTACAACAACAAAAAACACTTCTAGTTTAGAATTCTTGGTTCAAGTACTGGTATATTATCATTAACTTTCAGCTATACCTTTCCATATGCAAACACAGTTTTTAGTTCATTAAAGTTGTTTGTCATATTTTTGATGATATCTCCTGCTTCAAGTACTTATGATTTCTTTTTAAGCACTTAACAACCATATGTAGATTCTGCTTTATCTCTCAACCACTGCTAGCTTCTGGCTTGTTTTCATTTCCATATCCTCTTCTTTTATAATATCAGCAGGGATCTCACATATTCTCTCCATAGTACTAATCTGGTTTCCTTGGATGACAACTCTTTCTTTACATATCACTCAAAGATAATGTGTGTGTTTGGTTTGGATTCTGATTAGACAAATCAGATTAAGCAGATTATTGAAATAATTGAGGAAAGGTAAACAGCCTAGATATTAGATGATACTAAAGAAGTATTATTAGTATTACTAGGTGTGGTGATGGATTTGTGGCTATATTTATTAAAAAGTAAAAATAAAGGTTTTATGTGTCAGATACTGAAATATTTTCAGGCAAAGTTATAATATGTTTTAGGTTTACTTCAAGATATTCTAGTCCAAAAATAAGAGTTGAGGGAGACATCTTTTAAAGTGATTCACAAAATATTTGTAATTAAAGTGAGTAGTGAGAAAATGAGAAAATTTTTCTTTTGAAGCATGGTCTCACTCTAGTCCAGGCTGACCTGGAATTCACTTTGTAACCAAGGCTGGCCTTGAACTCATATCAATCCTACCTCAGCCTACAGAGTGCTGTGATTAAAGGCATGCACCACCATGCCTGACTTAAATTTTTATTTATGTGTGTGTGCACATTTGTGCACATGCATGTTTGTGTAGGTATATGGATGTGCATGATCTGTGTATATTGGTTGGGTATAAAGGTGTATATAGGCCACAGCATGTGTGTGGAAGTCAGAGAACAACTTCAGGGTGCTTTGTTTTTATTTTTTTATTTTCAAGGATTGAGAGAGAGAGAGAATGGCATGCCAGGGTCACTTGCTGCTGCAAACAAACTCCAGATGCATGTGCAACTTTGTGCATCTAGCTTCATGTGGGTACTTGAGAATTAAATCCCCACTGGCAGGCATTGCAAGCAAGTGCTTATCACCATGAAGCCATCTCCTCAGCCTTCACCTTCTTTGTGAAACACAGATTTGCCATTGTGTGTGTGTGCCAGCCTCGGTGGCTCTTGAGCTTCTAGATTCTCCTGGCTCCACCTCCCATTGCTGTAGGTATGCTGGGATCACAGATACATGTGCCGCTTTGGGCCTGTCTATACGTGGGTACTGAAGAGCTGAACTCTGGCCAGCAGACTTGCAAGCAAGCACCTTTAACTGCTGAGTTCATCTTCCCATCTCTGCAAATAAGGTGTTGTACTAATCTATCCATTTCTCTATTAAAAAGTCTGAGTTGTAGTGCTTTTAATACAAATTTACAATGTTATTTTATTATTAAACGATGTATTTTCTTTTGCTATCCTCCTCATATTTCTGCCTGTCCCTCCATAATCTCCCTTTCCATCCCAGTCTTTTTGTCTTATATCAGACAAAAGTTTAAAGTTCCTTTTTGATAACACTAAACTGATATTGTACTCTTGCAGAAAATCATCTTCAAAAGCATATTCTTCTTATACATCTATAAACTATCTTCTCCATTTTGCATTTCAGCATCTTTTCATCCTCATTAGCCCTCTTTGTTCTATGGATTATTCCTGAAGGAGCAAGTGTGTCCCTTACCACCACACACAGGTAGATGTATTCTACTTGGTTCCCTCATGGTCCCACTAGTTATTGTTAAACTTTTTATGTCAGTCAGAAGTGACTAATGAAGCTGCTATATGGGAAGCTAAATGTCTATAAAGAAAACTGATGTTCTGCTTTTACTTGGCCAGTTATTCATGCTAAGTACAAGTATTTTTGCAAAGTCTCCTTAATGCTGCTGCCAGCTTCATGGGTCTCAAGGCTCCGCCACTTGACCAGCTCTCTTCTCAGAGGTTTCCCAAGGCCATTTATTTTAATAACTGCTGATTTACACTGGTGAAATGGCACCCAAATGGGTTCCATGGAAACAACCATTTCTGCCATAACTTTATAATGTGTCAGCTGAACTCAATTCCCAGAATTCTCTTTCCTGTATGTTTCCAATTAGAGTCAGACACACAAACATTCTTGTGTAAGACTTAGAGGGCAAAAATGGATCTTCAGCTACTTCTAAAAATAGCACGCACATTGTCAGTTACCCTCTGGTTCACCTGTTGTCTTGTAAGAGCTCCACCTTCTCCTGAATCTTTCTTCTGCTTCTCCAGCTCCTAGGCTGGATGGTGTCTAGACTAAGAGCATCAGTTCCTCAAGGGAACCACACTATCAAGATGGGAGTTGGCAAGAACTGGCACAGATTTCATTTCATCCTTGGGGAATTTGAAATCATGCTTTATGGGTTCCAGATTATTCTTTCTTTTTCTGCACCTTGTATATGTCTTCTCCAAATGCTTGTACTAGTTAGTAATTTCAAGTTGTAAATCTGATATAAAATTAACAGCCTTACAGAGACTTTTAGACCAGTTCTCATAACTGAGATCAAAGTGCTGTGTATATATAATACATATGGAATATATGTATATATGTGTGTATACATACATATAGAATACATATATATACATATAATACATATCTATATATATAATCAACCCATCATCTATGTTACATCTTTATTTAATATATTTTCCAGTGATCTTTCCTTTCACTAAATCTTGACTTAAAATTTGCACATATGATCCATGATCCACTTCTTGTTTCATTTCAAAATCTCAGAATATTTGTTGGTTTCCAACAAAATCTCTTCAAGTCAGTTCTACAGTTGTCTTATTTCTTGGGGTGAGGAAGCCTTTACTTCAAAATTCAGTGACTTCTTTAAGTTGAATATGCATTCTATTTAACACAAATTTCTTTATTTCAGGCACATGATATTATCTTTGCCTAGTAAATCAGAAATCATGATTAAGGCATGAAGAATTTAGGTGCTAGGGCTTATGTTACCATTTTCTCCAGCTGCTTGCTGGAAGGAAAAAGATTGCCAAACCAAATCTAATTTTGTCTGTTCCAGGACATATAAATGTGACTCTAGTAATTCCAGCTCTTGGTTTGAAAAGTTCATTGGGAATTTAAAAAAATAATAATTAGGTCACTTGCTCCACTTCCAGCCATGACTAACTGCTGCCAAACATTTCATAGCATGCAAGTAGAAAACTAGACAAAACATCTGAAATAGCTTTTCAGATATTGGATTCCAAATCCATCAGGACTCTGGTTCCCTACAAAAAGAGAAACAAGGGGCTGGAGAGATGGCTCGGCAGTTAAGGCACTTGCTTACAAAACCTACTGACCTGAGTTCAATTCCCCAGTACCCAGGTAAGTCAGATACACAAAGTGGTGCACGCATCTGGATTTTGTTTGCAGTGGCTAGAGGCCCTTGTGTGCCCATTCTCTCTGTGTGTCTCTCTTTGTTCTATCTCTCTCTGCTTGTAAATAAATAAAATATTTTTAAAAGAGAAACAATGAAGAGAGCTCTGTGATGGCTGAGCTTTTCACCTACAAGGCCAACCTGGACACGTGGAAGGGATTTCAAGCAGCATATAGAAGTCTTGCTAAGTCAGGAAGACCAATATCAGAGTTGGAGGAGAGTGAAGTAGTTGGAACATGTGAGGCAGAGCATTGTAAAGAGAAGGGAGCAATGCCAAGAAATTGCTCCAGAAATATGCAACATGTCCTTGAATCTTTCACTGAATACAAGCAACACATAAATAGAATGGGATTCCAGAAGGCCAGGCAATGAATTAAATTGGAAGCTGAAAACTTCTCAGAGCTTGCTGTAGGCTGAAAAATGTTTGAATTCTAATATGGTGCAGTAAAGAGCCCTTGTTTACACTAATTGCATTAGTACAGATCCTAGAAATGTCACACCTTAGTAGTAGAACTAAGTTAATTATAGAGTAAGACAACCATATATTTGCTCTAAAAGTGCAAATGCAAGCCAGCCAGAAACAAATATATCTGCCTTTAAGATAAAATCCAACACTCATTGAAGACAGTATAAAATGTAAACACTAAACACTTTAATTGGCATTCAATTAAAAAAAAATGAGTAGAGGCCTGAGAATGTACCTCAGTGGTAGAGCATATATTTAACCCTTGGTTCAATACTCAGAAAAAAAAAGAAATATACATGTATGTAAAGAATAAGGAAAATATACCTACAAATCCGAAGAAAAATCAAATAATAGAATCATAGAAATGATGGCAGTGGTAAGATTAATAGATAGGACATTAAAAAAACTATTATAAATATATTCCAAACTTATAGGAAAACATAAACATAATGAGTAGAGAAATAAAATACATGAAAGCCACCAACAAATGACACTTCTAGACATAAAAATACAGCATCTGAAATTTTAAAGTCAAAATTATAATTTGATAAGCTTTAAAAAGATTAGACAATATAGAGAAAAAAGAAAGAAGAAAATATTGTTAAACTTAAATATAGGACAATAGAATTTATCCAAACTCAAGCACAAAGAAGAAAGTGAACAAGTGATCCATTAAAAGGCATCCTAGATTATAATTAGGTTCTCCATCCCTAAAAACCGTCAGCACCACAGGCAAGCCCAGCCAGAGCTTTAAACCTCTCTGCATGCCTTTAGGCTAGAATTCAGATCCACTCTCAGTGAAATGACTCCACCTACCCACCCACCCAGCAGGAGTCTGCCTACTAGGGGCTGAAGCTGCAAACTCAATTTTAATAAACACCTGAGTCTATGGGGTCCATACAACAGGCCAGATGGTAGCAAACTCATAGTCTCCACAATGAAGGGCTCACCATGGCCATGATGTAATCAAACATTACTAGAATTATGACAAGGAAAATAATAGCCATACACAAAGCACAATGAATTGATACCAACTTGAGGAGGACAAAGCTATTATTAGCATGCTCAAAGACATAAAATTTTTCCCCATGATTAAATAGAAACTGTAAGTACCAAATGTCAAAGCAAGAAGCCTATGAATGCAGTGATAGGGATCACAGGGATGGCAAAAGTGAATGAAAGGTTCTGCAGTAGAGTGGCTAGGGCAGCATGAAGTATAACGTTTGATGCTATAATTTTTAAAATTTTTGATATTTATTTATTTATGTATTTGTGTTTATGGGCAGTGCACATGCCACAGTGCCCATGTACAGGTCAGTGTGTGGGGTGGGGGGTGCCATAGCAGGCAGTTAGATTAATGAGGCAGGACCAGGGCCTCCCTTGAAGGGAGGGGGCCTTAGGCCATCACACCCTCACCACACCTACCCCAGCTTTTTTCCTTTTATTACTGTCTTTTCTTTTGATTTTTCTTAGAAGATCACAATTTTTAAAATCCCTTCTCATGTTTTTTTCCCTAAGATCCATGTTTGGCTACTTGGGCTCCTGGGCTACACGTGATCTGCATGGGCTTTTGGTCTCCATGTCGTATACTTTTCTTCCCCCCACTTTATCTTCCCTTAGCTCCCAGTTTTCTCCCTTCCCCACTCCTTTGTAAGATCTGAATAAAATGTGATATTTAAAAAATCACATTCTTGAATCTGGAATTGTTAGTTCTTTGGTTAGTTTACAGACATGAAGTCAGGGCTTGGTGCTTCAGGAAGCACCCCAGAACCACAACCCCTCCCCCACCACCTTCCTGTTACAAGAGGACAACTTCAAAGTGTCTGTGCTCCACATTCTTTGAGACAGACTAACTGCCAGACTCCAAAAAAATGTCAGACTAGCTGGTCCAATCGCCTCACCATTCTCCTGGCTCCACCTCCCATTGCATAAGCATATTAGGATCACATGCATCACTTTACATCCAGCTTTCCATGGGTGCTGGTGAATTTGCACACAAGTGTCTTTAATTGTTCAGCTATCTCCCTAGCACATAATCACATAATACTATAATTAGTATCAACAATTTGAACTCACTAGCTCACCTGACACAATCATACCTTTTTCATTAATTTCTTGAAGTATATATCAGCTTAGAAACTTCTTATCATCATTAATTTTTCAAGATATAATAAATTTTGTGGGATGAATCATTATAGAACTGTCAATATTGCCAATGTTTTGAAGTCTAACAATAGGACTCTTTCCCACTAAAACATATGATAGTGATGAGACTACCAACCTCCAGTACAGTCTACACTGTGCTTTTGGGGTTTGAGCTTTAACCCTTACATACAAGCACATTGGTGATGACAAGGGAAAAACCCCATGAGCTCAGCTATAAGGTGTTAACTATTCTCTTCTGTTGCATGCATCAGGATAAGGTCCAGCACCCAGTCTGATCCTAACGAAGTTTGTTCAGTTTCTGTTGGCCAGCCTCTAGCCTCAACAGAATGGAGGCTGTTGGCTTAGCAATCACCCATCAAATCAGTCTTTTGGTACAGCTCCTATTGGGTTCTGTGACCAAACATGGCAGATCCTGTAGCCAATTGTTGTATACAGCTAAACCAGACACAGTTTATGGGAGGAAGAAGTTTATTTCAGTTTCCAGATCGAGGAGGAAGTTCCATCTATAGCAGAAGAAATTAATGATGTTAAGAGGTCCCTAAGTTGAGATATTCATCACAAAATTAATGAAGAAGACATGATTGTGTCAGGTGAGCTGGTGAATTCAAGTGGATGGCTGGTTCCCATTCATAAATCCAAACAGATAAAGGAACCACCAGCAGCCAACAGACATCAGGAAGAAACAAGCAGCAGGGACCATGCCAAATCTCACACCTTTCTTCATATCCTTGAGCTGGAATTCAGATCTACCCTCAAACATACCTTTGGGCTGAGCCACGGATACCCCCACAGTGACACCTCCTGTAGCCAGTCAGCTGGGGTCCCAAACTGCAAGCTTTATAAAACACCTGAGTCTATGGGGGACACCCATTCAAACTACCACACCAATGGTATCATGACACCTGAGAATCAAATACCACAGCAACCACCCGCCAGAAATGGTAATGTATGAAACACAGTTCTTTTTCTTTAACGAAGTCATTTTGGAAAATATCAGTTAGTCAAAGTACAAACAGATCACTTTAGAGTTACTAATGACTACATCCTTTCCACTGGTGGCGGGGGGGTGGGGGAGTCTTCAGATGGGCTTTCAAGACCAAAAGTAGGTCTAGAAAGACTAGGAAGAAAAGTGTTACATAAATTGAAAAAAAGTAAGATTCAACTAAAGGAATTTGAAAAATGAAGGCTATGACTTTCTTTAGTAACACTCTCCCTCATCATGCTGAGGAAAAAAGAATGAAGCCTCATTGAACAGAAATTTTGGTAAATTTTTGCCAAGAAGAAGTCAAGACAAGCACCACTGGAGCCAAAAAATCATCTTATTCAGAATGTGAGGAAAGGCTGCTTGGTACGGCTGGGCATGGCAGTGATCTGGTTCTGTTAGCTGTCGTCAGCTTCTGTAGCCCATCATCTGTATAGTCTAACCAGCAGATGAATTGCACATTAACTATTCCTTGCCTATCCAGTGCTTCAGGATCACAAGATAAAGCTTCATTTCAACCCTAGAGACCATGATGCCTGAGAAATCGCAGCTGAGATCATTGGCTACTCAAATGCTTTTGAGCTTATGCAGCTCTTAGCAGACTAGCTCACAAGATGGCCATTATGATGAGTACATTTTAGAGTGTCTGTATCCCTCTGTTCTGGGATTTCCCAACCTAAGTCTTTCAGATATTCTACCATCTAATATTTCAAGTCAAAAACACTGACCCTTTCACTTGTCTTCAGCCTACACTGTGCTGTGCATTGTGAGCAGTGCCCTGGGTAGAACAATCTTGTAGCACTGATTCTCATCTGTGAGTGGTTCCATTAATACTAGAACTTCCCAGTGTCATGCCTGCTTCTGATCATTTCCAGGTTTATTCGGGTAGTCCTGGGTCTGCATGTCTGTGGGTGTGTGCTGTCTAGGGATTAGAGTTGTTATCTTAGAAAGGCATAGTTTGATATAAGTTACTTTCTATGACTGCAATCAGAACACCTCTTCAAAAACATACACTTAAAACAAGCTTTTTAGTTGATTTTTATGTACTCTAAAACTTGAGAGCTGCTGTGTTAGACAAACTTTTGTGTTTAACTTTGTCTTTTGATAAGTCATTTTCCTTACTGAAAAGAAGAATTTAAGCTCTTCAGATACATTAGTCTCATTCCCTTAAAGCTGACACAAAGTCCTACAAATGTGAGACCATACTCCTTTCCACGTGTATTCCTTACGCCATGTTTCTCCAAAGGACTTGACTATTGAAACTCGGGGAAACACTATATGTACCATCCTGTCCCATAGTATCTTGGTTTTAAATGTGGTAATGCTTAAGGAACAAAATCTAATAATATCAAAAATACCCTGGAAGGCCCATAAAATGTTCTTCAAATTTGTGTATTAAATTTGATAAAGAAATTTTTTGCACATTAATGTTTGAGAGCTACTGAGATAGGAATAAGAGGAATACAAAGAAAGTCTCTGAACAAATACATGGGATTTTCAATCATCTTTTTGGCAAAAGAACTGTAAATATGAATTGTAGATAGGTAGAACATTTCCTTTGTTTATTTCTCTGTTTTTATTTTTGAGACATAATCTCTCCTTATAACCAAAGCTGTTCTTAAACTCTTTCAAAAAAAATTTGTGGGGCTGGAAAGATGGCTTAGCGATTAAGGCATTTGCCTGCAAAGCCAAAGGATCCCAGTTCGATTCTCCAGGACCCAGGTAAGCCAGATGCACAAGGTGGCACATGCTTCTGGAGTTCGTTTGCAGTGACTGGAGGCCCTGGTGCACCCATTCACTCTCTCTCTCAAATAAATAAATAAAATATATATTTTTTTAAAAATTGTGGGGGCATGTTGGGTCATGATATGCAGAGACATTTATCTTACCCATAACTGTGGGCTAACTCCACAATGCATGACCCGTATACGTCAACAAGGAGGGGCCAAGGGGAGGGGGTAGGTCACGGATGAGCCTAATAATGGTACCAAACTGACTGTATTTGCTGAATACAGAACTAACTAATAAATAAAAAAAATTGTGGGGCGGATGTTCATGTGTGTGACTGTGGTGTGAACCTGCCACCATGTGCAGGTGAAGACTGGAGGGCAGACTCAGGTATCAGTCCTCATCTTCCACCATGTTTGTGGCTGTGTCTCTTGACCACTGCTGCCCACAAGCTTTCAGGGATCCTTCTATCTCTGCCTCCCATTACTATGGTCCGGCTTCATGGGGATCTGAACTCAGGTCCTCATGCTTGTACAATAGGTACTTTTCACACACTGAACCATGCCCATTTGAGAATTCTTTACAGTTACTGTTTATTTTTTGTTTTGTTTTTGTTTTTTGTTTTCTTCGAGGTAGGGTCACACTCTAGCCCAGGCTGACCTGGAATTCACTATGGAGTCTCAGGGTGGCCTCGAACTCACGGTGATCCTCCTACCTCTGCCTCCCGAGTGCCGGGATTAAAGGCGTGTGCCACCACGCCCGGCCAGTTATTGTTTATTTAGGCTAGGGCTCCTTCTGTACTTTTAGAATACATATTGACAATCAAAATTTAGTTTACTGCTGAAGGGCATCCGTCCCAAGAAAAAGACCAACCTAGTGTGAAGCGAGAGGCCAGTGGCTGCATCGCCGGGGCTACATCAAGGAATGCCTGATCGAGGTGCCAGGTGGCGCGGACCCCATGGAAGACCAATTTGCCAAGCGCATTCAGGCCAAGAAGGAACGCGTGGCCAAGAACGAGCTGAACCGGCTGCGGAACCTGGCCCTCCGCGCACAAGGTGCAGGTGCCCAGCGCCGCCGGCCTGCACCCTACCGGGCATCAGAGTAAGGAGGAGCTGGGCCGCGCCATGCAGGTGGCCAAGGTCTCCACCGCCGCGGTGGGCCGCTTCCAGGAGCGCCTCCCCAAGAAGGCACCTCGGGCTCCGGCAAGAAGAGGAAGTTTCAGCGTCTTCGGAGACGTTGCAACCGAGAAAAAGACCCAGTTGGAGCTACTTCGAGTCATGAACAGCAAGAAGCCTCAACTGGACGGGAAGAGAGCCACCGATAAACAGGTGAGGGAGGAGGACCAGGAGGCCGCCGCCCAGAGGAGGAAAATGAGCCACAAGGGCAAGAGCAAAGGAGGACGACCAGGTCCTGGGGGCAAGAGGAAAGGTGGAGGTCCGCCCTGCCAGGGGGGGGGGGGGGGGAGAGAGAAAGGGAGGCTTCGGAGGCAAGATGCAGTCCAGACCGCCTGGCTTGGGTGGCAAAAGAAGAGGAGGAGTGCAACCCCAAGGAGGGAAGAGGCAGAAATAATAGTTTCACCCGTGGACCTGTTCTGTTGAGCAAGAACTATGCTGAGTGTTGACTTCTGAGTCCTGAGTTGGGGGAGTTGAAAAGGAAATGGCATTGAGGTGGAAGGGGCAAGTTTGCCCTCCTCTCCAGAGTGAGCCTTGTACTACAGCGAAGTAATGTTTTCTCCACAACCGAGACTGGCTGGAGAGTAAGAGTGTCTTTTCAGGTCTTGAAAATTACAGGTGTAATTTGCTTAGAGCTAGAAATGAATTAATGGTCATTTTATTTTTATTTTTAACTTTGGATATTGGTCAAGAGTTACCCATATTTTCGAGACTTCTGGTAGACTGATTTATACATTTCTGCATTATTTTTATAACAAACTTGTATATTTTTAGGTGGAGAAAAAGAAAGAATGCATCTATCTAAATGGTTAAGAAATTCTGTAAAGGATATTTAACATAAGTATGCTGGTATCTAGTGTTAATTTAATTTTTCTACTGTTGGAAGAAGTTGTACACGAAGCAGTGACCTGGGTAGCACTGTAGATTATCTTTGTACACTTTTCTAATTTCAATTGTTTTAAATGACTTATTGGGTCTACACTAAATGGTAATTAACTTGTCAATTCAGAACATCCTTAAGTCTTTCTGTTTATAATCTGTGGGTTTGGTTTGGTTTTGTTACTTTTTTTTTTTTTTTTTTTTTTTTGAGCCAAGTTCTCACTCTGGCCTGTAATTCACTGTGTAGCCTAGGCTGACTTTGAACTTGAGATTACACGTTTGAGTCACCACCCCCAGAAGAGGTAAAATGTGTATAGCTGTCCAGGGCCTTCTTTCTCACCATCAGTATCTTATTAACCTTAATAAACATCTTTGTATAAATAAACATTTTCTGAAAATTAAAAAAAAGTTTACTGATTACTGGCTAAGGAATATTCCACAATTTACTTAAACTTTCTGAGCCTTTATTTCACCTATAAAAATTAGGGAAACATTACCTCTGTTTTGCAATTTGTATGCCAAAATACCTAAACCACTTCCTAGAACATGTAAGAAGGAAGAGCCCAGGACTTTCTCTTTATGTAAGATTATTACCCAAACATCATTCCCAAAAGGCCTAGGCAAATGCATTTATTATGATGAGTTTGGAATTCAATCCATGTTCCCCTGATGTTTTGTTAGTAAAGGTGGGGGGTGGACAAAGCTTGGGTGAACTATCTCAACTTAAGTACAAGACAATCCTTTAAAAATTTATACTGTGATTCCTTCCTTATTTCCCAAGAGTTCATTGTGATGGGTAAGTTGTCAGAATCTTAGGTAAGTAAAGAATAATAGCAATAATGGTAGTTATATCCTGAAAAGAGCTTACAGTTGGAAGTATAAAAATTGTCTAATTTTGAGGTATCCACACAGAAATATTCTGCCTGCTTCTCTGGAAGTAATCAGTAGATGTTCCATAATTTCTATGTAAAGATATAAAAATGAACAACTATCTTGTGTGTTTTGGCAGATGGCCAACAGGACTATGAAACCGCATTTATATAAACTATTAAAAACAAACTTTTCATTTAGGTGTGGCAGCATATGCCTTTGATCCCAGCACTTACCAGGGTGAGGCAAAAGTGTCCTGAGGCCAAGCCTGGGCTAAGTGGAAAGATCCAACCTCAAATAATGAATGAATATAAATAAATTTTCCATTTCAGAATCTGGAGAGGCTTTTTGGAGACACTTGGGGAAGAGATGAAGCCCTCACAATGCTCCTTGATTTTATGGTGTCTCTAAAAACAGTGTAAACCAGAAGGCAGTGGGACAGACATCTTTAAAGTGCTGAAAGGAAACTATACTATTGGGGCTGGAGAGATGGCTGAGCAGTTAAGGCATTTGCCTGCAAGGCAAAAGGATCTGGGTTCAGTTCTCTAGGACCCACATAAGCCAGATGCACAAGGTGGTGCATGCATCTGGAGTTCATTTGCAGTTGCTAAAGGCCCTGGCTGGATTTCTCTCTCTCTCTCCCTCTTTCTCTCAAATAAATAAATAAAATATTTAAAAAAAAGAAAACTATAATGTTAACCTATAATCCTATATGTAGTGAAAGTGTCTTTGAAAAATAAAGATAAAGTAAAACCATTTTTCAGGCATGCAAAAGTTTATCATCACTCAACCTGCATTGCAATAAATGCTTAAAAGAATTCTTTTGACAGAAAGAAACAATGCCAGATGGAAATACGGGTCTGTACAAAAGAATGTAAACACCAGAAATGGTAACTATGTGTGAAATAGAAAATACTTCTTTTCTTAGTGCTTAAATCTCTTCAAACCGCAATTAAGCACTATGGAAATAAACATTTATTGTGAATTTTATATTTAAAAATACAATCCATGGCAACAATAACATACAAAAAAAACCCCTGAAGGCTAAAAGATGACAGTATGCCATTGTAAAGTCCTGATATTACATGGAGTGGCATAATATCATTTGAAGGTAGATTACGATGTTAAATCTCAATGCAGCTACTGATATTACGCAACAAAAGTGATAGTTATCTTTTTTAGGATATAAAGGAATTGTAGAAAACAATCCCAAAGAAGGCAAAAAGAAGAGCAAAATGGAGAACATGGGAGAAATCACTAGAACACTGACAAAAAGATGGATGATTTAAAACCTATCATTATCAGTGCCAAGGAGGTATCTCAGTGCTACAGTCCTTGCCTAGCACACACAAGTTAGATCTTGAGGAAGATCTCCCACACCACAGAAAAAAACAGAAGCCCCAACAATATCGATAATTGCAGTCACATAAATGAAACTAATCTAATTCCAATTACAGGAAGTGCCTCTCAAATAGACAAAAAACATGAATATATAAAATCAAGACTCAGTGTGGTGGTTTGAATGTGAAATGTACCCCCTAGCCTCATAACTTTGTGATTAAATCTCGTACTCAATCGCCAGTGGGTAGATCTTTTGAGAGGTGGAGCTGTGGTGGTTTGAATTAAATGTCCCCATAAACTCATGTGTTTGGAATGCTAGGTTCCAAGCTGGTGGTAATTTGGGAGTTGGAGCCTTGCTGGAGGAGGTGTTGTTAGGGGCGGGCTTATAGGTGTTATAGCCACCTTTCCCTTGTCAGTGTTGGCTCACTCTCTTGCTGCTGTTTCCACCTGCTGTGTGGCAGAGGTGATGCCCAGCATATCTGCTCATGCCACATGTTCCCCTGGCATCATGGAGCTTCCCATAGAGTCTGTAAGCTAAAATAAACTCTTTCCTCCCATAAACTGCTTTGGGTTAGGTGTTTTGTCCCAGCAACAAGAAGGTAACTGCTACATTCAGTTACAGTGTGCTTATAATAACACACATTGACTATATAAACATAATCTAAAAGTAAAAGGAAGAAAATATATCTACCATGCTAATGCTAATAAGAGGAAATCTGGATTTATATTTAAAAAATGGAGATTCCTGAACATGGGATATTAGCAGAGATGTTGAATTCAAAAGATTGTAACAATCATAAATGTTTATAAAATTCATAAAGAAGCTACAAAATAGATAAAAGCAAATCTTATGCAACTATAAGAACAGAGAAATTCACAATTACAGTTGAAGATTTCAACATCTCTTTCAATAATTGATAGAACAAGTGGGCAGAATTACAAGTGCATGAAAGTCTTGAATAACATGATGAAGCAAGTTGACCTAAATGACAGTTATAGAACACTCCACTCAACAATAGCAGAGTAAACATTCTCTTCAAATGTGGTGAACACATTTGCCAAGATATTGTGGGACATTTATACAAGGCTCAAGAAGTTTGAAAGGATTCCAGTCATACTAAGTAAGTACTCTGATCACATTAAAAGCAAGCTTGTGATAATATCAAGCTATTGGAAAAATCCACATTGGAAAACTAAAGAGCATAAGTTATATAACTTATGTCAAAGAATGATACCAAAATGGAAATTAACTCCCAGTATTTATAAAGCCAAGGTGGGAGAATTACAAGTTTGAGGCCAGCCTGGGCTACATAGCTATGAAAAAAAATAAATGAAAATAAAAATACATAGGATACAACTAAAGCATTGCTTAGAAATAAAGATGTACAACTCAATGCCTATTTAGAAAAGAAAAGAAGAAAGTTAGGAGAGGTACTGGGAATATAGCTTAGTGGGTAGATTACTTGCCCAGTATGCACAACGTCCTGGGTTTGATCCCCAACATTACATAAACCAGGTATGGTGGTATATGCATATAATCCCACCAATAAGTAGGTAAAAGCAAAAGGTTTTGAAACTCAAGGTCATCTGAGGCTACATATTGAGTTTGGGGCCACCTGGGCTACATGACACCCTGTCTCACAAAAAAAAAAAAGAAAAGAAAAGAAAAGAAAAAAGCTAGGGGCAGGTGGTGGCACAGGATGAGGTAGGAAGATCATAAGATTGTGTCCAGCTTTTGCCATATAGTGAGTTTCTGTCTAAAAAAATAAATTGAAAAGGAAGTGAAATCAAAATAAGAACAGAAAAGAAGAAAGGCCTTTAAGTGGGCTGACTTGATTGGTCACCAGACTGGTGAATATCATCTTACCGTATATGGAGAAAATATTTATATGGGTAAAATTAAGGACCTTGAGATGGGGAAATCTCCTTGATTTATCCTGGTAGGCCTTAAATACCATCAAAAATAATTTTATTACAGAGAATCAGAGAAACACATAGAAGATAGGGTTAAGCAAAAATGGGGACACAGATTGGAGTAATATAGTCAAACTCATGGATGCCAAAAGCTGCAGGAAGCTACAAGAGGCAGGAAAGAGAACTCGCCAGAGCTTCTACACAGAAATGAAATCCTATGAACACCTTTATTTCAGACTTCTGGCTCCCAGAATGTGAGATGTTGGGAGCTATAAGCCAAACCTTGGCCATGTTGACAGAAACCGCCATGTCGCGAGTTAAGTTTCTGTTTCCTGGTTCTTGAATCGCTTACTGGAAATCGCAAGACCCACTGTGCTCGGAACACCATACCTTGGACCTTCCCAGAAGCGCTACATGTGGCCTCGCCTTCCAAGTTCCCGGTTCTGCTTACGTGCTATATGACTAGCCTTCCTTCCCCGGATCTCCCTATATAAACCCTCCTGTACTAATAAAAATCGAGACCTTGACAAACACCTAGCATGGTCTCCTTCTTGTGTCTGTTTGCCTTCTCCCATTCAGGTTAACTTCCTCTCGGGCCTCTGTTGAACCCCTGCAGGCCGGGGCAGTGAGAAAGCAAATTTATGTTCCTTTAATACTTCAAGTTTATGGTAAATTGTGCCAGTAGTCATAGAAAGCTATTAAAATCTCAAATTAATAATCTTACCTTCCATTCACAGATGAGCTGATAAATGCATTTTATATATCTATATAATAGACTACTCAGCAATGAAATCAACAGCCTCTGCATACCACAATATTGACATGAAAATATATTGATGAATCTCAAATAGGTATATTCAGTGAAAAAAGCCAGACAATAGAATCATACAGGTTAATTCTATTTATGAAAAATTCTAGAACATCATAAGTAATATGTAGCGGGCAAAAACATGGCAATAGGAATGAGTACATAGTAAAAATAAGAAAGAGGAATTAGAAAAGGGACATGAAAAACTTCTGGGGTGTAATTATAATCTTTTTTTTTTTTTGAGGCAGAACCTCACTATGTAGCCTAGGTTAGTCTTGAACTCACAATCCTCCACCTATGCCTGCCAAATGCTAGTATTACAGCATGAGCCACCACACTGGGCTGAGTAGTCATGGGAATGTACAAAGGTCAAAACTTACCAAATTTTATACTGGCAGTTTAATGCATATCAGCTATACTCCAATAAAGCTGTACACAATAAAACAAAACATGAGAAGTTTGTAGCACCTGGAGAGCAATTTTTAAAGGTACAGAAGGGAAGTATAGTTGTTACCTTCTTGTTGCAACACAAAACACCTGAGCAGAAACAGTTTGTAGAACGAAAGGATTTATTTCAAGGGAAAATTTCATCATGCTGGAGAAAGCATTCCAGGAGGAGATAGCTAAGCACACATCTCTGCATGAGCAGGGAGTAGGTGGAGACGGTGAGCTGAGTGTGGCCAATGGGACTAGGCTATAGCATCCCAAGGTCTGACCCAAGGGATACACATCCTTCCAGGAAGTGTCCATCTCCCAAAGGCTCCACAAGCTAGGGATAGAGTATAAGAGTTAATCATAAACACTTGAAGCTATGGGGAACACTTTACAATCAAGCCACCACATTCCACCTCTGGCCCACACTCTACACTCATGGAGATCTCATAATTCAAAATGCATTCAGTCCAAATTTAAAAGTCTCCATAGTCCCAATACTACTCAAAAGTCTGAAGTCTAAGGTTTCATCTGAGACTCAAAGCAGTCTCTTAACCGTGAGCCCTATAAAATCAAAATGCAAGTTACAGACTTCCAATAAAGAGAAGCATTCTTATCTACAAAGGAGGAATGGGGGTATTGCAAGGAAAGATTGGTCCGATGTAAGATTGAGAAAAATAAAACAGCAGGACAAGTGTCAAATCCTGTTAGCGCCATGTCTGGCACCTGGGACTTGTAGATAAAATCATCTAGGCTCCAAATTGCTAGGGCAGCTCCACTTCTAGCTGTGCTGTCTGCATCCAGCCCCACAGTCCAACCAGCCACTGAGACTTCTAGCTCCCTAGCCTAATTCCTGTCTCTCCAAAACCAGCCCCACCTAGGCAACATACTCCTCTGCTGGGTGGGGATGAAGCTTGACTTTGGGCCACAGCTGTGGCAGCCTCTGCTAGCTGACCCCGGAGAACTGAGAACTCCCTCATTCTGCATTCAGGTCTTTTCCTTTCAAAAGAATCAGCACTCCTACTATTTTGATCCTTTAATCAGTTGAGTGTTACCTTCAAGGTATCTCTCCTATTGTCCCAATGCAGAGCAACTGCCCCATGCTCGATGGTCACAATCTCTTTAGGAATTGCAAAAGAAGTAGCTGAAGTCTGTAGGATCTGAACTTGTTCACATTTTCTCAATCTCTCTCTCTCTGTGTGTCTTTCTTTCTTTCTCTATCTATCTATCTATCTATCTATCTATCTATCTATCTATCTATCTATCTGTATTCCTTTTTTAGTTTTTATATTTTATTTGAGAAAGAGAGAGAGAGGGAGAGAAAGGGCATGCCAGGGCCTCTAGCCACTGCAAATGAACTCCAGATGCATGCACCACCTTGTGCATCAGGCTTACGTAGGTCCTGGGGAATTGAACCTGGGTGCTTTGGCTTTGCAGTAAAGCACCTTAACCACTAAGCCATCTCTCCAGCCCCAAACTTTATACTTTTGATATCTGTATTAGTCAGGGTTCTCTAGAGGAACAGACCGATAGGATGAATTTATTGGATTAGCTTACAACAGTCCAACAACAGCAGAATACAGGCCTGAGAATCAAGGAACCTGGTAGCTGCTCAGTCCACAAAACTGAATGCATCAGCAGTCCCAATCCAGCACTGAAGGCCTGGAGGTGTCCTGGAGAGATGCTGTTCTTCAGTCCACACTGGAAAGCAGCAAAACAGCAAACAGCAAGCCACCAACAGCACCAGCAGCCAGGTGGGAGGGGAGGAGAATACCTTTCTCTGGTTCCAAGTTTCTGGATTTGTTATTTTTCCATCACAGTAACAAAATACTGGAGAGAGATGACTTAAGGGGGTATATTAATTCCTTTTCTTACATGTGCAGATAAAGCAACTTATGAGAGTATGATGGTTAATCTTTACTATCAACATGAGTAGTCAACTAAGAGATACAACTCTTGGTGGGTCTGTGAGGGCATTCCAGGAAGGAATAACTAGAGAGGGCAGAGCCTCCTCCAGAGTGGGTGGCACCTTCTAGAAGCAGTCCAGATAGAAAGAGATCCAAGGAAAAAGCAGTACTGCTTGCTTGTCTGCTGTTTTAGTGATGTTCGCAATGCTCTGAAGAAACCACTTGATAAGAATCAATTTAATGAAGGAATGAGTTTATTCTGGATTAGGTTCAAGAGGGAGTTTCATGGTGAGGAAGGGAGGCTGCCTTGCCACATTGCACTCAGGAAGCAAAAGGAAAAGGAGTATTGGGTCTAGGAAATGAAATATCTGTCACCAGTGGCCTACTTCCTTTACCAGGGCTCCACCTCCTAAACATTCAACAGCCCACAAGGTGCCATGAGCTGAAGAACAAGCATTCAAATGCGTGAAACTATGGGTGACATTTTACCTTCAAATCACAATATTTCACTTCTAATGCCATAGACCCATGACCATCAAATGATGCACAATGCATTCAGTCCCAACTTCAAAGATCACAATAGCCTTTAATAGTGTTGCAGGATTTATGGGTTGAGAGGGGTCTCCCAGACTTGTGAACCGCAATTTTTGGGTCCTTATACAATTTTGATAAAGAATTGATAAATATGGACCTATAAGAATAAATTGTGAATTATTGAGCATATTTAGGGAGAACTCATAAGTCGTGAAGTTTATTTAGGGGGAGATGGTGTCTAGGAAAGGGTTGGAGTAGTTACAAATGCACATGGAAGATAGGACCTAAAAGCCCATGCAAAAAGGTGGGAGAAACATTTACACATTTCTGTGGGAGCAAAGCATAAACGCATCAGTCCTGTTCTTCCATGTAGGAAAAAGTTAGAAGATTAAGTGGTGCTAGCTTAAAAAAGAATAACAGAGTTGGCTGGAGAGATTGCTTAGCAGTTAAGGTACTTGCCTGTGAAGCCTAAGGACTCATGTTCAATCTCTCTCCAGATTCCATGTAAGCCAGGTGTGCAATGGTGGTGCAACTTCAAGGTCACACTTGAGCACTACATGGTGCAAGCATCTAGAGTTAGACTGCAGTGGCTAAGGCTCTGGAATGCCAATTCTCTCTCTTAAAAAAAAAAAAAAAGAATAACATTGGAAAGTGCCAGAGCAGAGACAGGAAGATTCAAACACTGGAGAAATGAGTAGCAGAGAAAAGAGAAAGTCAAGAGTTATTATTCACATAGTAGACTCTAACTTTAGAGGAATTATTCATAGGACAGGGCCAGAATTTAGAGGAAAAACACACATGGTAGACTCAGAGATCCAAGAAAAATCATTCATATAATCAAAATGAGAAATTACCCCACAGAGTGACATGGATGGAAGGCGAGCAGGGATGTATTTATGCCTAGAGAGAGCTCTCAGGGAGAGGTGGACTTACATGCATGTTCAGACAGACAAGATGACAGGGAAGAGAGGGATACTAGGAGGCAGTGAGTACTTATAGCTGATTAAAATGAATCTTGTCATCAGACTCAGGTATGTAAGGGGGAGACCTGATTGGTTCATGGATTCAAGGTGCTGACACAAAGGCTAAGCCACCTAAGTAGTGTGCTAGACTGGGGAAGTAGCAGGGGCACTGCAGCCATTGTGGATGAGATGGGATCAGACCCTGAATTCGAGCTGTCAAAGCCAGCAGGGTGGCATCTTCCTGTTCTCTCTTTGGACCTCTATTCCTAACTAAACTGTACTTTTAAAAAGCCATCTTTCTCCTGTCACCTGTCTCTATCAATAGTTCACAGTTCAAAATTCCAAAATTTAAAGTCTCTTCTTTCATTTGAGATTGAAAGAAATCCTTTAACTAGGGCATGTAGCCTATTTCCTAATAATGACCTTATATGCCTTTGAATCCTAATGAGCTGGGCCACTACTATCTGTGTTTCTCAAAGCATTTTGGCTTTCCAAACTCTCACCAGAATGGCCCATGAAGCTCTGCTTCTCTAGCGCAAAGTTCTAACCTCTTCCACATCCTTCCTGCAAACCAGTTCTAAAGGCTTGCGAACCACATGGTCAGGCTTATCATAATGACCCCATTTTTCAATACCAATTTTCTTTATTAGTTACTTTTGTGTCACTTAGGAAAGAAAGTATTTACTTTGGCTTATATTTTCAAGGGAGTTTCATGGCAAAGAAGGCATGGCAAGGCAGCCAGGAAGCAGGGGGTAGACAGGAATTGGGGCAGAGCTACAAAAGCCTCACGGTCCACTCCCAGTGACTTACTTCCTTCAGCAGAGTTCCACGGCCTTTAGAAGTTCCACAGCCTTCCTAAAGAATGTCACCAGCTGAGGACCAAGTGTTCAAACACAAGAGCCTGTGCTATGGGTGACATTTTACATTCAAAGGACACCTACCTTTGCTTCTTGAAGGTGAGTGTTAATTAAAATGGATTTTGTTGTCAGCCTCAGGCATGTAGGGGAAAGACCTGATTGGTTCACGGAGTCTGGGTGCTGAATCCATGCATCTAGTCTGTTGTTACTGCTGCCAGGCTATCTTTTGCTGCATTCTGAACACAGTTTGTTTGGCCTTCCAATGTAGATTCAACACCACTGGTGCTCCAGGAATCTTCCAGGCCTTTAGTACCAGATTGGGACTGCTAAGGCTTCCAGCTTTGTAGACTGAGCAGCTACCAAGTGTTCAGCTTCTCCAGTGTGCAGACAGCCATTATTAGACTACCTAGCCTGTAAGATCAATGTAGATAATATAAGCCAATCTATTAAAACCCATTTTGTAGGGACTGGGGAGATAGTTAAACAGATAAAAGCAGTGGATTCAGTTCCCTAGTATCCAAGTAAAATTGGATACATAGTGGTGCATGTGTATAGCTTTCATGTGCAGTGGCAGGAGACCCTAGCATGCCTGTGTACATACACACACACAGAAATGCAATTTTTTAAATCCCTTTTGTAAAATATACATTCATTTTATTGGTTCTATAACTATAGAGAACTTCAATATAGAGAGGAAGGTTTTATTTTGGCATAGTTTGAGATGATACAGCCATCATGGTGGGGCAGACATGCCAGCAGTCTCAGGGACAGGTGGTGGTTGTTCACATTATATCAGCAATCAAAAAGCAGAGAGCAAACAGGAAGAGAGACTCATCTATAAAACCTTAAGGCTTACTCCCAGTGATTCATTTCCTCTAGAAGGGTTCCACCTCTCAGAGATTCTACAACCTTCCACAGCACCTACATCTGGGGGCCTGCCACAGAAATCCATGGGGGACATTGCATACTTGAACTGCAACGTGGAGGAAGGATTTATTTTGGCTCATAGTTTCACAGTGTACAGTGCATCATGGCATGGTAGCCATACTACAGTTCATGGTGACAAAGGTAAGTGATGAAGTTCTGTTGCAGTCAGGTTTGCATTGCTGGCAGAAATCACCTGACAAAGAGCAGACTTTAGGGGAAAGGGAGGTTTATTTTGGCTTACAGGCTCGAGGGGAAGCTCCATGATGGCAGGGGAAAATGATGGCATGAGCAGAGGGTGGACATCACCCTCTGGCCAATAACAGGTGGACAACAGGAACAGGAGATTGTGCCAAACACTGGCAAGGGGATGCTGGCTATAATGCTCCTAAGACCACTCCCAACAATACACTGTCTCCAGGATGCTTTAATTCCCAAATCTCCATCAGCTGGGAACCTAGCATTAAGAAAACCTAAGTTTATGGGGTACACCTGAATCAAACCACCACACGCTCTTTGCATAGCAGCAGACCAGGGACAATAGACTCTTGTAGGAACCCATAACTGTCAAAGCCTATCCCTACTTCCACTAGCTAAGCTTTACCTCCTAAAGATTCCATAGCCTTGAAAACTGCACTATAAATCTGGGCATGGTGGCTCATTGCTATAATCCCAGCATTTGGGAGGTTAAGGTGGGAGGATCACTGTGAGTTAGAAGCCAACCTGGGACTACAGATTGGGGTCCAGTTTAGCCAGAGCTAGACCCTGCAACAAAAAAGCAAAAGAGGGGGACTGGAGAGATGGCTTAGTGGTTTTGCGCTTGCCTGTGAAGCCTAAGGACCTCAGTTTAAGGCTCAATTCCCCAGGACCCATGTAAGCCAGATGCACAAGATGGTGCATGCATCTGCAGTTCTTTTGCAGTGACTGGAGGCCCTGGCAGGCCCATTCTCTCTCTTTCTCCCTCTCTCTCTCTTTCTCTGCCTCTTTCTTTCTCTGTCACTCTCAAATAAATAAATAAAAATAAAGAACAACAAGAAAAGCAAAAGAGGGCTGGAGGGATGGCTTAGTGCCTGCAAATCCAAAAGACCCAGGTTCAATTCCCCAGTACCCATGTAAGTCAGATGCACAAGGTAGCACATGTGTCTAGAGTTTGTTTTCAGTGGCTAGAGGCCCTGGCATGCCCATTCTCTCCCTCTCTTTCTCTCTCTCTCAAACAAATAAATAAATAAAACAATATTTTTAAAACAAAAGCAAAAGAAAATAAATATAACACTGTAAACTGAGGAACACATGTGTCATGGTTTGATTTAGGTGTCTCCCATAAACTTATATGTTCTGAATGCTAGGTTCCCAGCTGATGGAGATTTGGGAATTAATGCCTCCTGGAGGCAGTGTATTGTTGGGGGCAGGTTTATGGGTATTATAACCAGTTTCCCTTGCCAGTATTTGGCATACTCTCTTGTTGCTGTTGTCCATCTGATGTTGCCCAGGAGGTGATGGCCACGCTCTGCTCATGCCATCATTTTCTCCTGCCATCATGGAGCCTCCCCTCAAGTCTGTAAGCCAAAATAAACCTTTTTTCCACAAGCTTCTGTGGGTGATTTCTGACAGCAAAGGGAACCTGACTGCAATAGTAAAGTGGTACTGAGGAGTGGGGTTGCTGCAAGACACCTGACTGTGTGGCTTTGGCCTTTTGGAGCTGATTTTCAAGAGGAATGGGGAAGGATTTGAAACTTTGGACTAAGAGATGGCTTGCAGTGCTGTAAGTATTGCTTGATGGACTATTCTGGTCAGAATTGAAAGACCTGAATGCAGTAAGAACTACAGACTGCAAGGTTTGGCTGGTTTGTAAGGGTCAGAAAGAGCTTTGCTTGGACTGGGCTAGAAGCAACTTGTGTGACAGTCTTGCTGTTGTTATGTCTGTGTCCTGAACACTTGTGCAGGGTTAATTTGCATAGAAACAGACTGATGTGAGCAGAGGGATATGGCACAGAAATGAAATATTTATGCTGAAATTTCTGCCCATTCAGCTGCAATTATATGAGAGATTACAACCTTTGATATTGAGCTAGCTGACCTGCATTGGGGCAACAGGAAGAATGTAGACTTTTTTGAAGGGACCTGAATGCTCAAGGAGTGTCCTCTTCTTCAAAGTCTGCTTTATTCTCCCCTGCATTAACAAACTGGCACCCTACCTGGTATTATGGAGTATAAGAAGTGCAGGAAAGAGAGGGGATTGAATTTACAACACAGTCTTGTGTTTTGGAAACAGCCATGGGCAGTGTGAAGCAGGTTTGCTGGACGCTTGCATGGAGACCCCATGGACCCATGACGTTGGACCATGGGTTGCAGTGGAGACCCAGTGGAGATGCTGGGACCATGAGATGGCTGCTAGAGAGAGCTGCCACCCATATAAAGTTTTCCAGGATTGAGTAGCCTAGCTAGAGGGGTGGAATTGGAACTCCAGAGACTTGTCAGTAGTTAGAATTATAGGACTTGGAGACTTGTCATTGACTAGAGTTGTTGGACTTGGAGCTACAGAGTTTGATGTTTGCGCTGGTTGTTTTAAATTTTGTGTTGATTGAATATTTCCTTGCCTATGCCCAATGCCATCTTTTGCAGTGTGAATGTTTATTCTGAGCCATTATGGTTTTCTTTGTTTCTTTTTTCTTTTCTTTCTTTCTTTTTTGATTTGATTTTCCTTTTTTTTTTTTTTGGTATTATGGCTCAGTGAAAAGTTCTTGGAGTGTGGAAATCTTTGAACATCATTGGGATGATAGAAACCATGGGGACTTTTTAAAGTTGGATGAATGCATTGCATTTTAAATCATGTATGGTTATCAGTTTATGGGGGCCAGGGCCATAATGTTGTGGTTTGATTCAGCTGTCCCCCATAAACTTAGGTGTTCTGAATGGTAGCTCCCAGCTAATGGAGATTTGGGAATTAAACCTCCTGGAGACAGTGTATTGTTGGGGGCAGGCTTATGAGTATTATATTCCCCTTGCCAGCGTTTGGCACACTTTCCTGTTGCTATTGTCCATCTGATGTTGGTGAGGAGATGATGTCCACCCTCTCTGCTCATGCCATCGTTTTCCCCTGCCAACATGGAGCTTCCCCTTGAGTCTGTAAGCCACAATATACCTTTTCCCCCCACAAGCCACTCTTGGTTGTGTGATTTCTGCCAGCAATGTGTACCTGACTGCAACAATGTGCTCAATAATAAGCCTATGGGGAATAATTCAAACTATAATGCATGTCTAAGTATTTTGAAATAGCCCCTAAAATCAAGGAGCTTACCTTCAACCTTAATTGGTCAAATGCACCTGTCACATGAGTAGGAAACATTTCCATTAAAATGACTTGCCATATTAATATAACAGATAAATAAGATAGCTATTCATCTATTAATTCTGCAATCATACACTGAGCTCCTACTACGTCTCAAATATTTGGTTATTGAAAGAGTGTTTTGTTTCTTGGCAAAGAGGCAGTTGGACTTTTTATAGAAAAGGCTAGGACTTATGAGTGTGGGAGGAACGACTTTCTGCCATATGAAAAAGAACAGCAACAACAAAATAACAATAATTTGGGCATATTGGGTGAGCGAGTGTGGTGTGCAAGACGAAGAAGACTCTGTGAAAACTTGGAGGAATACTTACCTGGAATGGAATTTCCTCACTCGGGTGAAGTCGGTTCCAGAAATTCTCTTGCTCCAATATTTTCTGGGAATTATGTCCTTCCTGTTTCAACACAAGGGAGGGCCTCTGTGTCCGGCTTCCAAGCCTGCTCCTTTGTCCAGGATTTGGACGTTCAGAAAGCGAATGAGTGGAGGGTTAACCACTACCAACCTCTTCGCTGCTACCAGTCTTCCTTTGCACGACCTAGTCACAGCAGAACCCCAGGACCGCTAGGAAGGTACATTTCTCGTGATGAACGGTAGAGGGCGATGCATATCGCCTGGGTCTGAACAGTCGGACTTCCGCGCCTGGGCAGAGCAGCAAGGGAGAATCCAGCCTCGGTCAAGTCACGGAAAACCCTGAGCCTGGGAGATCCTGCAAGCAGGCCTGGAGGACTTACAGTGGCCGCCAGAAAATTTTCCCGAGGCCAGCTGTTGGAGAGGACGGACTGGCGGGAAGGACAAGGGGGAGGCTACAAGAGAAAAATATGAGAGAAGGAGACTCCAACGCTGCTGCGACTCCGCAGGAAATGCCAGTGGCGCATGCTGGTGGCGACAAGGTTTGATCAGGGATAGAGGGCAGAAAGAGTTGCATAAGAGATGCTGGAGGTACGGTCCAGGGACAAAGCGGTTGGCCAGCAGGCACGAGGTTTTGGGTTCCACTGAGACAGCACAACCGCGCCCCCACGAGGAACCTGCTGGCATTGCGAGTAAAACTTTTCCCAGAGGTGCACTCATCCTGATGGATGTTCCCCAGTTCCCCACCGTCCACTCTTCCACGGTGTTAAAGACGGTTGGCTTTTAAACTACCCCAAGGAAGAACTGTGAGGAAAAGGAGAAGCCAGCCCTCGAGCTCGGATTCGGCCGGGTCCTGGGTCTCCTGCACGCGGGCCCGGCTCTGCAAGCGCGCGACTTCTGGGGCGCTTGCCTTCCGGTTCCACGTCTTGGTTTCTCGGAATTTCAAAGGATACTCAGTTTCCATTTCTCTCTGCAGTGTAACCAACTCCTTAAATTCGCTCCTGCTTTAAATCCTCTCCCGTCAGGGGGCGTCCCTGGAGTCCATGGAGAGAGTACGTTCTCTTGGATGTAAGTTGGGATAAGATAGATCTAGGTGTGAAATGCGCGAAGTGAAAACAGATAGATTTCAGGACCACAGGTGTGAAACCCTAGTAGGAGTTGACCTGTCCAAAGAACTAGTTCTTCCTCTCTCCAAAGACCTGAGAGCAGGACTCAGTCTGGTCTTCACAGGACCCCAAAGCACCGGAAAGGGAGGATAGCCCCACACACCCCACTGTATACCCAGAGGCCACGAACTCCCGCAAACCTCTCTCAAAAATCCTATCAAGCCAAGCAGAGGAGGGAGGGAATAATAGAGGGGTCTCTTGCGTGCTTCACTCCTCCAAAGCGGATCTTGTCACTGCAGGGAGCCGACGCCAGGAGGGCATCTTCGCAAGGTCTTCCTTGGATAACCAGGTTGGACAGTAGCAACTCCCAGCACCAGACTTCAGTACTGCCTTGGCTTCCTGGGCCAGCTCAGCCCAGCCCAGGAGTCTACATCCTTGGAGTACTGAAAGGGCTTAGACCCAAGGTCCAAGTATAAAACCAAAACTGGTGAGCGCTGTTTGCTAAGGACTAAAGATTTCCAACCCCGGCACACATTTTCATCAAGAGGGCAGGCTCATGGCCATTCTTGCAGTTCAGGGAACAGTTAAGAGGCTTTGTTTCCTTAACATCCCGTGAGTTTCTGAAGGCTTTGGTGATAAAATAGGGTCTCACCCGGGACGAGAGGAACCAGAAAACACATTGGTTTAGTTTGGCTATGATGGAGTTGCATCAGGGTGTCGTGAGCGGCTAAAGGGCTAGACAGTGACAAAGGCAGTTCTCAAATTCCAAGACTTCTGATTTCTGTTTAAAGGGTCGTTCCACACCAGGAAGGTTGGGACATGGTGAAGAAACCCACACACAAAACTTCATTGCAACCCCTTCTTTCTTGATTGGATATTGCAGTAACATTTTCATAGAGTAACTACGCAATGCTGGACCAGTTTAGTGTTGATATGGAACCTGGGGAATCTAGAATGCTGGACAGTGAATGCATAGCCTAGGCTCAATGAATCAAAAGTCACAATAAAACTTGGAACGAAATAACGCAACCAGGAAACACACTTACTGCCCTTACGGAGGTGTAAAAGATCTAAGGGAGTTAAAAAAAAAAAACAAAAAAAAAAAAAAAAACAAGTCAAGGAAGTCAAGGAGGGGTAGATGACAGTGGGACAGGCTCCTCTTCTTTTTTTTTTTTTTTTTTTTTTTTTTGGTTTTTCGAGGTAGGGTCTCACTCTAGCCCAGGCTGACCTGGAATTCACTATGGAGTCTCAGGGTGGCCTCGAACTCACGGCAATCCTCCTACCTCTGCCTCCCGAGTGCTGGGATTAAAGGCGTGCGCCACCACGCCCGGCTAGGCTCCTCTTCTTAATACCCTACCTCCTTAGGTACAGACTCCCATACTCTCTGCACGCCTTCACATGGCCTTCTGTGTGAGCTCTCCCACCTGTTTTTTTGAAAGAGACACCAGAGGAAAAGCAGGGCATTTCCCTCCCTGTCACACAGTGTGACCAACGCGAATGGCTATTCCACCCCTCAAGGGATAGGCCTGGGCAATTTTGTCCTGGTGAGCCGCAGCCCACCAAACAGGGTGTGGCTGAGAGTGAAGTGGCATATGGGAATCCTCCTGTGAGCGAGGCCAGTGCTGGGCTCTGCCCTATGGGCTGCAACTGGGCCCCTGGGCACTGGAGAGTTGATTGTGATGTAAAGGACAAAGGGCTAGGAGAGGTAGACTAGATTTTCAGGTATTAACCTGCAGCTACGGGAAAATCTCTGGTTTAACCAGGATGGGCCCTATTCCAGATGATTGGCAGAGGTAGCCAAAGAAAGCACACTGTATGCTTAGAGATAGGTGTTGGAGCCCCGGAGAGACTGAGGCATTTGCTTGGAAAAGCTCAGATACATATATCCACTTTCTCCCCACAAGGCTCATAAGTCTTCTGGCTTCTTCTTAGCCACACTGCAGCTGATGGTGGGTGTTTATGAAGGGGCAGAGGTAGAAAGAGGTTGCTGGGGCCCCGAGTGCTGCAGAGGGGCTGGCTTGGTCTTCAGGAGCAAGTGCCAGTGTGCCTGAGAGAAGCACTCTTGCTCAGGGCGGTGGAGAAGCAGTCCTACTCCAGGGAGAAAGTTAAACGACAGTAGTTTCCCACCACCTGCCCTGAGCGCTGGCTCCAGAACCCCCACCCTGCATACTGATGGATGTGGTGGGGTGCAAGTCCTGGTGCCTGAAGAGCTGAGACCCCATTTGCTCACGCTTTCTCAAACTGGAAGCCAGGGCACCCGTGGGCATGTGCAAGACCCAGAGGCTAGATTAGATTCCTGACCCTTTCACTGAGGTCTAAGGCCCTAAAAAGAGATAAGGGATGCTTATGATACTAACTATAGAAATCTCCACTCTGGCAATGAGTTTAAATGTTTTTCAAGGTTGTGAAACTATTTTGGGGTGCACAATCTCGATAGAACCTCATGAAAATCCTGCGAAGAATTAGCTCCGTTTCTAAGTGGCATTAAAATTAAAATGCTATGCTTGGTGTTGCTTAGAACCACTTACAAGTGTGAAATAATTGACAGGGAAAGAGAAAGGGAAGACCGATGACATTGCAATAAAACCTTTTGGAGATGCAGGCAGGTTTGGGTCGCGCCTCGAGATAAAGTCTGAATTCTGCCTTGCCCGCCCTTTCGGTCTTTCCCTTGAACCCCTCCTTGCCCCTCCACCCCCGCCCCCTGCTCTCCATGGACACCTCATCGACCAAAGCTCAGTGGATGATGCCTACGTTCCTCCCGAGAGCGCCCTCCAGGGAAGACCCCGGGAAAGAAGGGCGCGGAGGCCAGCATCCCACCTGCCTTAAGCAACACCGGACACAAACACATCTCCAGGCTCAAAGTCAGGGTCGTCTCCCCCAAAGCCGCTGTAGGAGCCTGTGCAAAATTCCCGTCCAGATGGGAGGACAGAGGGTGCCTTGAGCCTTCCCTCCCCTCTGAAGGAGGTAGGTGGTGAGGAAAGCTAAAGTTAGTATAGACGTAGGCTTTGTGTGCTGAGTAGAGAGCACTCTTCAACGCAAGGCTTGAAACCTTAAAAAGCAAATAAAACAACTTTCCATACTATAATTGCTATTAATAAAAAAGAAACCAACCGTGCTGAATTAAGTAGTGCTAAACCGCCTGTTCATTATCGGGAGCTCCCTGACTACGAGGAGGGGGAAGAAAATGTGAAAACAAAAACCAAAATCAAGAAGCCTCCTCGACTGGCCGCCCCGCGTCTTGGAGGCACCTGCCAGGCCAGGAAGCGCTCCGCCCTCCCAGCCTCAGGCGCGCCAAGGAGCGAAAACAGCCAAAAGAAGACAGCAAAACAAACAACGAAAACGTTTAAATGCCAAGGACGAAAATTGGATTTATTCTCAAAAGCTGCGCCACGCAGGGTTCAACTGGGTAGTCCACTCGGCTGCGGATCTGGGCCTGCTACGAAGAGCCACAAGGCTGACGCCCCCGGCCCCGCTGGGGAGTGCAGCCCACAGCTCCCCCTCGCCAGGCGTCCAAGGACCCTCAAGGCGCAGGGCTCACACTTGAAGCCTGGGAACGTGCAGACAGGAAACCCACTTCCTCCTAAGCAGTTTCTTGCTCGTCGGATGAGAGGCGCCCAATTGAAGCAGAATGATCCTCATCTACTAATATCCAGCGTGGTCACAAAGCGACTGGCCATTTACGCCGCCACTTTAAACAAAGATATTTGGTTATTCCCGGGGAAGCGAGTGCACTTTTGCATGGCTGAGCTCCGGGAGGAGGCGAGTCTCAGAGCAGCATCCTGCTTGCAGGGCTGAGGGCTCCCCACACTCGCCTCCTCCGGGACAGCCGGTCCCGCCGGGATTCAGGCTCAGTTTCACCCCGCACACCCGCGGCTCAGGCCGGCTCCCTCCCTGGGACATCCAAGGGGAAAAAGTCAGGGCTCTGGGCTAGGGATGCTGGGAGGATACACTCAGAAAGACAACCCCAGCCCTAGCCCCAGAACCGGTGTGTCCAGGCAATGGGCAAGGGTCTGGGGCACCGGGTTGGTTGGAGGTGGGACAACTTCAGTGATGGACTCATATTAATTCCCTTTACCCTCGTCTCTCCAGCTCAGAAGGCCAGTTCTGAACAGTTGGTGTTCTTGCCTGGGCCGGCAAAAAGGGTGGGGAAAGAGAGCGGAGGGGTTGGGTGGGGGGCTGGAGTGGGGGGGGGGGGGCTGGCCCGCTCAGAAGCCTGGAGCTGCGGGGGGGGGGGGTGGCGAGGATCCACGACAGCCTCCCGAAGGCAGTCGTTCCCTTACTCAGCTCCCCCCCCCCTCCGCCCGCTGGGATTCTCTCGGGGAAGGGGGAAGGGGGCGGGGAGCAGAGGTGTCCCTCTGACGGCGGCGGCAGAAGAGGCAGACAGACTGACAGACACGTAGACCAACAGTGCGGCCCCAGGGTTCATCCCCAGACTCGCTCGCTCATTTGGTGGCGACTGGGGCTTGACGGCAGCGCAGCGAAGCCCGATGTGGTCCGGAGGCGGTGGGAAGGCGCGGGGCTGGGAGGCCGCTGCGGGAGGGAGGAGCAGCCCCGGCAGGCTCAGGTGAACCCCCCACCCTGTTCCTTGACACCCCCTCCCTCTTCCTAAAGATCAGCCCCAGCCCGGGGCAAGGCCGACCGAAGTAGAAGTTTCCACTTTGTAATTCCTCAAGTTGGTTGCAAAGCAGCATTCACCTTCCTTCCTCCTCTCCATCTCTCCTCGGCTACTCTCCACCCCACCTCGGGGGCCCTCCCGCTCTCTGGGTTCCCTCCTCCTTTCCCTCCCCCGCCTCCTCCCCGCGCGCCGCTGGTACCCCGCAAAAATGGGGGTGGTGTCCAGGGGAGGGGAAAAGTAATGCTTTGGGTCTCTCTCTCTCTCTCTCTTCCTTTCCCTCTTTGAGACCTAAAAATCCTGACAAGTGAAACTTAAA
Source organism: Dipus sagitta (assembly GCA_036346955.1). NCBI lineage: Eukaryota > Metazoa > Chordata > Mammalia > Rodentia > Dipodidae > Dipus > Dipus sagitta. The sequence continues at coordinate 85,358,803 of CM070775.1, read as the reverse complement.
GGTGTTTACCTTGTCATCAGCATGTAAGCTAATTATCTCGGGCAAGATGTAGGCTTCTATTGTCTTGTTGCTTTAGCGCGTACGCCCCGCCTCTGGTGGCTGCCTAAAACCTGGCGCCGGGCTAAAACAAACGCGAGGCAGCCCCCGAGTCTCCACTCAAGCCAATTAAGGCGGACTCGGTCCACTCCGTTACGTGTACATCCAACAAGATCGGCGTTAAGGTAACACCAGAATATTTGGCAAAGGGAGAGAAAAAAAAGTAGCGAGGCTTCGCCTTCCCCCTCTCCTTTTTTTTTTTTTTTTTCCTCCTCTTCCTTCCTCCTCCAGCCGACGCCGAATCATGTCGATGAGTCCAAAGCACACGACTCCGTTCTCAGTGTCTGACATCTTGAGTCCCCTGGAGGAAAGCTACAAGAAAGTGGGCATGGAGGGCGGCGGCCTCGGGGCTCCGCTGGCGGCGTACAGACAGGGCCAGGCGGCCCCGCCGGCCGCGGCCATGCAGCAGCACGCCGTGGGGCACCACGGTGCCGTCACCGCCGCCTACCACATGACGGCGGCGGGGGTGCCCCAGCTCTCGCACTCCGCCGTGGGGGGCTACTGCAACGGCAACTTGGGCAACATGAGCGAGCTGCCACCCTACCAGGACACCATGCGGAACAGCGCTTCGGGCCCCGGATGGTACGGCGCCAACCCAGACCCGCGCTTCCCCGCCAGTAAGTGAGGCCGCCCCACTTCGGGGGGCTGCGGGCTGAGCGCGCAAGGCGCGGCTCCCGCCGGTGGGGCAGTCGGGCAGCGACGCCTGGGAGTTGGGTGCGGGAGTCAGGGCTTCTTCCACCCCCATCCCCACACACACACACACACACACACACCCTGCTGGGCCTTAGGGGTGCCCAGGAGAAGCACTCAGCGCTGGGGTCCTGCGGACGGGGGGCTCGCGCTCAACATCTCCAGGCGCTACCCAAAGTGGCATCTCTGCTCGGTGCGCGCAAAGACCTGAGAGAGCCTAGGGCTGCAACCCCCGGGCCCCGGCTCCTGCGAGCAGAGCTGGAAGAGTCGAGGCCTGTGCAGGAGAAAGATCACCCTACTGGCACGCTTTCGGGTTGCCGGACCCCGGCAGCCACAGCTTCGCTCCTGAGTGGAGTCTGGGCGGGTTGGGAGGGCGCACAGCTCCGGCAGAAGCTCTCTAAATGGGCCAAGCTGGTATCCTCACTGACAGGAGCAAAGTGAAGAGTCAAAGCCCCTAGGAGCTGGAGCTTTTGGAAGTGAATACCCGGTTCCCTTAACCTCCTAAAGTTGGGGTCTACCGCCGGACCCCAGCTCTCCCCTCCCCTGGGCCGCCTACCCGACTTGGGCACGGAAGGAGCAGAAGCATCCTTTGCTCGCAAACTGCCAGGGGTTTGGGTCCAGAGAGTCACTGAAACTGAGGAAGATTAGCCAGGTTGAAGCCGGGGAGTCCAGGGGCACGCTCCCCGACGACACGGCCTGGGCCCTGGAGCTAGCCATCCCCAGCAGCTGAGGCCGTCGGGTGGGGGGCCCCGGAGAGAGGGATGCCGTCGGGGGGTGGGCCGGGCGGGCGGAGGGCAGGGTTGGCCAGGCCCAGCCCGGGGCCCTGGCCGACGCTGTGCGTTTGTCGCTTACAGTCTCCCGCTTCATGGGCCCAGCGAGCGGCATGAACATGAGCGGCATGGGCGGCCTGGGCTCGCTGGGGGACGTGAGCAAGAACATGGCCCCGCTGCCCAGTGCGCCGCGCAGGAAGCGCCGCGTGCTCTTCTCGCAGGCGCAGGTCTACGAGCTGGAGCGGCGCTTCAAGCAGCAGAAGTACCTGTCGGCGCCAGAGCGCGAGCACCTGGCCAGCATGATCCACCTGACGCCCACGCAGGTCAAGATCTGGTTCCAGAACCACCGCTACAAGATGAAGCGGCAGGCCAAGGACAAGGCGGCGCAGCAGCAGCTGCAGCAGGACAGCGGCGGCGGCGGCGGGGGCGGCGGGGGCGCGGGATGCCCGCAGCAGCAGCAGCAGCAGCAGCAGGCTCAGCAGCAGTCGCCGCGGCGAGTGGCGGTGCCGGTCCTGGTGAAAGACGGCAAACCGTGCCAGGCGGGCGCCCCGGCTCCGGGCGCCGCCAGTCTCCAAGGCCACGCGCAGCAGCAGGCGGCCCAGGCGGCCGCAGCGGCCATCTCCGTGGGCAGCGGGGGCGCGGGCTTGGGCGCACACCCGGGTCACCAGCCTGGCAGCGCGGGTCAGTCTCCGGACCTGGCGCACCATGCTGCCAGCCCCGCAGCGCTGCAGGGCCAGGTCTCCAGCCTGTCCCATCTGAACTCCTCGGGCTCGGACTACGGCACCATGTCCTGCTCCACCTTGCTATACGGTCGGACCTGGTGAGAGAGGACATAGGGCCCCCACGCGCCGCCTCACCGCTTTCCCCGTGCCCGCCACACAGACCACCATTCGCCCGCCGCTCCCTCCACTCGCTTCGACTTTTCTTAAGAACCTGTTCGCGTTTAGACCCAGGACAAGTGTACAAAGACCAAACTGCTGGACGTCTCTTCTACTCCTTCTTCCTCTTCTTTTTCCTACCTAAAATTTGTGGATTTTTTTTAAAGAAAAGGAAAATAAAAACAGCGAGCATATTCAATTCCGTACGGAGTCGTTAAACAGAGAAAGACAGAACAAATTTGGGGGTGTCCTTTCGGGTACTGAAGTGGCTTTCCCACGCTGGGGCGGGGCACAGCTTTGGCGAGGCATCTACGCTGTCATGGTTCTGGACTCTAAAGATCAAAAACTTCACTCTGGGCGCACTCTGCCAGCAAAGTGGACTTGCTTGTAAATACCAAAATCAATCTCTCTCTCTCTCTCTCTCTCTCTCTTTCTCTCTTTCTTTTTCAAAGACAGGACGGGAGCTGGGAGAGGAAAAATTCTTCAACATAACCCACTTGTAACTGACACAAAGAAAGTGCTCCCTCCCAGGAGGTATCGGTCCAGACCATGATATCCCCTCAGAAAACTGTTTTGTTTGATGTGAACTTGTAGCTGTAAAATGCTGTCAAAAGTTGGACTAAACACCTAGTTTTTAGTAATCTGTACATTATGGTGTAAAAAGAAACCCGTTCCCAGTTCCCAGTCCTTCACATTTTTTTATGGGCATTGACAAACCTGTGTATATGATTTGGCAGTTTGGTATTCAGTCTTTTTTTTTTGTTGTAACTTATGTAGATATTTGGCTTAAATATAGTTCCTAAGAAGCTTCTAATAAATTATACAAATTAAAAAGATTCTTTTTCTGATTAAAAAACCTTCATTTTGATTTGGCTTTAAATGAATTATTTTGGTTGGGACGGGTTCATGTTGGCCTGATGGAGTCCACATTGTTTGGGTTTGAGCTCAAAGGACACGCTAAGAAAGCTAGGCCCAGAGTTTCTTTCAAGGGAAAAGGGGAATTTGTCTGCCTTGGCCTTGAGTGGAACCAAATCTTGAGCAATCCTGAAGAGTAAAGAAAGAGAAGAGAACAAACTAAACTTTTTCCAGAAAGGAGAAGGACAGAGGAAGGAAAATTCCTAAAGGACTCTTTTTTTTGGGGGGGGGGGAGGCTTCTGGTGAAATTCATCCTATACAGCTGAGGTTTAAACAGTGGACCAGGCCATCTACTTGAAATAACCCTGAAGAACCTGCCATTTTTTGGTGAACAGGTCATTTCCAAACATCTGAACATCAAACCCATGTTTCTAATTCCCACCCATCCTCCTTCATGGTTATAATTTGGCTGGTGGTTGTATTCTGAAGTGAAGTGTGTCAGGTTTTAGTTCTCTATTCCAAATTGACCCCAGCTTAGGAACCTGCAGCACCCCTACTGCACCCATCCTGTCCCAGCAGGGGGTGGCTGACCTGAGAATGCCTCTGGCAGGACGTTGGAACTCCGGGAAGGGGGAATCACCATTCTAGCACTTTCTGTCTCTGAGACCCTATCTTTCACAGCAAGAAATCTTCCTCCTGCTTCCAGCTCTCCATTCCCTTCCCCCAAGCCAAAAAAAAAAAAAAAAAAAAAGTCATTTTAAACGCATTTCTTCTGGTCTCTGATTTTGGTTTTCTGATCTTCATTCTTAGATGTGTTGGGAAATTATTAAGGTTGTGGTAGTGGAAGATGGTGGCAGTGGTGTGGAAGGAGGAGTGTTTCTGGACAGAGGGGAAAATTATAGATCCTTGGATGGGCTGTTTGTTGCTCCTTTGGAGTAAGCCCTGACAAACCTGTATTGGAAAGACAGATGCCCCTCCAGCAATCTCTGTGTTTGGAAGAGTTTATTGTGGCCATTATTTCACATTTGGCATATGCTCACTTCTTTCCCAGGTTTTCAATGTTCTTTTTTTCATTTCTTACCTCTCTTTTCCCTTCTTTCCATTTTATTATGTCTCTTCTTGGACCCTCACTGTACCACCACCCTGAGCAGTCTTTAACAGAAAAGGACTGTCTAGAGTCCTCACCTCAAGTCCACTAGTCTTTTCCGCTGGCTTTCAGGGAGCATCTGCCCTGTGGTGCCTTAGGGCTGGGGGCTAGGATGGACTATCTCCCTAGAGCCGGCTACTGGCTACCCCTGAGACATGGTTTCGCATAAATGGAAGACACTTGGTATTCTGAAAGGATGATTGGTTTGGTCTACTGAGAATAATGGTTAAGGGACTCTCAGCGGGCCTCACATTTTGGAAAACAAAACCAAGAAAGTATGCACTGAGTCCAGGTCAGTGAGTGCAAGTAGCCAATGTGGTCAGTCCACAGGACATGGCTGGCCCGGGGAGATGGATATTACAGCTCCTAATTGGCTCTAAGGTCTGGACTCAGTGGGGTGAGAGCTCAGTCCCAGCCTCCGCCTGCAAGCCAAGCTGTGGCCTCAGCTGCTGCCCCTCCCCCCTGCAGCCTAGCAGAGTAACAATTTTAGTGTACTGTAATGCATGCATTTTCAGCCTTATCATCCTTGCACTGTATGGAGTTTCTATCGAATATATTCTTGTCCCTGCTGACTTAGTTTGAAGTCTGTTTACTCCTCCCCGGAATAGGTGTCTTCAGCAGGGTCTGTGGATGACGCCGACAAACAGGGCATTGGCCGCTTCTTGCCATCAATCACTCCGGTTCCACCTGCTCCTGCTGCCACTCCGGCCTAGATGACTTGTCGCAGCAGTAGGGAGCAGTTTTGGGATGCCGTCTGCAGCGTCTCTTTAAGGAAATGGGTTCCTGCTAGGTTCACCAGAAGAGCTCCCCACTGTGTGGGGACACCCTCCACTCACACTGCCCAGCCAGTCTCTGTTGACTCCCCCTAATTTTAGGTTTCCAAGAACGTGGTCTCAAGTCTGCTCTGGCCTCCCTGGAGGAGAAATAGTATTATGGGAATGTTCCTGGCACTGAGGTGCTAGAAGAAAGGAAAACGTCCCCAGTAAGGGGCAGAAACTTTGCCTCTCCAAAGTACCCCACCCCACCAGAGCAGAGACGGCTCCTGGAGTAGGGGGGATTGCAGACAGCATCCCCCGCTTTCCTTCTCTTCCCCCACCCCACCCCAACCCTGCCATGTAAACACGAGGACTTTCTCGAGAGCCTTGGAGAGCCGCTCTAGTGGCTTCTGGGCCTGAAACCCCAGGCTTGGCTTGTTTGATGTTTAGCATCCCAAAGCGGCTCCCCACCCCCGCCCCAGCTTGGGAACCCCAAGCTGCGGGGCCTGAGTGGAAGGAAAGGAGCTGGAGGGAGGTGGACTGGGCTGGGCTCCGAGACCAGGCAGAAAAGCAGGACAGAGAAGCCCAGAGAAAAAGAGGAAGGGATCCCCGGTGGCTACTGCCACCCACAGGGACAGGTCCTCAAAACCAGGAGGCAGGTAAGAGAAGAAATGTCTCAGCATCCAGGCAGCCACTTTGGATAGGGACCAGGCGGGTGGAAGTAGCTTGTGTTCCGCCAGAAAGCTGCAAGACAGACTGAGGTCCACTTGTCGAACAAGGCTCTGGGCGCTTTATATCTGCGGGCGGGCGCGCTCCCACTCCGAGGGCCTCAGCGCAGACATCTCTTCTGGCCTCTGCTTAGGGCTTGGGGCCTTTCACGCGGAAAGGTGTGGGAGCCTTCCAAGAGAGTTTCAATCCTCCTGGCCTGGGGCTAGGAAACCCCAGAGACAGTGCTTGGATCTTAGCATGTAGTCTTTGATTTTTGAGACCCCCAGGAAGATTCTCAGCCGTTGAGGCTGCCCGGCGTCGGGGCGTCGGCGAGCTGCTATCTCAAGGCGCAAGTGCACAAAAGATAGCTCGAGTCTCTTCTCAGGCGATCCAAGATAAGAGGAAACGAGCCAGGTTTTCTGACTTCCAACTCATTAGGGACCAGGTAAGGTCAATGCTTTCTCTATTATGTCTTTATCTTAAAAGCGGGTCAATTTAAGATAAGGGGGGTGGAGAAATGCAGGATCTGTGTGAACTATGCTGATAAAGACTGACCCCTTTCCTGAGCTAAAGCAAGCTCGGCAGATACTCATTTTCTATAAACAAGAGAGTTGTGAGACGCTGCCTTGAATTCTGATCGGATGTCTCCAGTCTCGAGACACAGTTCTCCTCTCCTCAACCCCACTCCCCCCACCATCCCGTTATTAGAGTGAAGCAGAGTGGGCTGCTGATTTTATTTGTGAAGAACTGGAATTCCACTGGGAAATGTGAATCTGAGATGATGTTCGTAGGAGGTTTGCTGGCTTGTTTATTTCAAATATGGCTTTCTGTTAAAATGGGAGAAAGTGGTATATGGTTATTGAGAAGGATGAAGGCGAGTGAATACTTTCCTTCCTCTGGTCTTCTCAGCCTTCCAGGCTGGTGTGCTTCCTCATACAGTGTTCCTGAGCGGCAGGCTACCCTCGGTGGGGTCCAGTTGCGGAGTCTGCCTCCATTTCGTGCACAGAAAGTTTTCTGGTGTCTCATTAGTGCGTGGCTACCGGAAGGTGTGACCTGTGTCCAGTGACCCTCACAGGCTTGCCCACACAAGTGTCTCAAGGAATCGATATGGACCGAAGTAAATATGTGCTTTATTCAAGGTGCAGGCTGAGGTTGGCGCGGAGCCTCACTCCCACTACTTATAGTTGTGTTTCTGAACTTCCTCTGGTGAAGTTTTAAAGGAATGGAGGAAGAGCTGGCTTGGTAACGGCATGCAGCTTCTACCTCATCGGAAGCCATAGCTAAGGTGGCCAGCTGCATTTCTTTCTGATAGTGACCTAATGTCCAACTTGGAGGATATCGAGGTGCAATACTGGGCTTCTGTCCCACTCCTCACTTGGTAAAATTTCCTGTTTCATCTCTGGTCCGTAAACATGTGTTCCTTTTGTTAATATGATAATGTTTTGGAAAGGGTGAGATTTCACTATACTTTTCTGTTTTATTTATTTTTGTTATTAGTAAGAAATCATGATCACTGCAGTGACTTGCCTGGAAGATAAAGAACACACAAGCATAAATATTGTTGACACTAAGACTTAGTAAAAAACAAAACTCTTTCCTCCAAAATAATATTTAAAACCTACTCTGTATGTAGGCATAGTGTGCACAGAAGCCTGTGTATGTGTAAATAAAAGTATATACAGGTACACATTATATATACATGTATCTATTTTATATATCTATTTTAAAGATATTTTAAAGGGAAAATTTAAGTATATGATAGGGTGTCAGATTCAAAAGAGTTGAATGTTTTTATTCTCAATTAAGATAGCACACGCAACTGAAATTTATTTTTAAAAAATTGTCAGAAAGTTCTTTAGTGTTACCCATTTTAAGGTAGAATACTTATTTCTTGTCCTATGAAACTCTAGAGTTTATTATCCTTGAAGAAATATTAAAATTTGTTCTTCACATGCGTGAGATGCAGCTGAGTATGAGACTTTTATGGCAATCTATAACAAAAACTGTTGCCCCTTGTCAGACTTATTAGAATGAGTATTACAGTGCAGCTAACAAAAATCAGAAGGAAAATACCTCTGGTCTTCATTTATATTAAACATCTTCTGTATCGTGGTCTTCACTAATAGTAGAAATAAGATGACAAATATGTTTGTTGTTAGGCAACAAGAAAAAGGGACAAACTGTCCATACCTCCATAATACACATCTTAGGAAATACTGCCATTGATACACTATATCACAGAGGCTGTTATTGGAATGTTAAACATTGTATTTCTAGGAGTTTGGGTGATTATGCTTAATTTTGTTTCTACAATACTAAAGGTGTTAGGTCAGGAGAAGTGTTCTTGGGCAGTTTCCCCTATTGCAGTGCTCTGAAACTGTTCTGTGGAAAATTGCTCAGAATAGGACAGCCCTCCACCTTGCTACAAATTGCATTCTCTCTCCTAAAGATGTTGCTTGAAGGTGTCCAGAGTTCTAGGAAAACAAGAGTATATTTGGCCTGTGTCCTACTAATTTACTAGGTCTCCCCAGCACATGCACCACTGAGTACTGTGCTCAAATGTAGACCTAGGAATTACTGTAATGACATGTAATGACACAAAGAGAACCGAAGGCTAGTTCCTCTAAACTGGTTACTCTCTGGCCCAGGAGACCCAGACAATATGTAATATGCCTATAGGGAACAAAAGAAAGTTAAAAGTCTGAGAATCTGGACTCCAAACAGGCTTGCAGAGACAAGCTTCTTTCAAAGAGACTTGGAAACCCATCTCTGCAGACCTGGCCACTCCTTGGTGCCTTGAGGTCTGCAGGCCTGAGTGGGGACTAAGTGAGGTAGGAAGGCTGGGCAAGGGTGGCCTTTTCTGTCCCTTATGACTTTGCCTCAGAAAGAATTACAGACCTGAGTCATATAGGCAGACACAGAGCACTCGTTTCTTCCCCTGCGCCCCCCTCCCACCTCAGAGAAGTTGTAACTAGTTCATCATTACCCATCAGCCTGTAGTGTGAACTGGAATGTTGATTGCTGCTCCCTTGCTGCACTGCTGAGGTTGGGACCAGGGTGCAAACAGTCTTGAAAGTACTGCCTTATACTCAAATTTCACACAACAGGTAAAGCTCAGATATCTCTCTATCCATCCAGAGTCCATGGGCTTCATACTGGAATCAAATGGGTAAACCTTTTGAAAGTATTTAACAAAAAAGCTGACCTACCCATAGCCTATAATCTAACACTGAGTAAGTCTAAAGAGAAAACCTCTAATATTTTTGAAAATATACTTGCACATTGACATTAACCTTCCTGTGTGAACCCATTTCTAACAATGGCAATACCACATCAATATCAAATTACTTGTTAAAAATTATGACATGACTAAACACACAGATTCTATTAGTTTATGTCTCTTAATGTTGGGGATTTTCAGGTATGCGGTTCTGTTCATTGGAAAGACGAGAGAGAGGAAAGAGAACTGAAACAGAGGGGAACAGAGCAGAGAGGAACACCTACCTGCCCTTGGTGAAAGCGAGTGGGTTCTGCCCATAGGTGTCACAGCTGAGAGGAGCTGGTTATAGCTGGGCCAAAGTGTTGGGTGGAGGGAGTCAATGCTGGGGGAACATGTTTAAGGGGAGATGCTGGTGGAAAGGGCCTGGGAGATGGCTGGGAGGCAGTGTGTGCACCAAGTCTGAGCTTTGGACTGGCAGCACAACGGTAACATAATTTATATCTTGCTGAAACATGTTCAAATGGCAAAAAGTTGCAAAACAGATCGACCTTCCTGAGAAGAGAGGGAACTGGTTACAGAGGTCTGCAGCCATCATCCTTTTTTCAATACATTTTAAACAAGAGGATCTAGTGAGTGATTCTGATTCAATACACATAATCAGTTTGCAAGTCTTATTTCCATTTGAAAACAGGGCCATTTGCAATCATAAGAGCCGGACACGCTGAAAGATACGCAGTGCATTCCGAGCAGATGATGGGTGACAGAATCTGTAGGCAAGCACTAAATATTTTCTTCTAGGTTCAGACCAGTGTGTGTGTGTGTGTGTGTGTGTGTGTGCGCGCGCGTGTGTATCTTTAGGATGAATATATCTTAAGTGGAATATTCCTGTTGGATATAGAACTAAATTGTTTAAAATTTGAAACTCCATGCTTGGGAAGAAAAATTGCCAGGAAGGTGCTAAGGAAGACATGCTGACTTCTCCTCATAGTAAAGAATATGCTACAGAAAAGATTTGATGAAAAATTCTAATAATAAAAAAAAGAAAACGTTCCATAGGGGTAAAGTTTCTGATCTTGAGCAGCAGAACCCTTCCTTGGTGTGGGGGACTTGGAGGGAGGCTATGGGGGAAAGGTGCAGAGGCTGGGGAAAAAACCAAAAGACATCTCCAGGACCTTGCAGTTACACCACTTAAGATGTGTTGTCAGAGGTCACAAGGAAAAGTGTGGGCACTTGAAATCTGGGGTCTCTTGTCCTGGAAACTTGCTTTCCAGAAACAAGCTGAGCAGCTGTCCTCTGCCTTCCCCTTCCTGCCCAACCCCTGCTCAAGGCTTCACCCTGCCCACCACAGTCTCTCCTGCAAGCCTAGCCACAGCCTCACTCTCCCTCAAATCTTATGTGGTCCCCATCCTAATCCACCGCAGCTGATGCCTCTCTACCCAGTCCAGAGGAGAAACAATCTTTGCAGTGTGCCATTGTGGACAAGGCCACTAACCCCTACTTGGAAACAACACCAACACCACACACACACACACACACACACACACACACACACCCCTGGTATGTGGGAGTGTAGAAACTCCTGTGAATTCCAACTGCCCAATATACAGATTATAGCTCACTGGGTCATGATAGTGATGCAAAAGTCTAACCTGAAGGGATTTATAAAAATAAATATACATTTAAGAAAACCAAAACCAAACCCAGCAAGCTATTCCTGTTCTGATAAATTTTTATCAGGAAAAAAGGGGGGGGGAGGTCTCATTCTCCCCTCAGACATCAGTGTCTAACGAATTTTCTAATAAGCTGAAACACAATCTAATAATAGTATGTGCTTAATGTCGATTCCACTTTTACTTCACATGTGGATTATTTATTAACCTCAAGTTGGTACTTCTTTGGCAGGTGTTGTATTTTTATATATTCTTGCAAAATGTTTTGTCTCTGGGAAGATCTTAGGAGAACCAGCAGACAGGAGTGTATGTGTATTTAGATGGGGGGGGGGCAGTGGAATTCCACACAGCTCCCAGCCTTGCTTATTAAATTTTCTGCAAAAGTGTTTAAAAACAAAAACAAAAACCACATTAATATTCTTCTTAACAGGCACCTAGTGATAGAGATCCCAAAGATCTAAAGACATCTTCCCTACGTCCCTATCACCTCTCAAACCCTCTTTTCTTCCCAGAATCTATCCAATGGATAAGCCACGTTTTTTAGAGGCACTGTCCACTTTGGGAGGAGGGGTAGGGGTAGAGATAAAACCATTCACACTCCCTAGTTCTGAAAACTGGGAGGACAGAACTCCTACAACTGGCAGGAAGTGAAGGTAAGGCTGGGACCAGAGGGACCCAATCTCCTCTGGCCCAGGACAGTTTCTAGACTAGGTTTAGCTGAGCTAACAGTGTAAGATACCCTGGATCAGCAGAGAGCCAGAACAGGTTGCCAGACAGGATATTTCAGCCACCTACCACCTCCATAGTGATGTAGTGACCACATGACTACTTCTAGAAGTCATGGTTGGTTTGTATTTATCTGTCCACACCTTCTTGGACCAAAGATACATAGGATCGGGCTTGCAAGGCCAAACAGTTAGGTGCAATTAGAATGAGAGAGGAGGCCTTAGCCCGCCTTCCTCAGCATGCCTCCTTCCCTGACTCCCATCAGGATTCAAAAAATCCCCTACAGTAGCATCTTTCTTCTTGTATTCATAGCCTGGTGTAACTTTAACATCAATTTGTTTCCTCATTCTCCCCCATTTTCCATTTCTTCATTTCAATGCCTGTTTTACTTGCTTTCTTGTCCAATTCCAGACTCATAGCTGCAGTCTTTGTAGGCAATTCAGTACCATTTCCTTAATGCCAGTACTAAAAGGATGGACTAAACTGTCAAGAATGAAAGCCAGTAAGGTCCATATGGGAGGCCATTTGGAGAATAAGAAGAGCAAAAGAATGGCCAAGGTCTGTCTGTCAGATGACTAGCAAGAAAAATGGTAGAAGCAGCAGAGAAGCCAATTCAATTAATTGGGAAATTCAATTAATGTTAGCAGATGGGGAGAAAGGAGTACAGCCCCACATAAGTCACAGCCTTGGCTGGCCCACCATAGAGCCCAGTGAAGAGGAAGCCCATTTGTGTTTAGTTGTCTGTCTCTAAGGTAAGGGTCAACTCTAGAAAATACTGCCTCTCCTCCTGCCAAGACTTAGAAATCAAGACCATCTTGCAAGTGCAAATTAAGCAGGCCTTGGGGTGCAGCCCAAGTCTATCGTCCCAAGTCCACCCGATTATTCCTACTGGGTCAACTCTGGGCTCTGTGCCCCACCTAGGAAGATAAAATTCGGGAGGAGCAGCGGTGGGGAGAAAAAACAGTGACTTCTGGAAACTTCTGTAGTAGACAAAACTCCTTCTTTTAGGACACATGCCCCGCCTACCTCTTTAGTGGGTAGAAGAGACTTGGAAAAGGGGTTTATTCCTCGGAATCCTAGAAAGAGGCATCACGTGGAGAGTGTCCCAGCTGCCTAGGAACGTGCTGGGGAAATTTGGCTGGGACTTAGGAACAGATCCCAGTCCACTGCTCTTTCCGAAGAGCCCTGAGCTGCTTCAGATGGAGGGCGGGTCTGGAAAGGGGTATTCCTCGCTTCCATTCGGTGGGGCCACATGTTTTGGCAGACGTTTCCTCCCCCTCCACACAAGCAAAGGAAAAAGAGAGAAAAAAATGAAGAGAGAGAGAGAGAGAGAGAGAGAGAGAGAGAGGAAGAAAGGCAAGTCAAGAAAGTCTCCCGGGCCAGCTGGTTGTTCTCAACCTCGGAGCCTGGCGGCAGCAGCGGGAAGACGCCCGGGCCGCTCGGTCCACCCCCACCCCGGCCGAGAGGGGCTCTGCGCCGCCGAAGGGAGTCCCTACCCCACCCAGGCCCGCTCAGGGGCTTCTCTGCTAGCCCGGGGCCCCAGGACCCTTCTACTTTAAGAGTCACACACGCCGTGATGTGCTCTAGCTATATCACAACCCTTCAGAACCCCCCGCAGGACACAGACACGTCCCTGGGCGGTGACCGCCGAGGTGCAGGGTTGAGGCCGCGGTGGCCCGCGAGGTCGCCGAGAGTGACCACGGCCAGCGCGAGCGGGTCGGGGATGGAGGACCGCGGTCCAGGCTCCGCTCCGGCCGCCAGAGGCCCCCCGCATCCCGAGCTCGCTCGCTAGTTCCCTCCCTCCCTCCCTCCCTCCTTCCCTCCCTCCCTCCCGTGGCCACTCGGCCGTCGGGGCTTTTCCGGGGGAGAAGGAGGCGAAGTCGGCCCGGCCGGGTCCCCGCGCCCGCGTCCACCACCCCCAGCCCGAGGCCGCGCCGCGTCCTCCGGACACGGCCCTCGAGCTCGCGGCCTCTCCCGCCCATCTTCTCTGATAGATCGTAGACAAAGATTTCCATCTCTGGGGCGATTTGTTTCATCTCTCTTAAATTCAGAAACGGAGTCTTCAAAAGTCTTAATGTGTGTGTTTATTTCTTTCTAGCGTTCAAATGAATGCGAAGCCACGGATCGAATCCTGTCACTCATTTGGGGTTAGCTTCTCCCGATATTTCACACGGAAAACAAAACTCGGGTCTCTCCTATTTGTACTTGTCCTTAACCTTTGCAGCAACTGCTGTAGATGCGGCTCCGTCCATTCTCTAATAGATTTTACCAGGGCCTGGTGACAGAGAACTGATTTCTTTTCTATTAGGGTTTAGCACATCTTTGTTGAAGGCCTGTAGAATGACCAGGGATTAGATTTGCATCTCTTAGACGCCCTGTGTGGTCTTTGTGTGAAGCTTGTAACTGTTAAAAATGACTTGTTAGGAAGCGTGTGGGCTCTCATCGCTCTGCTTTTGACAGAAAGATTGTGAAATTCAGATTGGCCCTGTAGGATTTAGCCTGCAGATTCCACCCGAACCCTAAGCAATTAGAGCCTAATCTCACTGCAATCATATTTGAGTTAGGATTTGTTGCACTTTGTTTACTTCAATTAAAAACCGTGGAATGAATGAATATATATATATATATATATATATATATATATATATATATATATATATATTCTTTTTTTTCTTTCTTCGTCTCTTAAAGTGAAATCTCCAGGAATAAAAACTCAGGACTTCTTAGAAACGGTTTTGGTAGTGATAGGGATTTTTCTTGTGTGATTTCCTCACAGGCTTCTTGCCTGTCTCCTCCGCCCCACCAGCCCCCCATTTAAATTATTCTTTCTTCTCCTGTTGCTCGCTAACGCAGCGAGCATTTTCACAGGGGTTGAATTCGGGTAGCCAGGGATGAACTGCGTCCAGATGACTCCCAGCTGCGAAAGGCGACGATGCTCAGGGAGTTCCGATCCAAGCCCCCAACAGGGCGCCTACGGGCAGGCTGATCCCTGCGTGGGCTCCTGGCACCAGCACCCACCCGTCCGACGTCTGTCTTCCTGAGGCCGAATAGGGCACCGAACCAGAGAGGCTGGATGAGTCTGATCTCTGAGTGTGGCAGGCAAGCTGTCCGGGGTAGTCACTGTTATCCGCTAGGATCTAGCTGTGGGCCAGCGCCCTGGTGAGCAGAGGTGGTTCCCCAGAGAGAAAGGGGGTATCTTTCTGGCTGTGTCTTCCACTGTGCGGGGACCAGCTCTGCCCAAGGGCTTCCCGGCTCCAGCTGACTTTCAGGCCTTTCCTCCCCAGGCTTCAGAGGCCTCAAACCTCTAAGTGATTGATGCCTCCAGTCAGGCTGTGGAGGGCAAGTCACCCAAGTCTCCAGGCTCTTGACCTTTTCAATCCTAGGTAGCCCCAAGGGTTGGCGACAGTTACTGTCACTTCAGATCACGTAGTCATAATCTGTGGTGAGCATGTCACCTCCATTTGTCTATCTGGTAAGACTGTCACTTTCATTTGCTCAGAATGTCATTTGGGAGGCCTGGCAAGGGACTCTGAGTGACTGCGTTTTGCATTTTGATTCATGAGTACTTAGGTGCGCCTGTTGAGTCAGATCCCGTTTTCTAAATAATTGCTTCCCCTTTCTGAGTTAATACTAAAGAAATAGCCAACATACAATGAAGACAAGAAGAAAACTTACCCCAAGAAGGACTTTTGTGCCATTTATTTTTGGTTGGGAAGAGGGAGAGATGTCACTTTTAAACTACCCAATGCACTTTTCAATAGCACTTCCATAGTCACTCCTCTCAGAGAGGGTCTTTAAAATTTTTTCTTTGTAGTTGATTTCGTCAGAATGAAGAAAGAAATCCAGCCTGCAAGCTAGCTCTGGCTGAAATTGTCACTTAAAAAAATAGTGGAGAGAAAGTACGTTTCTGATGTATAAGTGTAGAGCGACATTAGCTGGTTTAAGCAAGTAATACTTTCTGGAATCTATTTAAATGGGCCCATCTCTTTAGGTAATTATTATTGCTGTTTTTTTTTATTAACAATAAGAATTTTTAAGGCTCCATAAGAGGAAATTTCTTTTCTGAACTTGATTGGGAAAGGTAGAGGGAAAAGAGGGAGAGAGCATGGCTGTGGTAATAATCCTTTTGAGATCTACCAGGAGAAGTCTTGATCTACTGATTGAAGATCCCTGCTTAAGACCAATTCTGTGTATAGTTTAGTGTAGTTTTTCATTTGTGAATAGCATCTGTATCAAAACCCTAGTGTGACCATGACAATTGGGTAATCACACACAAGGCATCTTTGCTAATGGAGAGATTCCGTAAATATGTTTCTAGTGAATACACAGATAACAGTCACAGTGGAAGGGTCAGGTGCCACAAATCACAGATTACTCTGCCAAGGGTTGCCAGGCATCTGAGGTTTGGAAGGACATTAACTGCCTTTGCGTTCTCAGAATACTCTTCTCTGTTTGTGATTTCACTTACTTGACCCTACTTCTGTTATTAAAAAGCTGGCAGGCACAATCAAGGGCAGGCAGGTTGGCTACCTACCCTTCTGGCAGCTCTCCAATATTCCCATTTAGCTGCCAGGAGGTACTGAGAGGAGGGAATCACTCATGTAGTCCTGTAGCAGCATCTAGAAGGTACCACACAAACTTTTGTGTCAGTTCGCAGGTCCACCAATCAGCTTTGCTTCTGCAACTTTCACCTCATATTTGCAACAAACTGTTGGCAGAATTCACTTCTGGAAGGGCAGGAATGGTAGTGATCTGAGCTAACTTAGCTCAGATGTAGTTTCCTCAAAAAGTAAGTTGTAGGTGCCTTTCTTGACAGTCTCAGTTTTGAAAACTACCACGAATAAAAGCAAGATTCTAATTACTGGTAAGTAGAAACCTCCAGACATTGTCCCTTATCACATAATGGTAGAAAAAGAGCTACCCATGAAATTTGGAGAAGCATTGCTTCTTGTCAATAGAGCAAACTTCTGGCTTTAATATTTGCTTTAATAAAGAATTTCTTCCCCCTACTTTTTAAACTAAACTCATAGATTTAGGTACTCAACTTTCAGAAAAATGTGAAATTGAGGTTATGTAAAAAATGTTTTTTTTTTATTCCTATCTCAAATTGAAACATACAGGCACGTGGTAAAGACAAAGCACATCTATCTCAAATGTTAGTGTTAAGTTAAGGCTGCAAGAGGTGGGAGTGTACCATGAAGAGTTTTATGGCTGAAATAAGACATCTTGGGTCCCCTTGTTGGGAGGATAGGCCATTTTCCCTCATACTCTTATTTTGAAAGTGGTTAGGATCTAAGATGAGTTATCTTCACTGAAGGTAAAACTCTAATTTTCACTAGTTAGGCACTAAGAAGAGTCCCTAGATGTTGTCTAGGTTTTTCTACAAGATACCTGCTTGTATGAGAGGCTTTGGAACACTTTTGAACAAAAAAGAAAGATAAAATTCATGGAAGTATGATTTGTCAGAAAGGCTAGCAAAATGTAGTTTTCAAAGAATATCATATGTTTGAATATGGGTAGATGTGAAATATAAAAATATAAAAAAGAATGTAATTTTTTTTCAAAAATTATATTATCAAAGTAGGGTATTTTTGTTTTGCATTGTTTTGCTTTTTGAGGTAGAGTCTCACTCTAGTCCAGGCTGACCTGGAAATTGCTATGTAGTCTCAGGATAGCCTTGAACTCACAAGGTCCTCCTATCTCTGCCTACCTCTGCCTCCAGAGTGCTGGGATTAAAGGCGTGCACCACCATGCCCAGCTTTTGCAGTAGGGTATTTTTTTAAGAATAGGGAGATAGACATTAGTATTCTACATTATCACAGGGGGGAAATATTTTAATATCAGATGACAGATTTGTGCCTTATAATTTAAACAATAATGAATGATGAGCAATCTTCCAAGTTTATTAAACAAAAAAAGAAGATATCTGTAAAAGTGAATAAAATGATTTTATTGTACAAATATGCCTGGCTGCCATTTTATTAGCTGACAGTACAAATCATTGCCTGATCTTGAAACTGAGTTATTTTAATGTAATGACTTCATTTCAGATGTTAATAAAACCAAAGTCTATCATGACCCTTTGTAAGTTTATGAAAAACTGTCAAAGAGCCCCACCTAAGTTGAATATACTGACATATGTTTTCCTTGCTTACTAAGTTATAAAGCTGAAATTTATGTTCGTGAACACTTTCCATCTTGACAAACACTCCCTTCCACAGAAGATTTTATTTTAAGAGAACAGAGCAAGTGGAAAGAAGGAAATTCTAAGCTTATATTACTTAGTAGGTAGTCACCTTTCATATTCTTAAGTCCAGAGCTGTTAACAAACTTTTTTATTCTTCTTTTCCCCCCTCATTGTGTCTGCTGTCAGTACCTTGTGTAGTGCCTGGCATCTAATATTTGATAAATAAATATTTTATGATTCAGTTTTTGAAATGCTTCCATTATTTCCTTTGCATCCTTTCTGCTGTACAAAATATGAAGATAAAGGAGTATTATCAGTATTTTCTTACTTTATGTTAACAAAAGAAAATGGCAAAAATTCTAGGTGGGCTTGATGAAAATGACAGAATAAAAGAAGGTTTCATTCTTTGCTAGTCAGCAAGAGAGAAATCTCATACTTTCCTGTTTATTAAAACTACGTGAGGTGATGGTAAATATACCATTATAAAATATGTTTATGTTTTATGTTCAAAACAAACATAAAATTACAGGTGAAGTACAAAATTAATGTTAAGAATTAGTAACTTGTAAGAGCTTTATTATATTTCAGATATAAACTTTCTATAACACACCCATCATTCAAGACTTGCTATTTTAAAGGATAACCATCTTTTGAGGAGATGAAGGGACTTGAATGTTACAGATGTTATCATTCTTTAGAGATCAGAGCTGGGAATTTACCACTGTGGACTTATCAAAGAATTAAAAAAAAAATAAACTAGTGTTGATTGTTAATGATAATTGCACATAAGGCTGTTCTGAGGAAGGTGACCCAATGGCTGCCATAAATCCATTATTTGCAGGAGAAATGCCTACTATTTACTATGCTCCTAACTTCTGTCCCTAAGTGCATGCTTCTCACATTTTAGAAGGAACTGTAGGGCACAATGAAGTCAATAGAATGAGTCATGGTGGAGCAGGGGGGAGGGAATTGTGAGTTTAGAAGTGGCCTCAGGCTTGGATACTCTATGCCTTCTATTAACCTAAAACAGCTACTAGGATCATCTCTTCATTGCTTGGCTCAAAATTATTTATAGTTTTGAAGGTGAATGCTTTTATCAATGAATATCAGGATAGCACTTCAAGAGGAAAGTTTGTGCTCATGTAGCAAGGACATTCCTATTTTCTTCTGAACAGGCTTCTATAATACACATTTGGATCTGAGCAGTGTTTACTCAGTAGTTGCTCATTAAGATAGGAAAGACTGGAGTTACATGGCAATAAAACCCCAAAGATGTTCCATTTTACATCAATTGGCATAAGGTACTGGTACGAAGTCCTATTTATTTCCAAATATACATTTATAGGCTTCATGAATTACAGTAATTCCTCAATTTGTTCCTAGTAAGAAATAGAAGCTGAGCATGGTAGCACATACCTGTAAACCCAGCTCTCAGGAGACTAAGGGAGGAGGATCACAAATTTAAGGCCATCCTTAACTACATAGTGAGTCTAAGGCCAGGTTAGACTAAATGAAACCTTGTTTCAAAAAAGCAATGAAGTAATGAAGCCATTTTGAAGGGAACCCTTATTGCCAACCCTGTTTATGAAGTGTGACTCATATGTACCCAAGAATTTTTCACTTTGTTCATCTGAAGATAGGAGTTGATATCTCATCACCCATATGATATCAAAGTCAATTGCCTACCATGAGAGAATGATTTAAAACTTGTACTTAGAGAAAATGGTTGATAGTGTTCTCACTTTGGCAGCACATATACTAAAATTGGGAGGAGAAAATGGTCAACAAAAGCTAAAAACACATTGTTCCAAATATTCTGTTATCAATGTGCATCCAGACATTGTAATTGTAAAACACCATGACAAATATTTTGTTATAAGAAGAAAATTGAACAGGTTGATTTATTCAGTCAACAAACATTCACTGAATGCTTACCCTAGACAAAGTACCAAGCATGGAGAGAAACATAGACCTCTGACCTCACAGACAATGAGTGTGAGAAGATAAGCATGCATGTAGACAATTACAGTTGAGTGCAATGAGTGGAATCTTGTGGTCTGAGCAAGATGGAGTGGGATCCCAAAGGAAAATGTATTTATGTCTTGCAGTCTTTCAGGAGGAGCAAAGTTTATCAGGCATTCTAGGTGGAAGAAACAGCTTCAAAACAGCTGTCTAAAGATCTAGAGGTCATGATCAGGGAATTATACCTATTTGTTTTACCCGAGCATAAAGTGTGGAGAGTGTTGAAAGTAGTAAAATTGAAGGGGTAGTACAGGCTAAACCTGATGAAGACTAATAAGTGCAGATGTTATTTTATGTATTAGAGTCATAGATTGAAAAAAACTGAACATAGTCAGATGTGCATTTTAGAAAGGCTGTGCTGTCAGCAGAATGGACAACGGACTGGAAGTGAGGCAAACTAGTAACAGTAAGACTAGCATTGTGGAACAGTACTAAAGAGAAATGCTTTCATTAAGTAGATGCAAATCCTGAAAGCGTGAGAAGAATGAAGGCATAAAGATAGTTTTCAGTGAAGTATCTTTTTAAAGAAAATGATTGCTCACACTGTGTAAACATGGCTGGTTAATCTGGTATAACCTGCACATACCTTTTACCCATACATTATTTTATTTGTGTGATTGACACGAACCTAGGTGGACCTTTCTGTTATTATATTGGAAGACTGTATCGTTGCATGAAGAGTGCTACTAGGAACGAAAAGACTTCTTTACATTTTAGTTTTTGAAAGACTTCGGGAAAGTCATGTTGTCTCCTTGAGCTTTTCCTCCATTGCAAAAGTGAGAGGCATAGAGTAAATTATATCATTCTATGGTTTGCAATTTTATTTGCACTTCTCCTAATGTTTGTTTCTTTCTTCAACTTAGTGGTATCTTTTTTATTTTAAAATTTTCAGAGGGATAGAGCTACTTCAGAGACAACAGCTAAGTGTACTACTTAGGGCCCAATTCTATTTTGATTGCTGTATCTTAGTACAAGTAGCCTTCTTCGAGGCAAAGGTGAGGGTGTTGATGATTGTTTTGAAACAGTGGACTTTCTGCTCATATGAATCACATTTTATCTTCATCTGATTACTATTTAATCACTTTTGAGTGCTAGTCAACTAAATGAATGATTTATCCCTAATATTTCAGTTATAGATTTTCCTGTCCAAAATGGTTCTATTTCTCAGGTCGTATAATTGAATGCTCTCAGAAAGGTACTACATGGATAAAATTGTGGCCCTTTACAATGACAGAAACTATGCTGCTTCTAATGATAGCTCCTTATTTTAAACTATGTATTTCTTTGGAAACTTCCTGTTATTTAGTGCCCCTTCTCCCACTTAAAGGCTGTTTACATTACTAATATATCTTCTAGAGCTCTGGGAGTTCACAGGGTTTGTACCTACAAAACATCACAGAACCGTTACTGTGCTTCAGAGACATGCAGGGGTCCCAGGGCAAATCAAAATGTTTTTAAATGTATGACATGTGTGAAGTTGATGAAAATTCATGACTTTTCTCTGTCAAGGCTGCTTCAGCTTAAATCATCAGAGAAAGGTGAGTGCAAAGAATTTCATTTAATACATTTAATTCTGGAATCCTTCTGGTCTGTTCTGCTTAGCAGTCTGATTACAAAATAAAATTTTAAATTAATAGCATGCTTAAAATTGATTTTCAGAATTTTCAGTTTACCCCATAGTCTTGATGTATAACTTTTAAAGAGGAATTGAAATGAAGCGTGAGAATATAGTCACATTGCATAAAACATACAAAATGCATGTGAAAGACCACATGAATCCTGTTAACCGATTTTATCTTATAGTCTTGAAATATTTTCAAATTTATCTTTCAAATTGAAAAAGAAAATATTCAGGAAAGTTTTAAGAAATAAGAAGGCGAAAATGTTGTGGATATTGAGATCAGCTGTTTTTTAAATAAAAATCCATTCAAGGCAAAATAAAGGGCATTGTGCTGTTTGTGCGGCTAAAACTGAAAACGCAGGAGCACTGCGGTTAATTAGAACCAATCAACAGGACACTTCGCAGCATTCCTGCCTTCAGTGCACCATCTGATTCTCATAATACAGTTTTCCCACAGTCATGATGCAAAAAGGATGGGAAGAAAATATTTGACTCATTAAAATATATGACATTTTAATTTCTTTCTTTTAATTATATTTAAATAACTTATGAAAATAAGATCTTTAAAATTCCTCAAATGTTCTGTGTCTGTTTTAGAATAACCTTTTTTATTTTTGTGTAAGTTTGGGCATGATAAAAATTGATATTTTTGGCTTTTATAAATGAAGTTTAGTATATGATTTGAGTTTTTATACACTTTATATTGTCACTATTGTGGTTGTGAAAAAGAATTGGGCTGTTCCTGAGCTATTGAGTGCAGGAATATTATGAATGATTAATACATTACAAATATATTAATATCATTTATTAATATATTACAAATTAAAAAGCACTGTATTACAGCTATTCTTATATTAATGTAGTACTGCACTCAGTTAACTACATAATGTCAATGTCATACATGGCTTAAAAGGATATACAGTGCTCTTCTGTTTCCCCAAGTCATACAATGCCTGGTTTTAACCAGAAAAGTTTAGCGTTTGTTTCACTCATTGTACTCAAGAAAAGCACTACTAAGAGAAATTGTTGTTTTTGTCACATTTTTAATGAAATTCAGAGTTTGCTCATTCTAAAGAGCATTTGTTTGTTGTCTCTTTTTCTCACCTTCCCTCTATCGTACATTAAAAATATCTAGTTTGCTAGATTTTTTAGTTAATTTGTCATCTAACATTAAAGGCAGTGATCCATCTGGGATACTGAGGGGCTTCAGAAAATTTTAAAGAAGATTGCTAAGAATATATGCATTGTGACAATAGCTGATTGTCAAGTTTTGCTCCCTTTTAAAAGCTAACTTGTGAATGGCTAGCAGGTCCCCCTTTTTGAAGGCAAAACTACCATGAAACTGGGGCTATTTAAGCGAATTGTCTTCCAAAGGAGTCTGTGATCCAGTCTCCAGTATTTCTAAAGCACAGCTCTACAGTGGGGGTTAGCTTGCTCTTCAGGCTCCTCCAGTCAGCTCTTGGTAGAGGAAATATGCTTTAGAAGCAAACTAAAACAGCCCAGTTTTGACCGTTTGGTTATTGCTTATTTTATTCTTATCTGCACTTTGTCTCTTCTCATGTCACACTAAATGTTTTCTTTTCTTTTTTCCTTCCTCCTCTAAACAGTTAAAGAATTAAAAGGCTTATTGCTAAGTATTTCCTTTCTTGAAAACTATTTCTGTAGAAAAAAGGGGGTTTCAAGGAACTATCTTCTCTCCAGCATTAAACTTTGTCTTTGTCCTTTCTGCACAGCTTTGATCTACTTCATTGCAGGAGGATTGCTCTTAGTTAGGTTCTTCTTAGGAAATTTACTCTTTATGCTGCTATGTAGAGACAAAGAGCCTTGATGACAAATACTTTAGTTAGGGCATTTATTTTATAAATATAAAAGCCCCACTATGTTAGAGTGTAATTTTTTTTCTTACTAAATAGTCTACCGAAGGAATAGTAATATTCATGTCTAACTTCCCCAGGATTTAGGTATTTGTCTGTCAGCTCCAAAGCATTAGCTATACACATTAACTGCTCCCCTGAAAAGCAGTTTCAACAAATAGCCTGAAATTGAATCTGTTGCATGCAGTTTGATTTATAGGAATTGGAATAATAATGGTGTAAAATACATGTTACAAAAACTCTGCTTATCTCTAACATCAGTGTTTCTTAAAGAAAACAATTTAAGTAGAAAAGTCATTTGATAATCATAATTGGTTCAGGCGAAACAGGACTCCCATGTGATTCAGCAGCCACTCTAACTTCAGTGGCACTTCATTAGACACAATTCTCATTCATTTTTAAGTCTTAAGACAAAAAAGTTCATTATTTTTTAAAACATTATTTTAAAAGAAGTAAACAGACATGGGAAGGAGTAGAATTAAATTTCTGTCAGATTTACTTGTTGCTATCCAATTCTTCAAAAAAAATTTTTAGTGAACCAAGAATATCTTATGTTTAGTTTCAGGACAAAGGTACCTTTTGAAATGAAGAGCTTTAAAAAAAATGTAAAGAAGTTGGTTTAACCAGAAGATAGGATAACTAAGCTCTTGGAGGTAAAAATTATCAAGATTGCAGAATTGGCACAAAATCTAAAATTTCATAAACTTTAGAACACAATGCTAGTCTTTAATAAACAGCATCTTGGAAAAGTAAAGAAACAGTTATAAGTAACTTTTTGAAATCACCTTATGTAATATGTTTAGGGGAATATTGCTTTACTGTTATTTTCCCCCCTTTGGCATTCTTAACTAAGTAGTTAAGAAAAATTATGTAATTTTTGAATGCTCAGAACGCAAATTTAAAATGTCAAGGTAGTGATCTTGTGCAGACCGTATATAGTTAAAACAAAAGTTGAGAGTCAAACATGGACTGAGTAAGCAATTATGTTATTACTATTATTTGGTTTCATAAATGACCAACCTATATGGGTTGGATTTCAGATTCATAAATTGTTATTTTAATAGTTTAGCAATCAATTAAAAGCTCCTTTGCATGTAATTCATTAATATTCAGCTTTATAACTTTAGACCTACATGTATTTAAACTTTACAGATCAGTAAATGTTTTGGGCTGCATGCTATGTCAAGGTAAAAATAATCTGTTGTAAACTGATTGAGTTTATTTAAAAAAATCTATTACACTTAACACTACTTCCTACTTCTAGTAGATAGAAATAAAGCTGCTTATTTCAATGCAAGGCTATTGTTACTTTGCTAAAGTTGCAAACTAACAATATCTGTTAATGAAAACTATATCTTAGATGCTGATAAATATTCACATCCTTTACAACTTTCTATCCTGTGGGCTTTTAAATTTGTTTAAAAGTATAATTATATTTTCATAATCATAATATATACTGTTTTAAGGGAATGAGTAAATACATTTAGAATACAAATTCACTGCAATGAAAGAGAATTTAAAATATTTATCAGCATAATGAATTACTTACTTGGTTTCAGTTTATCTATTTTATACATAAAGTGAAATGACAGAATTAACTAGTGAAAACAAACCAACCAAACTAGAAACCAACCAATAGAATAACAAGGAGGAAAAAGGAAGAGTTTCAGGAAATGATACTTTCCCATCAGTGGATAGGCATGCATACATTAAAGGCATAAAAGGCAGCAGGGAGAGAAACAAAAGCTGTAAGCTAAGGATCCTGCAGGTCTGAATTAAGTAAATGAGAAAAAAATGAAATCATTCTGCTTAAACTTATTCACTAATAAAAGGAGAATCGCTTTTGTTAAATATTCTTGGTGTGATTATCAAGCAAAATTTTTTTCTCCCAGACATCCATGAATAAAACATGCATTTGAGCATTAGGTAAACAAACAATAAATGGATGAGTTCAGTTGCAACATAATAACATTTTATTTAGAAAACATATATAATCATATTTGTATTGGCAATCCAAATTTAATGACTTCTTTCAGTAAAAGCTAAATGCCTCACAAATAACATCTAATGCATAAGGATTGCTTATTCTTTGGCTTTTTTTTTTCTATTTTCTCAAAGAAACAGACCTTAAAGAGCTCTGCTGAACCATATGTAAACTAGATGAAGTGTGATTTCCTTCTGGAAAAAATTCTTTTAAATCATCTTAATTTTAGGTTATACATGCTATAAAAATAAATTTAAAAATACATTTCTGGGAATAGGGGTGATCATGTTTCCGGCTATACTAAGACTGTATAGCTGAACATAGCCTTTGGCCTATTAGCCATGTCATTAACATGACATCTATAAAATATGAATGAGAAGAAACCATTTACAATAAGGAAAGCAAACAACAGAATGAATTTCCTCTGTTGGTGTTTTATAAGACTGTTGAACAGAAAATGGAGGGAAGAACTCTCTTTAGACGATATCACTTAATTAAGTAAAGCATCCTAATCAGAGTCCCCTCCAATTGTAATGACTGTAGGGAGTCAAGTACATTTCTGTCTATATTAGAGGATCTAACTGCAATGATTTATTGATATTTATTTTAGAAGTACAACACAAAAGCAATAAAACAGTGGAAGCAGGGAGAGCAGGAACATGCCATGGCTTTCTGCAGGTATAGCAAAAACCCTTTGAAATCATTCTTGATTTTCTCTTGAGAGGTTTTGCTTTCTAAAATCAGAATACACCTCCAGAGGAAAACATTACTTTCCTGCATTTCAGTTGTCCAAATGTTCTCCATGACATTTCTTTGTCCATTGGGTGAGTCACAGATTTACTTTCTTCACTGTAGGAATCACTGCAAATGAGTGGATGAGCACCTGCTGCTTTCTGCAGTGACATCACTGGATGGCATTCCAAACTGATTTTAGTCTTCAAATACAGCTTCTCTGTATGGGAGAAAGACTTGAGGAGGGAGAGTAAATATACTATATAGGCAGGCAGCCATTGGCTGCCCTCCAAGTTGCACACAGCATAAACCTGTTTATCTGCCACATTTCACAAATCTCAAAAACACATGAATAATCAGCCGATGTACTGGATGAGTGATTCACACTAGGGAACCTAACCAATATTCTGATGAGAGGATACTATGATGCTAAGACATTGGCACAAATAGACTTGTATTGTAGAAATGGCACATTATAAAGTTGATTCGTGGTTCAGAGGAGGAAATAGCCTGTAATAAAATGAATTTGAAGACCTATCTCAATCTTGTGGACTCTGGTTTGTATATTTATATGCAAGCTATCCGGAGAACTGGGTAAAAACACAATATTATCTTACCCAGATGCCATTCCTATATTTGGTGTCAACATGAAGTTGGACTTCACATTGGTTGCTAAGATCATTTACCTCTAGGAACCAATATCTAAATATTAGATGCCAGTGTCTTAAAAGTCAAAATTACACCAAAATATTTTTGAAGTTAAATTACAAAAAAGGCTTACAACCTTCCATTTTGAAGAAACAAATTTTCTGTTTAGAGAGCTATGTTCCTTCCTGTCATTGTAGAACATGAAGAGTTTGGTAGCAAATGAACTAGGCAAACCAGGCTTCATTACTTGCTGCATCACAGCTTGCTTTGTTTTGCTTTTAGTTTTGTTGTTTCTTCTTGATTTACTGATCTTTTAATCCCTCTTTACCTCATCCCAGTGATTATTGTACATTAGCATTTGGTTGTAAAGTGGAAGCTCTCTAAGGTTGCACAGCAAACTCAAAAGTATGCTTCGGAAAATTTCTTAAGGTTATTTATGAATTGCCATCTTGCTTCACTTCCACAAGCTGGACTTGATTATAATCACAGTAACATGAATTGTCTACTTGCTTGATATAGCTATCATTTTCTTATAAAACAGACTTGTCATCTTACTATGGGAAACGTAGTTTTCTCTACATTTGTCAACATTGAAAACTATTCCATACAGAAGAGCAATAAGGCAGTTAAATAAATGTTGTATACTCTATATGGCTTTTTTTCACATGGCAGAAAACAAATTGCTGAAACTTTCTAACACTGGAAAAATTTATTAGATTATAACTCAAAACATTATTATGTTAGCAACAGCAAATATTGGAAAAGGTAGGAGACCTGAAAATTGATGTTTCAAATGATAATCTGCTACATTTGAGCTTTTTGAGTTGAGCCTTGCCTCAAGACAATGTACAATGAGTTTATTGGCAATTGTGTTTTGTTTATTTTTTTTCTTGCCTTGGCATTTTTCTCATCTTCTCACTTCTTGTCTCAGGTTCTCTCTCTTTGAGATCAGGTACAGAGGCTGACTGAACGACTTCAATTATCAGGATGTAAAAATCCATATGTACAACTTTCTGTGAGTGACCCTGAGCAGTCTCTTCTTTGGCAACAGGACACTTGCATAATGCTATGTTGCCTTTTTTTGGTCACTTCTCCCTGACCTTGTAAAGTATGATGCTTCCTGTTTTTCATTATTTTAGGTAAATTGCTTAGTAGAACTTGCAGAAAACAGCTAAAAAGTGTTTATTTAGTAGATATGTTCAGGTAAGTGATAAGGAGAAGTCAGTGGATACTTAAAGATGATACTAAAATTATTAACAATCTGGTCTAGAGTCTGAGGACTTAACACATTAAGTTTTGTAATCACAGAAAAGCATGAGCTAAGATTGACTTTTGAGAATATATCCACAAAGTCGAGATCGTTCTGTGAACCTCAGTTAAGATCAACCATGGTTTTGGGGCATAAAGAACCTCCTTTTAAGAATTGTTTTAAATGATAGTTATTCAGAGTCAAAGACGATCACCAAATACTCTATAATCTATTCACTACAGGAACCTAAGAATAAGAGCTTTGTCATGGGTGAAC
The DNA here is from genome assembly GCA_036346955.1 of Dipus sagitta. NCBI lineage: Eukaryota > Metazoa > Chordata > Mammalia > Rodentia > Dipodidae > Dipus > Dipus sagitta. The sequence goes on along the minus strand of CM070775.1, from coordinate 85,330,695 downwards.
TTTATAATTATAAAATAACTTAAACAGCATGTAAATTAAAAAAAAATCTCCTTTGTTCCCTTGTCTCCTGAATCACACTCCCTAAAGGCGGCCATTAGTAATAGTATTTTATATTATAATGCACCTTTGATCCATATGCAAGCATATATTCTTTTAAATAACAAATAAAATCTTACAGTACATTGGCTATTTTAAACTTACTTTTATTAACTTAGCAATGTATGCTGGTCATTGGTCCATCGTCTGCACAATGAGGGTTCATTTTATTCTTTTAGTGGCTCTGCAAAGGATATTATATAATGCAGTTTTATGAATAAATCTATTACCACAGGGATAAATATTTAAGTCATTTTATTTAATCTTTACTTTTCAAAATGATGCTTCAGGAAACATACATTCTTCTGTATACTTTTATAAGTGTACTTGAAGAATTCTTTCCCTGAAATTGAATCATTCAATAGAAACACATTTACAATTTTTTAAATGTTATTGCCATATTACTGACATAACAAAAGTAGTTGTACCAATTTACCTTTCTCTGACAGTGTTTTAGAGGCAGGGATTTTAACAAAGGCTGAGACGAGTTCAATATGTGATGCCCTGTCTGCCATTCCATCTTTTCAAAGTTGGCTAAACATACTTTGTTGGCTGATCTGATGGTTTATGATGACCTTGTGGGAACAAAGAACACTCTATAACCTACTTGCTGAGGGTTGAGCAGATCTAGAGGGCTGCTTTGGGATGGAGAATGAAAGAATTGCAGAAGCCCAGCTACTACCAGCTTAGGACCATGTCTGGGTTTCTCCCAAAAGGCACTTTGTTAAACCTTCCCCACATGTGGGAGGGGTTCAGCAAAGGCAGGAGTCATTCACAGAGGATGCCTTGAGGACCTGCATGAGAACTAGCCATATTCTCCCTCTCTCATTCTCCGTTTCTTTCTCTTTCTATCTTGATTTCCATCTCTGTAAAGATTTGACTCTAGGCCTCCTTGGCCTGGTTTCTAAATAAGTGTTCTCAGTTCCCATGGCTGGTCTTCATCAGGAGGGAGCTCTCTAGGCTTCCTCTCCATTTTGCCATTCAACCACTGTATGCGATTAACCTAGAAATTTACCTGACATTGACCCAGTCCCTGGATTTGAAGAGACCTCCTCATCCTTGAAACTGCCACTCCTTATTCAGTACTTTTATCTTTATCAATTCCATTTTCATCTTGAAATAGAAACTCACAAGTGCCTCAATCTACACCTGAACCTCAGTCCTCAAATTGAGGGGTTACTTTAATGTTTGACATTCTCAAGGTTATAGTTATACTAGGACATTTAGTTTGCATTCAGCATTAACATGCTAGGCACTATGGTAGGGGCTGTAAAGCAAAGAAAACTGAAACACAACTTCTATTTCTTAGAAGTTCATAAATTTGTAAGGAGATAGTCAGCACTAACCAAGAGGCTACTCTTTGATAAATGTTATACAAAGAGATTTAAATCAAAATTCTGTGAAGTCTTAGTTCTGGACATTTGTCTACAGATATACCTGTGCATGTGCAAAAGGTAACTTGTTCATTGAAGCATTGTAATTAATAGTAAGGCTGAAGGAACCTTTTGAATGTTAATAGGACATTCTGTCACTCAACTACTTTCTATGGATTAATATTCAACAATGTCCAGAATATATTTAATACAATAGAAGCAAGCTAAGAAATGTGTATAGTGTATATTGTCCTAATTATAAGCAATTTCTGACATAATATGTATTTAGTTTATTAGTATATACAGTCATGTGCTGAAACAATGACTTATTCACTGACAGATTATGCATATGATGGTGGCCCCATAGATTACAATTAAGTTGAAAAATTCCTACAGCCTAGTGACATCCTAGCTGTTGTAATGTAATGCCATGCATTTGTAATGATGCTCGTACAAATAAGCCTGCTGTGCTGCCAGTTGTATATAAATATAGTACATATAACTTGTATGGTATATAATACCAGATATTGATGATAAATGATTGTATGGTTTATGTATTTATTATACCTGACTTTTCAGTTTTAGAGTATGGTCCTACTTAGTAAAACAATAGTTTACTATAAAATAGTTTGCCACCTTATCCCAGTCACAGCCTTGTACATCTCATATTCATGTCATCACATTATTGCATCTAGGGGATATATCAGGTCACTGACGATTACCTTTTAGGTCCATGTGAGTACACATTATGTGGGTCACTCAATTGCCTAGTGACACTTTTCTCAGAAATTATTCCCATCAATAAGTGACACATGACTGCACATAAGAACATTGGAAGACCCCCCCCCCACCGACCAAAAATTAAAGAAACCAGGGCAGGAGTTAGCTTAGAGGAGGCATCAGGGATAGAGGGGATGGGTAGGAAATGGGGGGGGGTAAATGAAATGTAATGAATATGCAATTTTAATTTTTGAACTTTTTGAATGATTATGTATCATATCCATTCATGTTAAATAGTTTTAAATTTTAAATAAGATTCCTCCTCCACAAATTGTGTTTCCTGGGGTGTTTGGAAGTGCTTGGCTCTATTAGCTTGGGATAAAGAATATTGGATGAGGAGGCTCTGAGCAATAGAAAGAGGCTTTCTTAGGGAGCACTGGATTTTGGTGCCTCATCCATAGACCCACTGTCTCATGGAAATAATTTTTGAGCAGATGTAGGAGGTGTGCTCTATAAATGCCTCAAGGATGGAATTTCTTATGATAAGGATACACATCAAGACATGAGATGAGATGTGTTTTAGGAGTAGGTTGCATTCTCTAGCCTACTGGCCTAGCTGTTAAGAGTGGCCACCTCAGTAAAGGCATGATTTGCCCAGAACTTTACCTGACCTGCTTAAGGCATAGAGTTGAACAATGCAAAGGTTTTCTTTTTTATGCTTTAAATAAAGATAGTATGCTGGGTTCCAAATAAGGAAAATTAGCTGCCATATTACCAAAATGCTACTTTTCTTTAACAAGAATGTGCTCCATAAATTTCCCAGAACATCACATTAAGGTGATTAGGGGAGAGGTATTGGGATAGGATTAGGTCTTGAGAATTCTCTGGTCACTTCATGAACTGAAATGAGGACATTTTTAAAGAAGGTAGTAGAGAATAAAGCCTATGAGAGAGACAAAAAGATTTCCATGATTATAAATGACAGTGTTAAAAGATTGTGAAAAATGATAACCACCACACATGTCATACAAGTACATAAGAGGTCTCTGGTACATGAGGATTACTTCAGCTCCCTGTATATCTCTGCATGCAATTTCCTCACTGCTAACACTACTTCCTTGCCTTGTTAGCTCCTTTTAGCCAAATTTGTCCCTAAGACTATACCCAGGGCATATGTTTTAGTTTCGTAGTGTAGTAGTTAGCTTCACATTGTTGAGATGAACCTCCAAACCAGACAGAGTTTATGGGAGGAATGAGATTTATCTGAAGCTTACAGAGCCAGGAGAAGTTCCATAATGGCAGACAAATCTGTCCCCCTTTCACAGGTTTATGCAGAGAGAAATACCATCAGCAGTACCACATACAAGCACACTCCAGGAACCCCAGGTAGAGCTCTAGCACTCTGCATATCTTTAGGCTGAAATTCCAGATGCACCCCCAAACACACTTAAGGCTAGACCCTAGGATCTGCCTACAGTAACACTTCCTCTAGCCAGAAGGCTAGAGATCTAAAGCTTTAATAAACTCCTGAATCTATTGGAGGCCTCCATTCAAACTACCACTTCCAGGAAGAACGAGACTTAAAATGTGGAGGCTGGTGACAATGAAGATGATGACTCCCCAGTTTCTTTCTTTGTTCCTCACCCTGCCCCACTCCACTTCCATGTTTCACAAATGTCATTTACTTTCTCAGCTGTCTCAAATCAGTCCCAAAAACTGGTGATGAGAGCAGGACAAGACTTTCAGACACGGTGAGGTGACTATGTAACTTATCTAGCCTACATCTAGTGTCAGTTTCTTTTCAGAAGTACTAGTGAATCATTATTTTACTTTTATGAGATTACCATGAAAATATGAGCCTGTTAAATGAATTATTGCCAGTAATCAGGACCACTTGTTACATAATATCAATAAGAGGGATTCAGGTGAGAAACAACTCTGATTATAGGTATTTAGTCCAAATGTACATCAGTTGTAACTCCTTCAGTGTATTTCTTTTAGCAGCTAATTGAAATACTTTATCAGTGAAAGTCTTGACACAACAGTTATATAAACACACATATAGAAACATGGGGAAATTAAATAAGACTTATAATATACACCTTAACAAAATGATGGCTTAATTTGTACTAGCTTTGTAATTTTCACTAAATATTGTGGTAAGTAGTTCTTACTTTAAATTCTAAGTATATGGGCATTTATCACACACAATATGAAAATACTTCAGGAGGGTTGTGATTAACGCCATGGTATTCAAGCATAGTTTACAGAGACTTTCAATCAAAGACAAAAGGCTCAAGCAGATGATGAAACACATTAAAATGATGCATGTGTACAACCAAGGACTTAATTTAGACTTGCTCATATTAGATCAGCTCTAGTTCTTGGTTTACCAGGCATATTACCAAGTAAGTATCCCCTGAGCCTAACTCAGGCTGCCCTATGGATTAGTTCTTAGGGTAGGGTGGGCAGATAAAATATAGGATGCACAGATGAATATAAACAACGAATATTTTAAAGCATAAATATATTTCCAATGTTTCATGCAACAAACTATACTCATAAAAAGTGTTGTATATTAGACATTCAAGTATCACTGGTGCCTTGTACCTTTATTTGTTTCTAGATCTGGTAACCCTTACCCGGGGATGCTGAGGAATGCCTAGCCACCTCCTGTCACTAACTCACATGACTACACTTGGGATCTCTCAATCCTGCACATATCCAGACAAGCATGTTTGTGCATGTTGCTTGGCAGGTTTGAAATTCTCAAGACCAAAGTGAATCAAGCACTGTATCTAACTCTTTTATTGGATACTGGCATGGGTTGGATGTGTTTATTTCCATATCTAAGTGTTCACATGTGTTGAACAGTTGCTCTTCAGGATGGCTAGGTGTTGAGAGGTGGGGCCTATTGTAAGTCTGTTGGCTCTTGGATGGGGTTCTGGTAGTTCCGATGGACCCTGGGTTCATTCTAGTTAGATTAAGTTATTATAAAAGCAAGCCCAACTCCTTAACCCTTAAAGCCCACTCTAGCTTTCCATATTGTCATTTGATCTCTTTTTTAAAAATATTTTTATTTTTATTTGATAGACAAAGAGTCAGATAGAGAGAGAGAGAGAATGGGCACTCCGGGGCCTTCAGCCATTGAGAACGAATTCCAGATGCATGAGCTGCCTTGTGCATCTGGCTTATGTGGGTCCTGGAGAATCAAACTGAGGTCCCTTGGCTTTGCAGGCAAATGTCTTAACCACTAAGCCGTCTCTCCAGCCCATGATCTTTTTTCCCCTAAAGTGCTCTCACCACTGTGGTGCTGTCTACCACAAGGACATCATTAGGACTGAGTTCATGCTAGTGCCATTCTCTTATGTCTCCAGAACCATGATCCAAATAAACCTCTTTTCATTTAAAACTCATCCAACCTTGAGTATTTCATCACAGTGACAAAACATTGCCTCACCTTCTAAACATGGACTGTTAGTATATGGGTAAAGAAGAGAAAAAAACCCCAGATATTAAAAACAAAACCAGGGCTGGAGAGATTGCTTAGTGGTTAAGGAACTTGCCTGTAAAGTCAAAGGACCCAGGTTTGATTCCCCAGGACCCACATAAGCCAGATGCACAAAGTGGCGCATGTGTCTGGAGTTCATTTGCAACAGCTGGAGGCCCTGGTCCACCCATTCTCTCCCTCTGTCTTTCTGTTCCTCTCTCCCTCTTTTTTTCTCTCTCTCAAATAAATAAAAATAAAATATTTTAAAAAATAGTTAAAAGCCCAATTCCTTGCTTTTTATTGTTTTTTTTTAAACCTTTTAAAAACATGAACTCATGTAGCCCAGGATTGCCTCAAATTCACTGTGTAGCTAAGAGTCTTTGGACTCCTAACCCTCTCAATGTCTGGAATTATGAGCATGTGCTACCACACCCAGCAAACACCATATATTTTATAACATAGCTCATTAAGAGATTTTGTGTTTAAGATATTTAATTTATTTAGGATGACATTGACAATAGAAGAACAATGAAAGACTTTTTTTCTGATATTTGGATAAAAACTCATTGAACAGCTTATTTATTTTGTGAAAACACTTGTGAAGTCTTCTTACCATATTTGTTATTATTACTATTACTATTACTATTGATATTGACATTATAGCTTGGAGTTTCCAATGCATAGAGAAGGCTTGGACGAGACATTGAGTGTATTTGTTAACTAGTTAAGAAAACAGAGACAGAGAGATAAAGAAGGGTGTCCTCTGGCCCTTTTTCAGCCCTTGTGTTTTAAATGAGAGAAGAGGGTGTGGGAACTCAGGCCAGCCTGACGAAGGATGAGGGCAGGCTTCCTGACTTTGGGTCCTGACTCTGAGCAGTTATCCTTATTTCCATTTACTTTATTGTTTAAAGTTATATAGCCAAATGTAGATCTGAGAGAGAATTAGAGAATATAGATAAGTGAAAAAGAGAACATAGAACTCACTCCTGTTTCTACCCACCAGAGAGGTGGAATTCTGGAGAGATTTCGGGACGTGCTGCTCTGTGTTCCCACATGTGCTGGGTGCTGTCTGAGAGAGCAGAGTTCACCTCACTCTTGCAGAATCGCCCAAAAGGACATATTATGGTTGCTTGCTTAGAGGTGGCATACAAAAATGAATTTTAATCAATGTATTAGGGTTATATGTTTAATAAAACTAGACACATATCCTCTGTCAATAAGGCATGGATAGAAATGAAGTTATCAGATTTTAAAATTGCACTTCTTACACCTTCTTTAATTTCCTTCTCAAATTCCGAATAAAACAAAAACTTATAGAGAGTTTTAGAGTATAAATTAGTGTTAGAAGTCTTTGTCACCTCTGGAGCTCCATCTTTTAGAGCATCTCTACTAGCTTTTCTTTCACTTCTACTTCCCACATGTGGTCTTAAGAGAAAATGAAGTGGAGTTCTGGCTCTAGACTAAAGAAACTAGAGTTATCTGTCCCAGAAGGAATGAGGGAAGGGGCAGTAGGATAAGCTCAATCCAGTTATCAACTTTGTTGCAGCCTAATAATTACTCCAAGTATGGCCCAGATTAGGCCCAGATTTCTGTGGGCTCCATTCTAGGTGAGAGAAGGAAGGACTGTGCATAAAACAGAGACCCATCTTTATGCACGTTCCTCTTAAGATACGGAGAGCCAGACGATATTGTTTAGGCAACATCTGCTGCAGAGAGTAAGTGAACAGAGGCATTATCGTCCATTGTGCCACAAACCACTAGCAGTATTGGCCCATTTAAGCTGTAGTATTTTGGGCTGCAGTGCCCAGCAGAGGGGAAGATGGCCTGGTGCATGTGCAGGAGGCCGCAGTTCACAGAAAGGTATAGGCATGGTACACATTGCAGTAAGATGGGACTGAGCAGTATTAATTTACAATAAATTTAGTTGTACCTGCAAGATGAAATGGCATTCAACAGAGCAATGAAGCAGAAAAACGGCATTTTCATGATTATACCTAAGCACTTATGAGACACAAATGAAGGTGTGCACACCCATGCACATGTGTTTGTGTATGTAGGAGGACAAACTCTAGAGAGGACTCCATTTCAGATATCTTGTGTCACTTCTGCTTTCCTAAATGATTAAATGATGACCCTTCCCAATCATCTGAATAAATTACTCCTGAGCTCAAGGCCTTCCTTTGGTTATCTTGTAAATGTGGTTTGAACATAGGCAACTCTGCCTCCTCCCCAAGGTTACTGGGCTAATAGTAGTATTTATCTGGCAGGGTGGTTTGCAGGATTAAACAACGTCACACCTGTTGTGAGCTTAGAACAGGGTTGGGCACATAGTAAGCCCTCTTCAATATTAAGTCTAATGTGATTACAGCCTACGTTCACCTCCCCAACAGGCCTCATTTGCTGCTTAGGATGCTGAGAGCTTTAGGTTTAAATTGTGACGCACAAGTTGTTAGCTGTATGTTCTTGTATAAATTGCTCACCTTCTTAGTGATGTGAATTAATCCCACACAGATGGAATGCATTTTGTGCCTGGAATTGTACCATGTGCTGTAGACCCAGCAATGAACAGCTCAGACAAGAGCCCTGTTTGCAAAGTGATTAATGTCTGAGTATGGTGAACAGGAAACTATAGAAGTGACTAGATGCAAGGATATTCAATGTTCAAATATCAACTTGAATTGTACCAATGATTAATAGATAAATCAAAAGAGTTAGTAAAATGGAGAGCCACAAACATGTCATTTTCATGCTGTTGCAGTTAGCTGCAGTTTCTGGGATGAGACCCCATACCACACAGTTCATGGAAGGAAGAGGGGATTTATTGAGGCTTACAGATCCAGGGGATTTCATAATGGCAGAAGAAGTTGGCCCCCTTTCACAGATCCATGCAGAGAGAAATACTACCACCAGCACAAGCAAGCACACCCCAGGAACACCAGGCTGAACTCTGCCTTTGCATAGCTTAGGTTGGAAGCTTAGGTCTGGTTCTCAGGATCCTCCAGCCAGGTGGCTGGAGATCTCAATTACAAGCTTTAATAGAACTCCTGAATCTATTGGGGAATATCCATTCAAACTACCACACATGCCTTGTATGTTGCATTTCAACTTATAACAATTAGGGGTTTCCTAATTGCAAACAGAGGAAGGGAAAATAGGGAGTAATTAAAGAGAACAGGTGTTCTATTTTTGAATTTCAAAACTTACAGCACAGTAGTGGTTATATAATAGCATGTATGTACCAAACACCATTGAAATTTATACTTTCAAATGGTCAATTGTATGTTATATAAACTTTTACCTCAATAAAATATATATAAATGTGCATTATTTTGCTAATATTTTAATATAGGGCTGAGGAATTTTCTTTAGGCTTATGTCCGAAAACTGAAGTCCTAGACCCTCTTTCTGATTCAAACCATACCCATAATTTATTTTTTCTTGCCTTTCAGATTTGACATCTTTAAATTGGAGCAAGAATTTATCACCTACAAATCTAAGAGTAGAATCTTCTTAGATTTTTAGTTTTGTTCATTTTTCTTTGCAAGCTCAGAAAAAATGTTCTTTTAAAATAAATGTTCTTTTTTATGAATTTTATTATATGTATAATAACAGGTTATACACTTTTAGTAAAGATTTTATTTTCACGTATTTATTTGAGGGAGAGAGAGAGCATGGGTGTGCCAGGGCCTCTAGCCACTCCAGATGCATGTGACACCTTGTGCATCTGGCTATTGTGGGTCCTGGAGACTTGAATCTGGTTCTTTTGGCTTTGTAGGAAAGCACCTTAACTGCTAAGCCACCTCTCCAGCCCAGAGAAATGTTCTTAATAGTTCACATTCATGTCTTTGACATTACTACAAGAGAAAATACAGAACAATAGGCTTTGGTGTCCAATAAATTCAGTTTAGAGCATGTTGAATTTTAACTCTAAAAATGTTGTGAGGTATGTCTTAAGTGGCTAGATATCTAATAATAAAACTGAATCTCACAGGCTAAAGTACCTCAAAAGCCATGTGTTGCAGTCAGTTTTGAGTTGTTGGCAGGAAACATCTGACCAAGAGCAGCTTGTGGGAGGAAAGGGCTTATTTTTTTCTTACAGAGGGGAAGCTCCATGATGACAGGGAAAATGATGGCATGAGAAGAGGGTGGACATCACCTCCTGGGAAACATCAAGTAGACAACAGCAGCAGGAGAGTATGCCAAACACTGGCAAGGGGAAGCTGGCTATAACACCCAGAAGCCCGCCCCTAACAATACATTGCCTCCAGGAGACTCCAATTCTCAAATTCCCCCAGTTAGGGGCCTAGCATTTAGAACACATAAGTTTATGGGGGACACTTGAATCCAATCACCACACCATGTAAGGTAAAGAACAGAAAATATGCAATCACTTTTACCCACAAGGAGCTCCTGGTAAAAACCAAGGGAAGCTGCTTTTGAAAGAAGGCAAGCAGTATGGTACCAAGTGGAAAGGACTGGGAGAGTAGGGGCATGAAGTCTCCATTGTAGGTGATCACAGAATTTGGGCTTTGGAGAGGAGGACAGAATAGGGGAGTATCATAGTTGGAAGGTAAGCCAAGGATGAAGAACATTTAAATGTTGTTGTATGCATCAGAGGAAAGGCAGCGAATGCTGCCCATACAACAGAAGAACTAAGGCAGGGTCAGGTGGAGGAGCTCATGCTGGTGCAAAGCACTGTATACAGCAAGGGGGATGAGGAAGGCCATGTAAAGCACCAAGCGTGGGGCCTGCAGGGGGACCTCATTCTCTACACGTTGCCCATCTTCGTTTGGACTCATTTTATTCTTATTTACAACCTGATATGTGTGTTTGGCCTGTGCCCTCTTTTTTCTTTTTTTTTTTTCAAGGTAGGGTTTTGCTCTAGCCCAGGCTGACCTGGAATTCACTATGTAGTCTCAGGCTGACCTCAAACTCACAGCGATCCTTCTACCTCTGCCTCTGCTGGGATTAAAGGTGTACGCCACTATGCCCAGCTCCTGTGACCTTTTGACTGCACACTTGTAGTTCTAGAAAGTTCCAATATATTTCCATATGCTAATTTAGGTTTAGAAACTAGTCGAAATAAGCTTAATGTCTCCCATGCCTCTTCCCAAATGTGTCCATGATGCCAACAGGGAGTTTTGTGTGATAAATTCTTTTTTTGAGAAAGGATCTTGTTATATAGCCTTGGATGGTTTGGTATTCACTATGCAACCCAGGTTGGCCTTGAACTAGCTGTGTTTATCCTTCCTCGGTCTCCCAAATGTTGGGATTACAGGTGTGTGCCATTACCCAGCTCTATCTATATCACAAAGTCCCACTTTCAGCCATACTCAATGGTGATCTGTTCCTAACTACAGACAAGTCTTTATGTTTCCACTCAGGCTTCACTTAGAATATCCCAAGCTCTCTTTCCCACATACCCTTGTTTAAATAATTATCTTCATTATTAAAGACAGTCACTGTCAGGATTTGAAACTTTGTCTGGTGCTTACACACAGTTCCCTTTTCTTACTTCCATCTGACTTGTTCTATTTTATCACTGCTCACCGTTAAGCCATTTCTCTTCTTTTATTTTTTCTTTTTGTTTCATTTCTCTACCATCATTTAGAACTCATCTCACTTTTTAATTTTTACTTTATTTCCTTTAAAATATTTTTATTTATTTACATGCATAGAGATCCAGAGATCCAGAGAGAGAGAGAGAGAGAGAGAGAGAGAGAGGATGTATGGGCACACCTGGGCCTCGAGCCACTGCAAACTCCAGATGCATGCACCACTTTGTGCATCTGGCTTTACATGGCTACTGGGAAATCAAACCCAGAACATTAGGCTTTGCAAGCAAACACCTTAACTGCTGAGCCATCTCCTCAGACCCTTATTTTATTTCTTTTCATTTCCCTCCCTATGCTTTAAGAGAACCTTGCTGGAAAATGCATGTTCTGTTTTTGATGTAAGCATTTTTCTGTTAAAGTTTTTGTATTGGAGGTCTTTAGAGGAAAAGAACCAATAGAATTAATTGGTATTAAAAAGGGAATTTAGGCCAGGCATGGTGGCACACCTTTAATCCCAGCATTTGGGAGGCAGAGGTAGGAGGATTGCCATGAGTTCAAGGCCACCCTGAGACTACATAGTGAATTCCAGGTCAGCCTGGGCCAGAGTGAGACCCTACTTTGAAAAACCAAAAAAAAGGGAATTTAATGGATTAGTTTAAGGCAGTCCAACAACAGCAGTCTGCATACTTGAGAGTCAAGGAACCCTGTAGCCTCAGCAGTCCAGTCAGCACTGAAGGCCTGAAGGCTTCCTGGAGAGCTACTGGTCTTCAGTTCACATTGGAAGATTGAGAAAATTTGGTTCCAGTTCTGATGAAAGATAGCAGAACAGGACTGATACATAAGCAAGTGAAGGCACTCACCAGCAAGCAGCACAGGCAGCCAGGTAGGAGGAGCTTCCTTACATAAAGCCCACCACCAGGAGGGCCACCTATTCTGGGGGAAGGTCTCAATCTGGAGGAAGGACTTCCCCATTCAGCTAATTCTTCCAGCAAGTGACCTCAGAGACCCATCCAAGAGGAATGTCCATGGATTCCTAATCAGATCAAGTTGACAACAGAACTTAACTATCACATTTTTAAATGATGATTTTTTTTGATAATGGTTAGCTACTGCATTTTACAGGCGTTCCAAGTTTTACTTGGCTATTTCCCTATAGTTAGGCATATATAAGCACCCCTGTGTTTATACATACACCATTGTTCACATTGCTGATTATTTTCCTATGCTCTGCTTGTAGACATGGGATTGCAAATACTTTAAGAGGAATAATAAAGCTGATTTCACATTGAGAATTGGAAATAAAATGAGTCTGGGAGATGGCTCAGTGGATAAAGCACATGCTGTGCTAGTGTAAGTACCTGAGTTTGGATTCTCAGTACCCTTATAAAAATGCTGGATGCTCTGTAGCACAAGCATCTGTAATTTCCAGCAAGCCTACCTACCAATGCAAGGGAAGTGGAAACAGAATTCCCTTGAAGCTCACAGGCCAGCTAGCTTGGTAAATGAAAACACACACACACTCTCTCTCTGTCTGTGTCTCTCTCTAGATAAAAATAGTTAGAAGTAATACTATTTTCTTATCAGTAGAGACTAACTTTTCTACTTTTTATTTTCAAGGAGGGGGGGGCATGGGTGTGCCAGGACCTCTAGCCACTTTGTGCATCTGGCTCTATGTGGGTGCTAGGGAATCAAACTTGGATTGTTAAGCATTGCAGGCAAGCGCCTTAACCACTGAGATATCTCTCCATCACAGAAACTAACTTTTCAAGTCCTATTGATATGACAAATAATAATGGCTTTATGTTCTCATTCATTATTGTACATTTTGTGAGTATTATTGTCTCCATATTAAAAATATTGACTCTAATTGGTTATAGTGCTTCCATATTGTTCAAAGAGAACTACTTAGATTTAATCCTCTGTGTTCTAAAAGTTCAGTCCAAAGTTAATACTGAGAAAAGCAAACATGCTGAAGATTCATGAGGTGCAGAGAAGAGTAATAAAACTACACCATGAATGGGACACTGCAAAGACTAGGGGAACCACATTTGAAGGATTAAGATTCAAATATATATATAGTGTATATATATATGTATATATATATTTTATTTTTGTTTTTCGAGGTAGGGTCTCACTCTAGCCCAGGCTGACCTGGAATTCACTATGGAGTCTCAGGGTGGCCTTGAGCTCACGGTAATCCTCCTACCTCTGCCTTCCAAGTGCTGGGATTAAAGGCGTGTGCCACCACGCCCAGCAAGACTTAAGTATATTTTTATAGGAAAGAAATCAGTGGGGATCAGCAGCGACACCTAGTCTTTATCTGGGCCAAGTACAGAGAACAAATCTGTAGTCAGCTGATCCCTCTGAAGGTCTGTGTAGTAGTTTCCTTCTTTTCCAGAGCATGTTAACCATTGGCTTCTCTTGGAAAGGTACTGTGACCACCACTTGCTCAGCCCTCTAGCTTCTGCCTACATTTCCTTCTTGACTTGTTTTGTTCCCCAGGCCTGTCTCAGGCCTTTAGTCATGGGAGGTGGTGACTGGCACTGGTTTGAAGAGGTTCCTGAATATTTTGTAGCTAGTTTGCTAAGAGTTGAAAACCACAGGCCCTGCCAGTGGCTGTCAGACACCATCTTAGAAACCATCTGCTCTCTGTCCATCATCAGTATACAAAAGAACTGCCCTTCTCCAACTGGTCTTTATTCTCTCACCCTATGCTTCAGCTGACCCACAAGTGTCCATCCTCTGACACCACAAGAAAGCCCCTCTAGATTCCAGGAACAATCCCATCCCTGTCTGTTTAATTCTCATTGAAGAGAAAAATAACTCTAATGACAGCAACAAATGCTCCATTTAATTGTTAACCTTTCCATTCCCAGCCATGACCCATAACACTTTTGCCGAGATCTGATGACAGGTGTGGACAAACATCAGGCGTATTACCATCGGTATGAACTGCTCAGTCTACCCTACACTGGGAAGAACAGAACCTGTGTCACCGTGCAGTGCTGTCATGTTGCATCCAGCAACAGTTACAAAGAAGGAGTCCACAGAAGGTATAGTCGTAAGAAGGTTCATTGAAATGGAGGTGCAGACTTCACTGTTGAGCAGAACCTCTTCCTGTGGAGTATCCAGCTCATTTGCTTATGTTCCTTATCATTTGTGCATCCAATATATTCCTGCTTTACTGTTTTCCAGCTTTCAGAGAAGTAGAAATAAATCTGAAAGGATTCAAAGTAGCTTTTCCTCTCTATGTGAGCTTCATGTTCCTATGAACCTATGATCTCAAAAGAAGTTTTTTGATTATATGGGAACTCCAGTCATTTATTACAGCTTTCACCATTGACTAACTGAGAGTTAATTATCATCAAACATCCATCTGCCCAGGGTGAGTTACAAGTTACACCAGGTGTTTGGTGAATAATACTAATGTAATGTATTATATTGTTTAATCTCTCATTTTACAGTAACCAGCTGGCAAGATAAAAAGTATGGTTTGTCACTTAATTTTTTTGTTTATAAGGCTTCTGTCCCATTTCTATTAAAATATTTTAAAAATTTATATTACCATTCATATTTTTCTGTACATGAGTCACATAGTCTTTTACTTTGCCTGTGTATCCATTAGGAGTATTGGCAATGTCCATATGTAAGTTTTAATACATTTTCATATACTTGGAGATATGCTTGGAGTGAATGTTTTTATTTTTATTGTTAATTATTTCAACCACTTTGAAGGAAAAGCTTATGTAACTATATTTGACAATTTTAATTTCTCCTTTTGCTTCAATTCTAAGCAAAGAACCACATTTTTTAAAAAATAAAAACTTGTGTCTCTCACACTTTAAAATTTTACTGCATTTGTGCATCTTTAATGTTCAAGCACTTATACTGACTTTCTCTTCTATGTAGCTGTAATAAAGTAATTCTTTGAAATATATTTTTATGATTTTTTTCTCTTCAGGAAATAAATATTATAATTTCATAAGTCTAATAAAGGTGAATTACTGAAAGAATTCTTGAAATATCTCAGGGTATAACAATGATTCTTTAATGACTATGAACTAAGAAACAAATACAAGGATCAGAGATCATTATCAAACCAGAACTGGGTAAGCATCATGCAAAAAAATATCCAACTGTTTTTTTTCTTAATGTTTTTATCTTAAATTTTTTTTATTAATACATGTATTTAGTTTTGGTTAGGCTTCTCCCTTCTCTCTTCCCCTACCCCTCCTCTGCCATCTCCCTGCTCTTGACCTTGCTTTCACCCTCTCACCCTTGGTATTCCCCCTTTGACTTTCATATGACTTAAGATTCCTTACCCTTCTTCTTTGAAGCCTCTCCCCAACCCCCACTCACAGGACTCTTTCTAGTTTCCTGGCATATACACACTCTCACAACACATATATAAAGGTTCTAAGCTAGGATATACATATGAAAGAGAACATGTGCTGTTTGTCTTTCTGGCCCTGGAATATCTCACTTAATCTAACATTTTACAATTCATCCACTTGCTAGCAAATTCCAGTTTTCTTTATGGCTGAGTAGAATCCTATTATATTATATGTACCGTACTTTCCTTATCCACCCCTCAGTTCATGGATTTCTAGGCTGACTCCACATCCTTGCTATTATAAAGAAAACAGCAATAAACATGGATGAGCAGATATCTCTATAGGAAGGTATAGAGTTCTTTGGGTATATACTTACAAGTAGTATAACTACATCATATGACAGTTCCATTTTTAGCTTTTGAGAAACCTCCACACTGATTTCCATACCAACAGGGAATTCTTACCAACAGGGAATAAGTGAGCCTTTTTCCCCACACCCTTACCAGAATTTATTGTTACTTGTTTTCTTGATGAAGAATATTCTGATATGGGTGGGATGGAATCTCAAAGTGATTCTAATTTGAATTTCCCATGGCTAAGAATGATGAACACATTTTATTATTTACTGGCCATCTCTTTGTCTTTTGTCTATTTCCCTCTCCCCCTCTTCCTCTTCCTCCTCTTCTTTCTCTGAGGTAGGGTATCACTCTAGCCCAGGCTGATCTGGAATTCACTGTGTAGTCTCATAGTCTCAGGCTGGCCTCAAACTCACAGCAATCTTCCTATCTCTGCCTCCCAAGTGTTGGGATTAAAGGCATGGTGCCACCACATCCAGTCTATATTTCTTCTTCTGATATCTCTCTTTAGTTCTTTAGCCCACTTTTTAAGTTTTATGTGTTTACTTCCAAAGAGAGAAGGGGTATGGTTGTGCCAGGGCCTCTAGACCCTGCAAATGAACTCCAGATGCATGCACCATTTTGTGTATCTGGCTTTACACGGGTACTTGGGAATTGAACCCAGGTCACTGGGCATTGCAGGCAAGCACCTTAACCTCTAAGCCATCTCTCCAGCACTAGCCCATTTTTTGATTGGGCTATTTATTGTGGCATTTCTTAGGATTTTTTTTTTTTAGGTCTTTGTATATTCTAGGTATTAACCCTTTATCAGGTGTGTATCTGGCAATCTGGCAAAGATTTTCTCCTATGTTTTCACTCAGGTAATTCTTTCTTTTGCTTCATAGGAGCCTTTTAATTTCATCAAGTCCCATTTGTCAATTGTTGACCTTTTTTCCCTGGTGACTAGACTCCTATGCAAAAAAGTTCTTACCCATTCCTATGTCTGGAAAATACCGGAAGATATAAGAAAAAGTGGTCCATAGTGTTACTACCTTCAGTATTAGTTCCACACTGTCTACAAGAACTTAGTCTGACATTTCCCGGACCTCTAAAACCCAGGTCTTGTAACTTCAACACATTATTTTTATAAGGGTTGAATACTTGCATGATTATTTCAACTGAGAAGTTCTTATTTCCCTGTTTATCCTGAATTTAGACCTATTTTCTTTTCTATGCTGTGCAAAGTATCTATGGCTTATAACATCCACACCTAATTTCATTCTTTAATTTATTCATCATTAACCTATGCATTAATTTACTCTATGTAGCACAAAGGCTCTAGGGTGGCCCTCAATAATATCTGCTCGCTGGTGCTCACTCTTGAGTGTGGGCAGGATCTGGGGCATGTTTGTATGGCAAAAGTGATATGGTATCTTTCTTGTGATCATGTTGCATAATGTAAGGATGTCTTTCCAGCAGATTCACTCTACAGGCCTGTTGCTGGCTTATGAAGTAAGCAGGCATGCTGGGGAGACCCACATGGCAAAGCCCCTCCACCCACTCCTCCAGAAATCCATGAGGAGCCTTGGTCCTTGCTCTGGGGGCCACTAGAAATGAAGTCCATCAAGATCTTAAGTGATCTTGGAAGGGCTTTCTTTCCCAGGTAAGCATCCAGACTAGAACACAGTCTAGGAGACACCTTGGATTACAATTTTGTTACACTCTAAGTAGAACACCTGTCTAAGCCCTGCTCTGACCTTTGGAAACTGTGAGGTCATAAATAAATGGTTGTTGTTTTTCATCACTCAGGATGTGATAATTTGTTATTTAGAAGTAGAAAATAAACACTCAGTACTGTATATGCATTATCTCAGTACATGAAGTAATTCTGTAAGCCTGATAGTCACGCTATCCTCATTTTGTAGATGAATAAACTGAGGCTTGGAAATTGAACTCTAGAGCATTCCACTTTTCCCAACTGTGTCATAATGGCATGTTTTATTTTAATGTATTTTATGATTTCAAGTTTATTATTGTTTAAGATATATCTTCTGAAGCATAAATACCTTTAGGAAAAGTTCTGCTTGGAACACCTTGGGCACATGGTAGATGTTTTTAAAATTGAACATTATTTATAATGAACCTTCCTATAATATTATTTAAAGTTCATTGACAATTTTTGTACATGCATATAATTTATTTTGATCATATTCACCTCCTATTATCTTCTCTTGTTCCCTGTCACCTCCCACTGGATACTTTCTTCTTCACAACTTTTATTGTTCTACCTTAATGCCCTTTTTGTCTAATTAGGGTTGCTTGAATGGAAGGGAATTATTTGCTAGAGCATGGGCTACATCATTGAAGAAAATGTCTCTCCTTTCCCCAGCAAATTAAGTGCCAATAGCTCCTCAGGGAGGGGTAGGGCCTCATGATCTCTTCTTATCCATGCTGGAATGTTGATGGGTTCAGTCTTGTGCAGGTAAGGATAGCTATTGTGAGTTCACTAATGCAATGGCCACACCATGTCTAGAAGACAGTGTTCTACAGCACTTCTCCCATTCAGTGACTCTTACATTCTTTCTGGCCCTTCATCTGCAATCTTCCTTGAGCCTTTCAGGGGCATTTAGCACTAAGCACTGTTTAGTCCTAACTTCCTCATTGTAATCAGGTAGAAGGGGAAATTAGGAATTGAAGAAATTTAGAAACATAACCTTTATAGTTAAAATCCTATTTGGCTTCATGTTCTAAGGAGCCCTGGTGAGATTGTGGCCCCAGTACTATGTTTTCTAATGAGAGTCCTTTCTATTCTGCATTTATCAGATGTTAATTATTCATACTGCATGATTGAGGATTTGGAGTCAGAGATTCACCTGCAATATTTGGAATACCAGTGGAGATCTCCATCAACACAGAATTTATACAGCAGCTGGTGCTAGTCAAAGCTAATGATGGAATTTCAGTTTAATAAAAAGACCCCCAACTGAGCACACCATCTTGAAAAAAAGTATACTTATCAAACAGCTTTCAATCAGTTCAAGAGAGACACCTTAATTGGGAGGAGGAAGAATTGCAGAGCAGCTTGTCATCGTGCCAATTTCAGATCAATAATTGTGCGACTGTGCTTTGGTAGATATGGCTTTGCTTCATGTTAAGTAATCACATCTACATTGTCTCCATTTGGATAAGGTGGTCTTTGTTTCATTTGACAGTATGCATTGATAGCCCCCTTTAATTCATCTATAGCATTACAATAAAAACGAGTAGAATCTAGACATGTAATTATACAAATCATTTTATTATTTAATTAAATTTTCTATTTCTTGTAACTGGAAAGTGGTGCTCATGAAAATATTTTTGAAAATTGTTTTGTTGAAATAAAATAATATGGAAAAATTAAATTATGGTGATTTCAGTCTGAGATTACTGAACAATGATCATTTGATTTATATAAGATTTATATGGGGAGAATAATACAGAATAATTTATTAACCAGAAACAAAGTGAAGAGGGTTTACTTTTTGTAGGAAAAATTTGTACTATTGAGGAGAATGTGATACAAAAATCCTCTTAATTTCCTTATTTGTCAGAAAGCGATAGTCATTCTACTTATTTACAGACTACTGGTCTTGGTAGTCTACTAAGGGATACTATGGGACAGGCTTGACAGGTGGAAAGGCAAGGAGGATGATAGAACAGAAAACCAATGTACAGGTTAAGGCAAAGCTAGAGGGGGCAATCTCTATAGCTCCTTTCCTCACTTAGGCCTAAGCCTCCCTCCCTTCCTTCCTTTCTGTATGTCTCCATCAGTGTCTCCCTTCCTTCCTGCCCTCCCTTCCTCCTTCTCTGTTTCTTTTCTTCTACTGTGTTTATTTATACAGACATAATCTTATATAGAGAAATACTCAGCTTCTATATAAGACTTCTTTGTGAAAAGCAGTTTTCTGCCATTAAAATTAAAATTAAAATACTAATTAGTGGACCAAACAATGCTAAGAACTTTTCCTTTCATGTTTTGATTACTGTTAGAATCTCAAGTCTAGGAAAAAACAGGAGATTGAAAGTATTTTGGAATAAACAACAAATACCTATCTTGTATGAATTGCAGTTCTAAAAGACAAAGCTATAGGTGACACGACATCTTGTAGAACACTTCAGATATATGGGACTGTGATTAATAGGTCCAGTTTTATTTTTTTCAGAGTAACTTTGTAGAATAGGCCTATGCTTACATAGACAAGGAATCTACTAGATGATAATTTGGGCAGAAGGATAGAATTATGGGCTATTTTAATCAAAACCTCATGGATTTTTTTTTAGAGAATCATATACTGTTGGAGCTAGTGGAACACTTGAATTTATTTCCCTCATTTCATGTTTAGTCATTCACTAAATCAATAAATTTTTATTGAATTTGGTTTGTGCCAAACACCAGGTGTTGAATCTACAGTATGCTGTCCCTATCCAGATAGAAATTATGTTATAATGAGAGAGTTAGGAAATAGACAAATCATCACACAGAGCTGGGGATATGGCTCATTGGTTAAAGGCACTTGCTTGCAAAGCCTGACAGCCTGGATTTGATTCCCTAATACCCATATAAAGCCAGATACCAAAAATGGCACATGCATCTGGAGATTTTAGTGACAAGAGACCCTACACTTATACAAATAAATAAATGAAAGTATTTGTTTTGTTTTGTTTTTTTTTGAGGTAGGGTCTTGGTCTAGCCCAGACTGACCTAGAATTCACTGTGAAGTCTCACAGTGGCCTCAAACTCATAGAGATCCTTCTATCTCTGCCTCCCAAGTGCTGGGATTAAAGGTATGCACCACCATGCCCAGCCTTAATATATGAAAATATTTTAAGGAATAATCATGATGATATAATTGCAAATTCTCGTAAGTATAATAGATAAAAGAACAGGGGCTCCCTCAGATCCAAAGCCAGAGACTACATGAGAACACTGCCATGTAGAGAGTAAATATGGCCTTACTCTAGCCGTTGGGTGTGCACTAGTACTAGACTCACTTGTGTCAACAGCTGGTCTGGGAACATTGAAGGCAACAGTAAGGACTAATTGATGGGAATGTGAAATCTATGAGCTCCTCTCCTTGCTTGCAACCTGGTTGACTTAGAGGCTGAAAATGGTTTGCAGCAGCAGCAAGGTACTTAATGAAAGAAAAGCAGTCCTCGGTAGCTTCAGGAATACTACTAACAAAAAGTACCAGGTTGCAACCAAGTTCAGTAGCTTCCTCAGGTCGACAAGCTTGTGAAACTGCTGTTTCTATCCTTATAGCTCCAAGTACATTAATTTACATTACAAACATTTTCCCAGATAGAGTTGCCAGACTTATCAATTAAAGATAACCCCCAATTTAAACCATCATTATTAAAATTATTAGTTAAAAAAACCTGTAACCAAGCCATTCTCCTATTTGGAGCTCAATGAAGTGACATAGCTTTCAGCACATCTGGACAGCAGGGAGCTTGAGGTTACTTTCTCCAAAAAGACCTAAAAGAAATAGGATTAGAGTGGGTCTAGTTGACTGTAGAACCACATACTTTGAACATTCAGTGAGCACACAACTGAACTGGTATCTTTTACCGACACTGAGAAGCTTTGCCTGCATGGAGGCCATCCTACGGGAGGCACCTGCCATCAGGGGGAAAGCTTAAGTCCTCCCTAGTGTTTGATAAAAAATGGCGCTTTTTAAAACTAAGGCCCAAATCATAGTCAAGTGACATTTGTTTGAAACATATTTTCATTATTTTTTTGCATCCAGATTTGCATTTTAGTTATATTTATAAATTATTTATATATACAGCATATATGAATATTTTCATAAATGAATAAATGGGATTATAAAATACATTCTCTATATAGACATTTTTTCTTTTTCCCTTTGCTACATTTCCTTCCTCACTTTCCATCTTATTTCTTGCTACCTCCTACCCCATTAGGGTCCATAGTATTAAACTAGCATGTGTCTGTGCTTATAGCCTCTCCATGTACATATAATTCTAGGTCTAAATCTAAATCTAGATCATGTTCCTATACAGAAGGTTTTGGGAACTTATTTTTTTAAACAAACAGGCTATTTTTGTATGCACATATATGTTGGTGCATGCGTGTGTGTGTGTGTTATGGTTATGTTGCCAGGTTGGCCTGGAACTCATGATCCTGCTGCTTCAAGTGCCTTTCAAGTGCTGGGATTACAGGGTGCAACCACACGCAGCTAAAATGATGACTTTATAGCAGGGATTGTAAACTGGTACCACATAGTCTATACCTGGGCCATCAATGTGTTTCATTTTGATTACAGTTTTAAAAATCAGAAAATTTCTCACATTTACCCCTGGATTGTTTCAAAGACAACTACTCTAAAATCTTACAACTCAAAAACCACATTTCTACATGACCAAACTTTGGATTGTGACTGCATAGTCTATTTCACCAAAATATTGTTACATTTCACATTTCACGGCATACTTACAGTTGGTCTACTTGCATTTCCTTCTGATACAAGGCTGCATAGGAATATGTGACTCTTAGATATTCATAATGAGTGAAACCTTAATTATTTCTTCAATGTGAGCCCTAAATTCAGAGAAAAGGTAGAACATGACACTGGAGGGAAAGTGGGGTACTGATATTGAGGCCATTACATATTTTGTTTACAAGGTGGGGTTTCACTCTAGCCCATGCTGACCTGGAATTCACTATGTGTTCTCAGTGTGGCTCGAACTCACAGCAAATCTCCTACCTCTGCCTCCAAAGTGCTGGGATTAAAGGTGTGCACCACCATGCCCTTTTATCTTTTTAATAGAGCCAGAAAAAGCTATTTCCAGTAGAAAATAGATGTCTGATACCTCAGCAGCAGTTTCTACCATCAAATCAGTTACAGACTACACAGGCTAATTAATTTTCTCAGCCTTCTCATAGGGTGAGAATTCCAAAAACTACCATTAGTCAGAAAAAGAATTCAAAGCATTTGCAAAAACTCTTGTCTCCTAGGAGGAATCTCAATATAAAATCTTACTGAATTCTCATTAAAACCTGCAAGTAGAACCTCTTCCATTTTGTCGAATTAGGAAAGGGGATCATAACTGAAAAAGAATTGGAAAGAAAGGTATAGAATCTAGATTTCTCAATGTATAAATCCTATGCAATTGCTAGAGCAATTCCAAATCCGACTTCACATTCATGTCCCTAAAAATCTCCCTTATGCTAATTACAATCATTTTGCCACCATTTTCCTTAAAAAAAATCGTACCATGAACACCTTAGGATCTGCTAACTCACCTGTCTTCAAAGGCAGAATTTTCCACTGAAGCAAAAACAGGTCTTACAGTTTATTGTAACTTTATGGCAGGTACCCTTAGTACCTAGTCATGATTTTTTGTTGAACTGTTGATTTTTTGTTTGTTTACATTTTGAGACACAGTTTCACTAGATAGATAGATAGATAGATAGATAGATAGATAGATAGATAGATAGATAGATTCCAGGATGGCAGCAAACTTAGGTTCTTCCTAAGCTCCCAAGCCCTGGGAAGACATTCATACTTGGCCCTTATCTTTATTTTATTAAGGTCCTAATATAATTAATGGCCTGGGGACCCAAGATGAGTATCAGATACTGCTTCCAAATGACAAGAATGCCTTCTAAATTATCTGGCATTGATGGTAGGTTTGACAATGGGGCATCCTAGGATTTCACTGAACTACCTTTTTCTGTTTTTGGTGTTTTAAAGGTCATGAAAGTTGTATTGAGAAAGAAGAGAAGATGAAGAGACACATTCTCAAGTCAGAAATGGGGACTTTTCCATCTGCATTTTTCAGGGATTTCTTTATGCCTTTAGAAAATTTCATTATCTCAGATTAGTTAAAATAACTTTAAAAATTATTTATTTATTTATTTATTTATTTATTGGAGAGAGAGAGAGAGAGAAGGCAGATAGAGAGAATGAGCACGCCACGGCCTCCAGCCACTGCAAATGAACTCCAGACACATGTTCCACCTTGTGCATTTGATTTCTGTGGGTCCTGGGGAATTGAACCTGGGTCCTTAGGCTTCATAGGCAAGTGCCTTAATTGCTAAGCCATCACTCCAGCTCCAAAATAACTTTCTTTTCACCAAAAATGATAAAGAATTCTCATATATATGTTGTATCATACCAAATGGAATGGGTACAATAGATAAGTGAGCTTTTGAAAATGTTCACGTTGTAGTTATATTCTTATTTAGTGTCCTCTTAAGAATATATTGGAGCTCTCTGCGAATGAAAGAAAGTGTATGGTATGCAAATTCAAAGTGTGCTGTCCTCATTTACCCAGTGGAATTCAAAATAAGCCCCAACTTGTGAACATATTAAAGCAGATTGAAATGGATATTAGCAGGATTTATAAGGAGAAGCACTCTAGTCAGTCAAACACGCTATACACGAGAACTTTGATAATGTTGTTTTACTGATAATTACCTGCTGGCTGTCACCTCAAAATGGGATTTCATGCAGGTTCCAGTATTTAAATATTACGTTCAGAGCCAAGCCTGCAGACACTTAAATCAATCTGGCCATGTCCATTTTATTTCACAATTATCTGTGTCTTTCTTCATGAGAAGCAATACAGTTAACTCCCTTTTAATTGTGTTTGAACTATCTGGGCAAGAGAACATCATTACCATGTTCTCTCTTCCTTGGTCTGGAGCAGGTTCTGCCCCCTCTGTCTCCCAGATGTCAGCAGACACCAGAATTATTGGAAAACATCACTTCCTGACTCGCATGAATATTCCTCTTACATCGGAAATGAGTCACTGTGCAAAGCAAACACCCAACACTCACATTAACTACAGAGAGTTTAAGGAAAGACCAACTTCCATGGTCCTCATAGGCTGCTAGCACTTGCTGGTCTTCCAGCCCTACCGACAACTTCCCTTTCTCTGCCACCACCCCCCACTCACCCACATTTTTCCTCATACTGAACTCCTAATTAAATTTAACAGTTTCAAGAGTTTAAACTGTATACCTTTTTAATTGTGTCCTGCTTTGTATTGGCTGATGCACAAGCCTGAAAATGGATATTACAGCTTTTTATGATATAATATCACCCTAATTGGTGCTTCATAGGCCGTGGCTGAATTCTTTTCAATTAAGCTCTAACATACAGTAACTGTTTCTCTCTGCAAATGCTGGAAAGCCATTCACAAGAGAGGACTGGTACTGCACAATTCCAAAGTACCTTAATGTGTCAAAAATGTTTTGTGAAGAAAGCTACACTGTAAATGCAATCACCTACATTGGTGTTCCCATTGTTAACAGGGAGTGAAAGTATTGCTAATTGTCCTGCGTTTTAGCTGGGTTTTTAAAGCATTATGTAGTAAGTACACCGGAGGGTCAATTTGTGAAGTGAAATACTTAGCATGCAAAGCGTAATACAAGATGCTGTGTAATACTTGACCTCTCAGCATAATAAATGTAGCAGTGAAACGCTGTGCATTCAGTGTTCACTGAATAGAGCCTTCGCAGTGGAACAAAACCAGAAAATGTTCTCTTCATTCCTTTTTTTTTTTCACTAAGCGAAAATTATTCTTTATAATGGCCATTGCAGCAATTAGCTGGCATTTGGTAGAATAAATGTGCAGAAATAGCAATTTCTTATTTTAAATGAGATTTTGTATGGAGCCTGCAAATTACTTGAGGTATATGAATAATTGTGCCTTAGCTTTATGCTACAGAATAGGGTGTGGGTGGGTATAAAGATTTCCTATTTGCAGTTAAATGTTTAGACATTTTATTATTTTAATTTCACTCACAGTCTGCCTGGATTGACCCCGCTTTCCCATTGATCATTTTATGTGCGCCTGGAAGCAAGTGTGCAGATGGCGGGACACTCCCAATTAGTGCACCACGTTTTTTATGAATGTGACATGTAAGTGCAATCAGGTCTCCTGGGGAAGCAATGGCAGTGTTTAGCATTTGGAATCCTAAATCAATACGATTTAATAATCTATGTGGATTGAATGCTTATCAATATTCTCTGTGGTCAACTGCAATTGGAAACTTCATTAAATTTTTATCAAAAGTTTCTCACCTTATTGAAATGCATCCTTTCAAGCATTCATGATTCATCTAATTAGCCTTAAGTAGGAAAGTTTTTCTCTCTCTCTCAAAGTGATTCAGTTAATTATGTCCATATATCCATAATTATAAGGTGGGTGAGTTGGGAAAAACTGAAATTGTAAAATCTACAGAGATTCTATGAGGTTTAGAAGGTAGAGTATATGAAAGGGAAGTCAAAGCAAAGAAATACTTTGAGTCTACCTCACTCTACTTACTTTTTCCACAGCTTATGTGTTTATTTATTCATTAATTTGTAAAAGGCGAAAGATTTGTGCGATTTGAAGAGAAACCAGAGTATTAATTTGTAATTTAGCAACTTTCAAAACTCAATTTGAAGTTAGCATGTAGTGAATAATGTAAAAAGAAAATGGCTACAAGTTCTTAGAACATTTGACTAAGGCCTTTTTTTTAAATATCTTATTTATTTATTTTGAGGGAGAGAGAGAGAGAGAGAGGAAGAGAGAGAGAGAGATTGGGCACATCAGGGCCTCCAGCCACTGCAAACGAACTCCAGATGCATGTGTCACCTTTTGCATATGGCTTATGTGGGTCCTGGGGAATTGAACCTGGGTCCTTAGGCTTTGTAGGCAAATACTTTAACCTCTAAGCCATCTCTCCAGCCCACTAATGGCTTTAAAATGTTATTTTTTAACCCAAAGAAATTTCAAGATAATATATGGTAATTTAATGGTTAAATATTCAGTTTTAAAAGTAGCTTCTCCCATTGATCACAGGTTTTCCTCATAGATGTAACCATTTTAGTCTATTTTTTGTGAGTTTCTTTCTCCCTCCTCCACATTTGAAAGATTTTTTATTCTAGACCTTTACAAGTATATTTGCATATCTTAGTTATACATATTCTATAATGTCTTAAGTTTCAAATTTTTTTAATGCTTAGGCTTTTTTTGCCCAAGAATAATTTTTGGTCTTCAAATTTATGTGTTTGGAATTATTTCTTAACAACATTAAAAAGTAGTTCAACCCAATTTTCATTTTACCTAAGTACATACAACATTTTTTATCCAAACTCATTTTATATCACTTAGTGATGCCAAAAATTGTTCTGTCAGATGTTATATTGAAGGTATATGTTATCAAATAATGATCCTTTTCACACCCAACCTATGCTGCAATGAAACTGGAAATACCCCGAGTTAGTTATATTAATCTAATCTCAGTGAAGTAATATTCTCACATACCAATCAAATGCTAATCCTTCATTGTTCCACAAACAAGGCTTTACAACAAGCCCCAGGCTTGGTACTGTATAACTTAGATTAGATAGATGTAACTATCCTCACCTGATGCCCTGTTCAATATTTTTAGCAAACTGCATAGCCACTGGCTAGGGAGAATCATGCATGTTTTGTAGCCCCTTTTAATTCCTCATGACTTTTCCCAATAAAACAAATAACCAGTCATAATATTAGTTTTAATATTTGAAATGATTTAAAGTAGATCCAGGGAGCCAACTATAAGAATAAATTTAATTTAAAAATTACATATATGAGGCTGGAGAGATTGCTGTGTGGTTAAGGCACTTGCCTGCAAAGCCTAAGGACCCGAGTTTTATTCCTCAGTACCCTTGTAAAGCCAGGTGCAAAAGGTGGTGCATGTGTCTTGAATTCATTTACAATAGCTAGAGGTCCTGGAGTGCCCATTCTCTCTCTCATAAATAAACAAATATTTAATATGTATATATATATATGAAATAAAACAATATGAGATAGCAATTATTCCTTTCTGAAATATTCCTTTTGAAACTTTACAAAAGAGTATCATGTGGTGGACCAAGAGCAAATGTCATCTATATCTTTGTAAGAGACTTGTAGGCACTTTATCAATAGCTCCATTAGTAAAGATATTGGAAGGTTAAAACACACACAGAGAAAAGCCAGAAGTGTCTTCATATTACTGTTACTAAGAAATAATATTCCAGGCATGGTGATACCTTGGATAATTCTTTCCAGAAGGTCACTTCAGGTCATTTTAATCACCCAACAAATCTTCACCAAATCCTGTCAGGTAGGCAGGCAGGCAGGCAGACTGAGACAGTTAATTACAAAGGGAAAGTCTGTTGAGCAATTGATTGTTCAACAGGGAATAATCTTCCTCTTTCCAAAGTGGAATATTCTTGTTTGATTATATATATATATATATATCCATTTTTTTGTAGTATGGTCTTGCTCTAGCCCAGGCTGACTTGGAATTTACTACGTAGTCTCAGGATGGTCTCGAACTCACAGCAAACCTCCTACATTGGTCTCCCAAGAGTGCTGGGATTAAAGGCTTGTGCCACCATGCCCAGCTGTGTTCTTTTTAAGACACTTTCTTATTTTTGTTTTTATTTTTATTTATTTCTTTGACAGCAACAGAAGGAGAGAAAGAGTTAGATAGAGAGAGAATGGGCACGCCAGGGCCTCCAGCCACTGCAAACGCACTCCAGACACGTGCGCCCCCTTGTGCATCTGGCTAACCTGGGTCCTGGAGAATCGAGCCTCGAACAGGGGTCCTTAGGCTTCACAGGCAAGTGCTCAACCACTAAACCATGTCTCCAGCCCTTAAGAGACTTTCTTTTCCCTGTCCTTTGGATACTATTTGTATTTTCATAGTATTGTTGTAAGTTTCCAGATAGCAGGCAATTTCTCGCACTTGGTATACATGTATATACCAAAGTGGGATCCCATTCACATACAATCAAGAAATACTACCTGTTATTTTGATCTTGGATTATTAAGAGATTGTGGAGCTCAGTCTTGCATGGGACAGACATTAGTGTGACTGTTTTTTAAGCTGTTTACCAAACAGCCACTTTTCTCTGAGATAGGGAAAAAAAAATCTATATATTGTCCTAATTCGTTGGGGCATGCCACCTCCATGCCTTAAGAAGACAATGATAAGGGATGGAGAGATGGCGTGGTGGTTAAGCGCTTGCCTGTGAAGCCTAAGTATCCCAGTTCAAGGCTCGGTTCCCCAGGACCCACGTTGGCCAGATGCACAAGGGGGCTCATGCATCTGCAGTTCATTTGCAGTAGCTGGAGGCCCTGGTGCGCCCATTCTCTCTCTCTCTCTCTCCCCCTCTTTCTCTCTCTGTCTGTTACTCTCAAATAAATAAATAAAACTGAATAATAAAAAAGACAATGATAATTCTCTTATTTTTAGCTCTCTGGCTACTTTTCTAGGGTTGTATTCCAGAAAAGTTATCAAAACTAGTCTTTACTTAAGAATAAAGGCTGTGAAGGATGGGAGAGATGGCTCAGTGGTTAAGGCGCTTGCTTAACGACCTGGGTTCAATTCCCCAGTACCTACGTAAAGTTGGATGCACAAAGTGGCACATGCATCTGGAGTTAATTTGTAGCATCTGGAGGCTGTGGTGCACCCACTCTCCATCTGTCTCTCTTCTCTCTCTGTGTGCAAATAAAAAAATAAAAATATTTTTAAAAGAATAAAGGCTGTGGAGATATATGAAGATTCATCCAAGGGTTCCCCATTTGGATCACTGTTCTAAGCCTTGAACTAGTTCCTTTAGTTTTTAATACTTGATTTTTCCTTCCCAATAAAGACTTTTAAAAGCCTTTGTATTGAATAGCCACAACATAAGATTGAAAATTTGGTCAACTCATTTCTGATGCTCTCATGAATCTTTCTCTTCACATTTTAGATTCTAAAAGCTTCAAGGAACACATGAAGCCCCTAGTGCTTTTGTTAACTCTCTTTCCTTAGGAAATGGCCAGGTTCTAACAGTGCTCTTTCACTTAAGACAAAAAGTTAAGTGCCCAGTATCTCCAGGTTATGTTTAAAAGATAGTAAAAGCTAACTGACATTTTGTGAGGGTGTTGTAGCAAGAGCTGCACTGAGGACTTTATAAGCATTGTCTCCTTTGATTCTCACAATCCCTCAGAAGAGAGATGATTACTACCCCACATGAACTGAGGGAACTGAGCTAACTGATTGAAGGCTTCCTCAAGTTACTATGAGGATTCTAGGAAGGTCTTCTTAAAATCAGAATCAAGTTCCAAATCCCAGTCTTCCCTCTCTCCAGCTTTTCTGCTTTCCATAGAATAATTCTACTGTAGGGCTGTTTGTATGCATTTATGGGAATTACCTATGGAGAGAAACCAAACTTTAAGAACTAGTGGGTAACCAGCAGAACATGCCACTTTCAACCAAAAAGAAATTGCCAGCAAACCTTATGTCTACTCGATTCTGTTGGCATGATCTGTGTGGGAGGTATGTGTTAGAGGGTAAAAGTATGCTAGTGGGTTAGAGGCGACAGTGGTTTTAAAGCTCACAAAGGATGAAGGCATAGACATTTCCTGAGGGAAAGAATGCACACATATGATCAGCAAATGCATCTGGAAGGGGAACACAGATATGAAGGATACAGTCCCATAGCCTACCTGCAGCTGTGGCTCTGGATCTGAGGCCTGGTATACCCAACACTCTGGTGTATGTAAAATAAATCCAGGCTAGCTCTACAGCCTAAAACTTGGCTCCTTAAACAGACTTCTCCTTGGTAGCACTAAGAGGTAATAGGTGGAGGAACGAAAGCAATATATCCCCCTCTGGCCCAAAATAGCAAGTATGAGGGAGAGAGCAAAAGTAAATAATTTGTTCAAAGAACTAGGTGAAATCCCAGTTGGGATATCCCACCACACATTCCCTTCAAGCTTTATTTTGCATCAACTGTAGCAGGTCTCCAATTTGTGGTCCAGTGTAACCTAGAGAGGTTGATAAAATCCACATGCTCAGAACTCATACCCTACAATAATGACTCTGTGAGTTTTGAGACAGTTCCTGGATTCTGTATTTTAGAGAGCACCCCAAAAGATTCTCATGTCCCTCATCAAATAAGTGAACTATAAGAAAATAACATTAGAGACATAGAAAACATTTGGCAAGTTAACATGTTGTGGGGATATTGTGGCAAAGTCTAGTAACAATATTCTTCCAGTATGTTCATTCTAGACAGCTGGCCATAGCCAACAATGTCTATTGCCAGAAAGGTTCCTGTACTCATTCAACATCTACTTCTAAGAAAACTGAGCCAGAACTGGGGGTTGGTGGATGGTACTCCATTGTGCCCCATGTGGTCTTGGCTAGGTAGGCCTTTCTGGGCCCACTCCTCCAGTATAGGAGGGCTGTCTGGTAAAGGGTATAAGGAGAATCTAGTCTCTAACAACAAGTAATTCACTCTTCATCCATTCCACAGCTGCAGAGGACTTGTAATTTAGACCTGGGCATTGCTCAGGAATTTCTCTCTCCTTAAAAGGCTCCTATCTCTGGGTTTTGCCTCCCTAATGAGGTCAGTTCCTCCAGGATATACCCTCCTGGTACATGAACTTGTCAAATGTGATTCCTTGATTGATGCCTGTCTCCCCAGTTTTCAAGCTCCACAAGGACAGGGATTATGAAGTCTTGGAGGGTTTTTGTTGTCTTTAGCTCTCAATTATCTAAAAGAATTTTCTGATGCAATTTTCTAAATGATTTTGCCACATTTAGCAAAGTACCCTTTATCTTAGTGGATTATTTTTCTGTTTATAAATTATACAAAAAATTATATTGGATATAGTATTTTACCAGGTTTTTGATGTCTAGAAAGTATACTGATTGGTTTAGTTTTATCTTCATGATGTCATTTTAAACATACTCAATTGTTAATAGCTAAGGATCACAGGATGGTTTAGCCTTTCAGAATTTATACATATACATATATATATATATATATATATATATATATATATATATATATAAGCTTTTAAAAAATATTTATTTATTTATTATTTAAGAAAGAGAGAGAGAGAATGGGTACATCAGGGTCTCCAACCATTGCAAATGAACTCTAGATGCATGCACCGCCTTGTGCATCTGGCTTACACGGGTACTGGGAATCCTTAGGCTTCCCAGACAAGTTCCTTAACCACTAAGCAATCTCTGTAGCCCCAGAAAGTTTATGTTTTTTAATGTTCAGGAAATGGTTTAAAAAGTCACTTGTCAAAACTTTAAGATTAGGACCTCAATTCTGATAGCACATGAGTATTAAATTGCCAAAGGATTCTAAGCAGCTAAATCAGCATGGAATGTGGAGACTTTGGATACTAATTACTACATAAAATGAAAACCAATAGGCCATTTGAAGTATTGGTTAAAAAGTAAATATATTTAGGTATGAAATCTTAAGTGTCATTCAGAAACATGTGGAGAATTCTAAAACAATTAGAATAATCCAATCCTATGTGTAAAGCTGAAATTTGAAAATTTTAATTGCCAGAGACAAAAATTATCCACCAAAACCCTGAGCAATCATAAGAAGAACACTAATCATAGAATATAATTCGAGAAAATTAGAAAATGACATAAATTAGAAGCATCTGAAGTTAAAATGCTCAGTTTTAAACTTTCCAGCAAGGAGAAGTTTAAATACTTTTCCCTGTTTGTAGTACACCAAAAGATTTAAAAGAAAAGGGCAAACGTGTAAAGATGCATAAAAGATATGAGGAGGCTCAGAGGGATTGACATGATGAAGTGAGTAATAAAACTTCAAGTTTGACTTATATATTGTCATAACTTACACTTGCAAAAAGTGTCCACAACAGACTGGAAAGATTGGTTAAGAAATCCTAAAAATGCTGAAAGTCAAAATATGAATTGGACTAGGATACAATGGAGCAATAACATCACATACAAAGGCCAACAGTCCCCTTAGAAATTAAAACTTAAAAATGGTGCAAACAATACTATCAGTGCTAAGTAGTGGACCAAACTACTTAGAAAGAAATCTGTGTAAGGCTGAATATACCTAAGAAAAATAAATATAATTTTGAATAAAAATGTCTTAAAATATTTTATGAAAATCAAATTTATTAAACTTACAGAATCAAAGAGTAGAATGATGGTTACCAGAACCTGGAGGGGTCAAAGGACAAAATACAATCTGTGGAGAGTTGCTGATCAGAGTGTAAAGTTTCAGCTAGACAGGAGAATAAGTACTGGTGATCTTTTATAACCCATAGTAAGTATAATAATAATGCATTAAAAATTTCAAAATTACTTAAAAATTAGATTTTAAATGTTTCCACCCCCAAAATTAAATGTGAGGTGATGGGTATGTTAATAAGCCCAAAATATAAACATAGCCAGGCATGGTGGCTTTAATCCCAGCCCTTGGGAGACAGAGGTAGGATGATCACTGTGAGTTCGAGGTCACCCTGAGACTACATAGTGAATTCCAGGTCAGCCTGAGCTAGAGTGAGACCCTACCTTGAAAAACCATAAAATAAAATAAAATAAAAATAACAAAATGTAAACACATGTCAACATACCCTATACCTATACCTACACCTACGTATACATATGCTATAATCAAATGCAATTATTGTTTGTAAATTAAAAGATAAAAGGAAGCTGGGCACAGTGGTGCACACCTTTAATCCCAGCACTCAGGAGGCAGAGGTAGGAGGATCACCATTATTAGTTAGAGGCCACTCTGAGAACCAAAAAAAAAAAAAAAAAAAAAAAAAAAAAGATAAAAGGAAATGTATTCATAAGAATAAACTATCCTTGGCTTTTTGTTGAATTAATTTTTCAAAATGCTGCTATAAAGAGTAAATGAAGACTGTTAAAATAAAAAAATTCCCATATAATTGCTGCCAATTTTATAGTTTTAAAAATGTCTTTTGGTAAGATTGCATTTGATAAATTTGACAAATTAGTGATTCAGTAAAATGATTGTTTGATGAACCTTTTTTTTTTTCTTTTTGGTGTTGATATTTGACCAAATGGAGAGTTCCTTTATTTGGGAAGGCGCTTAATGTCTCCATTGTATATCCAGTTTGCTGAAGTCCCTGTGCAGTAGACACTCAATAAATAGTATTGGATGAGTGACTGAGTGGGTTGTTCTGAGGGGTGGGACCACAAAAGGAAACAAGGCCTCCAGAGTTATGGCTTCATGGAGCTTACATTCTGGTCTAGAGTGAGTTATGGCTCACCTATTTTCTGGTACCACTTATGTAACTGCAATGAAACTTCTACACGCTGTACAAATTCTTAGCTTCACAGAAACAGGTTAACTTTACTGCTACACTGTGTTTGGGGGGCATTTCATTGGGAATGTAACATCATGCCATAGAGCGACAGTAAATACTTTATCAAATAGGCCAGAGTGAGGCAATATTATACAGGGCTGGTTAAGAGTTGAATTTCTGATAAGATGTTTACAAGTCTAAAGGTAAGACATTGCATATGTGACATTCACATCACACTCTATCTGAAGTGATTGCCAAACAGACTTGAGTGCGAAAAGCAAGCAGAGAGGAAGGAAGAGTCTGGAAGCCCACTCGACCTAGGGAATCATGAAGGAAGTGCTCAAGCAAATATCATCCCAGGAAGTCACAGCAGGCGAAAGTCTATTTTTTTTTCTTTTCTTTTTCTTTTCTTTTTTCTTTATCCTGCCAACTCACCTCCTTGTCCGTGATCAGAAATGAGCAGAAGGGAGGTGAAAAGAAATCCAACCCAAGCTAGAATGGCCAGACACTAAGGAGGGCATGCAGACAGTGAGCTGGACACCTTAGGCCTAGCCCCACCACTGACCTGAGCTGGTGCAGAACGGGTACAGTAAGAGCAAGTCGCTTTTCCTGTGCAGTGAGTTGGAATTAAACATGCTAATTTGAGGTCTATTTCAAGTATTTTAAAAACTCTATTGGCCTTTAATTCCTTTATATTGCATCATTTAATGTAACATTATTTATATATGAAGCATGTCATGCTTATTAACCAATGTGCAAAAATCTAAAGTACAGATTTTCTGTAATGGGCTAATTACAGGACTTTTAAAGCCACCTACTGAGTTTTGCTGAGCTTTACAACAGGTTCACTGAACTGGATAAATTTATTCAAACGTGTGGAAATGAACCCCATTCTATGTGCAAGGGTACTGGGAAAACACACAAATTATACCTCAATACCAGTTTAATGGGTCAAACAGTGAACCTGAATACTGAACTTATCTACATCTTAAAATAGTGGGGAAGGCTGTGGTAAGAAAGGAGGTGTCCTTTCAAGGAAACTTCTCCTTGTTTATAAACAGTGGCAATAAAACAATATGCCTGGCAATTAGAAAAAAGTTCTCTGCTCCCAGAAAGCAGAGGTGGCTGCCTTTCAATGACCTTTGAAAATACGCAACTTTCATAATTGAACCCCAGAGTGAAAGGAGGGACGAAAGCCAAGCATACACACCCCTATCAAGCGCCGCAGCCCTTTCTTTCACCTTTCCTGGAGAGAACAAGAGGTGTGTTTTCTTGTGCCCTGGGGTAGGAGGAATTCAGCATAGAGTGTTCAGTTAGAAATAAATACCAATAAGGTAAAAGTTTGGGTAGAACTAAGCACACTCTTCAAAACAGAATTTTTTTCTAAGCTTGATCAAAGCAATGAGGATCTGATGGTTGTGTTTGTATTATTAATATTATTTATGGTGCTGGGGATTGAGCCCAGGACCTTGAACATGCTAAGCAAGCCCTCTGCCAATGAGCTACCTCATTTGTTTATGTGATTTCTTCATTAATCCATTCTCACTTTATTTTTAATCTGAGTTCCCGAGATCTTCAGACTTACTCTCTACGGTACTATATTTAGAACTACCATTCCATTTTGAAAATAGAAAGAACTCAGCAGAAAACAGAAATAGAGGCAGGTTTGAGAACCTGGTCCGGGAAAGAACTGAAAGACCCTATGGTTCCATTACTACCAATGACAGCACTGTTTTTCAGTGAGTCACAGACACACACACACCTATATGATCACTTATATGCCTGAGATGAAGATAGGCATTGCCTTTATTCTTTGATAGCTCCTGTAGCAGCGATCTACTAATTTTGTCATGAAAGGGGAAAGAATATCATTTCTAAGCCTGCAAGAGTCCTGGTCTTGCCCTCAAGGCACCTTATTTACAATGTACAATGTACACCCCGTGGCTGACAGTTGGCTGTTGATAACCTAATTCATGCTTTTCCCTTTCGGGAAACCCTGGCATGCTCAGCTCTGGAACCAGTGAGGCAGGATTTTTTTTAAAGTACTGCCGATATCAATAAAAAGAGTTCTTCAGGAAATGAGGTGTGACGCAGGCCAGTTTCACCAAGACTCTCGGACCCCCCCAAAAGAATTTAAATATGAAATACTAAAATTTAACACACGATTGAAACAAAATAAATGGTATACCATCAAAAGCATTTGAGGTAATTAATCAATGCTGTGTTTGTACATATCATTAAATATATTATACTCAGTTTAGATTTGATTTCTATGCTCCTTTTATAAAGAGTTAAAAGAAAATACATTTGAATTCACGCTGATACTGAAAACATGCTCCTAGCTTCTAGTTTTTTTGGATTTCAAATCATTTCCATTAACAAACAGCTATTTGCCCTCTAATAAAATATGTCATTATGCTTTATTCACACCACACAAAAGAATCACTGAAAAATCGCCCCAATGATGGCCAATAATTACACATTTTGCTCCTGTGCTAGCTATGAAGAAATCTGTTCATTGGAAAAAGCAGGTGCTGGGGCATCAAGCTAATAGTCAATGTGTGCCGTGGTAATTAGCCACTGCGATTGCTAAAATTAACAATTAGCTAACATGCAATTCTCTTTTTTGCAGGCTGCAGTTTACTTTGTATAATCCTTGCATGTTCTTAGTAATTACTCTGACAGCTTATTATTTTTATTTTTTCGGGTTTGAACACAGCTTTAACATTTGCATCGGGCGACCCAAATGTTCAACAGGCAGAAGTGAAACAACTGCTTGACTAGGCATTTTTCTGAAGAACACATTTGGTTGTTTTCTGAACTTTTCATTGTTGGGGAGGGGGTGGTCGGTGCGAGAGCTATGATTCTTTTATAGCTATTGTCTTCATCCCTAAGGGCTTCCCTGCAGGATAGCGCACTCAGACATCCTGAGGCTTTTAGAAGGAAAACTGCCCAGTCAGCGGCAATTTAGACTCTAGGGAACAACACCAGGGATGAAGTGCCACAGTCAAGCTGGTCCAGATATCTCCTTTTCATTCTTCTTCCCCGGAGTGTATCTTTGGTTAATGCATTCACTGCCCCAGCACCAGGCTCCTCCACCCCACTTACTGAGGGAGAAAATGCAGCATCCTGTGTAGATTGTTCCTGTCAGGGCTATATGCTGAGATAATATTGCTAGAGCCTTTTAGTAAATAGAATACGGCCTCAGCCTACACGGGAGAGAAAAAAGGGAAATTAAAAGGCAAGGGAGTAATTTGTTGCCAGAAAACCTGCAGGAGAAATAAATGTAATGAAAGCTCTCAAAGCATTCAAGGAAGATCAATTGTGGCAACAAATTTAGCCAACTGCTACTCCAAACTATATAAGCTTCCTATGGTGGCCAACAAATTATCCCAGCTGTAATGGCATCAACAATACAAATTTATTATCTTACAGATCTTGAGGTCAGAAGTCCTCAGTGGGCTAAAATCAAGGTGCCACCAGAGCTGCCTCCCTTCTTTCCAGGAACTGTTGGGGAGAATCTGGTTCCTTGCTCTTTCCAGTTCCTACAGGCTACTGCCCACATTTCTTGGCTTGTGCACCTTCAAGGTGGATGGCATGGTATCTCTGCCTCACTTCATCTGTGGTCACTGGTCCCTCCTCTCACTGCAGCTAGGAGTGGCTCTACAGATTTAGAGACCTATGTGATTACACTAGGCCTACTTGGATCATCAGGCTCGTGTACCCATCTCAAGGTCCTTTTGTGTGTGTTTGGAAGTGTATGGTTTGTGAGTGCAGGTGTGTGCATGTTACACCATGTAGGTGGAAGTCAGAGGACAATGCTGGGTGTCAGTCCTTGCCTTCCACCTTGTTTGGGGCAGGGTCTATTATTGTTCACTCTTGCATTTGCCAGGCTCGCTGGCCTGTGAACTTGGGGATTCTCCTATGTCCACCACCCATCTTACTCCACATGCTGATGTTAAAGACACTTGTGCTATCATGTCAGGCTTCTGCATAAGTTCTGGGGGTCTGAACTCAGGTACTCATGCTTACAATGTAGGTGCTTTATCCATTAAACCATCTCCCCAGCCCAAGGTCCTTAGGTGGATCATACATGTCCTGTCTTTGCCAGTGTAAAGAAAATTTGGTCATAAGTTCTAGTGATCAGTATATGGACATGTTTAGTGGGCCATTATCTTTCTATCACACAGACCAAATACAAAATACATACATAATATGTTTGTATATGGCCACAGTAGTACATTTGATGTCAGAGAGTTATACTATCTAGGAGTGGAGTTAGGGATGGGATAGTGCATTCAATAGATCCTATAGACCATTATTCTTTTTTAAAAAAATTCTATTTATTTGCAAGAGAGAGAGAGAGAGAGAGAGAGAGAAAGAGAGAGAGAGGGATGCCAGGGCCTCTAGCTGCTGCAAATAAACTATAGATGCATGCACCACTTTGTGCATCTTGTTTTACATGGGCACTGGGGAATTGATTCCTGGTTATTAGGTTTGCAGGCAAGCATCTTAACCACTGAACCATCTCTCTCTAGCCCTTATAGACCATTATTCTCATGACCCTCCTCTACCAGTTCCCTTCACTGACACTCAGAGCCAGTGAAAACTATGATTAATCATGTGGCTTCATTCTCCTGAGTCTGGAGGGCCTCTTGCCCTCCTGATGAGAGTGTACCTTTTAGAGTGTAAGCTTGGCTTGATGGAACGCGATCACCAGAGCAGACCGTACTTCATAATAGGGTTGAACAACAGCATGCTGGCTTCCTGTGAATGGGTGGTTTGAGCTGCTGTCCACAGTAACTCTGAACTAGGAGAAGAAATACAGTCCCTTGTAGTCCTGCCTTCCAAAATACAGTGACCAAAAGGAAGAGCGCCTAATTCCCAAGAAAGAGTGCTGGGACTTTGTCTCTGGGTCAGGGTGGTCTGTATATCAGCAAGTGAGGTAGATATTAGGATGAGTCCAGGAAACTGGAGCCTGGGGACCTGCTATAGGCTGCAGACACTGAAGAGGGCCTGGCTTAGCAGAAGTCAGGGAAGTAGGCAGGGTTGGAAGTAGGCTTATAGTGGTGAAACACAGCAACATGTTCTGTTTGTTGTAGTGGGAAAGTGGAATGGCAAGGGGGACATATAATGCCTTATAAGGCAAGGAACATCATAGAAGATTCTCAAAGACAGGTTTCAATGGATAAGATCCACTAAATGATATCTGTAGTCAGGAATAGTTGTAGAGAAAGAGACTGTTAAAAGTTGCTCAATGTATACACACACACACACACACACACACACACACACACACACACACATATATATATATATATATATATATATATATATGTTTACAGGTATATCCCCAGGACCATTTGTACCTGTGCCTAGCTGCACACTGTTCTGCATTGTCCTTCAGCCCTCATCATCTCACCCCATGCCAAGAGACAGTTCACTGTTAGAGCACAGAGTGGGGTTAAGTAGACCATGTGAAAGAAAGATGACAGTAAATGCCTTATAGGTCCATTTCTGATCAATGTTGTCCTGTCCAGAGAAGAGTACCAAATAGAGCAAATAGAGAGAATAAAAGTATGGAGGTGTGTGTGTGTGTGTGTGTGTGTGTGTGTGTGTGTGTATGTGCGATGTCTGCATTGTGTAAGCATACCAGGGCCAGGATCAGGGCTTCTTGCTGCTACAAACACCAGACAGATATGCCACTTTTATGTCTGGCTTTGAATGGATATTGGGGAATGAAATCCAGGCCAGCAGGCTTTGCAAGCAAGTCCCTTTAACTGCTGAGCCAGCTTCCCAGCCCCATCAATCTCAATTTCTATATGAGCTTTATTTCGTCTGTGTTCACTTAGAACAGAAATTGGTAAGATGGTATTTGTTCCTTGGCTTAAACCAGAATGACAGATACTTTTTTTTTTCTCTGTGCATTACACTCTTCTAAGGCATACTGTCACTTTCTCTCTTACTCCTACTTTGTACTATCAGAACAAGATATCTAGCACCAGTAACAAATGTGTTTAACATTCTTCTTAGACAAATGGGTAGGTCCAGAATTACTATGTGTGTGAAAGGAAGAGAACAGAATTCACTGGTCAGAGCCAGAGTTGCCACTGCATTGCCAGAAAAGGCAGCTTGCTACATAGCCAGAAGGCATTTGTACGAAACAAAGTGCAATTATTAAATTATAAGCATTGTTTTGTTTTCTTTTTGTGTGTGCATGTGTGCGAAATAGGCGTGATATAGTGTGTGTGTGGGGGGGTGGGTGGTTGGGTGTATGGGGGGGTGTGCACACACAGTTGCAGTGCCCCATGTGTGGCACAGAGGTGAGAAAACATGCCTTGTTCTGCCTTGCTCATCCACTTATTTCCTTGAAACAGAGTCTCACCTCCCTGATTCTGGATCTTTGGCTATTTCATGAGCCCTAGCAATTCTTTGGTCTCTGCTCCCTGTAGGACTGAAGCTTTTATACACATGTGTGGCCACATCCAGATATTTACATGGGTGCTGGGGAATTGAACTTAGCAGTCTCAGGGCCCCTATGTCTCTTATACTTGTACAGGAACCACTCTTAATTGCTGAGCCTATCTCCAGCCCACAAAACTTGTTTTTAAAAAGTTAAATATATCAACTTGGCATGGTGGTGCATGCCCTCAATCCCAGCACTCAGGAGGCAGAGGTAAGGAGAATCACCATGAGTTTGAGGCCACCCTGAGACTATAGAGTGAATTCCAGGTCAGCCTGAGCTAGAGTGAGACCTACCTCAAAAAAAAAAATTAAATATACCATACTATTGCTTAACAAAAAGAGTGTATGACAGCAACTCATTATTTCAAAAGTCTGAGAGATACCTATTCTAATAGTGCTCATAGTATATTCTTGGTCCTCCACATCACAAGCTTTCCTAGAACCAGAGTTAACGATAGTGTCGCTTTCTACCAGCAACCATGCTTTGTCAGTCTGTGATGATGGGTTTCTTCTAGTTTATTGACTGGGCAGGTGTCCAAGAATCCCAGGTTCATACCTGTAATCCCAGCATTCAGGAGGCTGAGACTGGTGGATTATGAATTGTAGACTGGCTTAAGCTGCATAGTGAAACTCTATCAAAACAAAATATCCTGTGTTCAAATGCAGGCACATTCACTTTTCAAAGGAACACCACTGCAATATTTGACTTTTATGACAACAGAAAATACTGTGACATTGGATCAGGACAATAAAACCTTGGCATTAGAAATTTAATCTTGGATGCACTAACTTCATACCTTCTTATTTGGGCACTGTATTGACCACAGGTTATCTCACTCTTTGTCATGGCTCAGAAGAGAGCTCAGAGTCCTGTCAGACAGCAAAATCCAACTGATTTGATGTTTTCCCTTTAAAACTTTAGGCAGGGAGAATATTTTATTGAGGCTTCTAAATGTGGAAATCTAATTTTAAATCTTACCATTAAATGTGTCCACACTAGTGTTTGGGATGATTTAATGAGTAGCATCATTTATGAGACACAAGGTTATAATCTGAATTTGTGAACTATAAAGAAAATACCAGTATACTGAGTAACTAATGAGCTTTTTAATGATGAGAAATAGATAAAGCTTTAAAATGCAGAATGCTTATCAAGGACCTCAGACAATAGCCAAGTGGAGCAATTTAGCAATACTTACCCGTGCTACTGCTGTGACAGTGAGAAGTGAACTATTTTCTTTCACTTTAAAGCACTGCTTTTCATACATGGGAGTAATTTCTATATTTTCTTAACTGAAATTAAATGCCTCGATATAATCCTCTTTTCAACAGAGTTCAAAATATAAATAACCTATTGATACCACTTGTGATCAAGCAAGAAAGGGCCTTTAAAAGGGGAAGATATCTGAATATCAAGATGGATGATGGGATCCTGAGCTTACATGAGGTCTGACAGTTGGGGCCTTGCCTAGGGTGCTGCTCCCTGAAGCAGCTTTAAACACAGGTTTGCTGCCTACGGCGAGATGGCTGGGCAGACACAGCATCGCCATCTTGAGCATTTCATGCCAAGCTGGGCTGAGAAAGGGCCTCACGTCTGCTTGTGGTTGCCTTTGTCCCCATGCTGCAGGGCACTCATAGTGAGGACAAAAGTAACATATTCCCTTACCCTCAAGGATCTTCACCTTGAGGCTTCTGGATCATAGCACTCCAGATATCTCTGTGAGGAGGCACTGGTATAGAAGAGGTGAGGTATTTCAGAGGAAACGAGTCCATGGCCGCTACTGAGATGTGAGCTACCCTCCTCAGTTCTCCCAAGTCGCATGACCCGTGGACAAATAACAGGCTTGCATATGCTGGTGTGATACGACCTTGCTTTGTTCTTGTTAATAAGGAATTAGGTAGGGCTTGTCTTTTCCTTCCTGGGAAGAAAGCCTCTGAGCTAATTAATTTAATGGGTCTCTCTTGGACAATGGGGATGAGACATTTGTAGGCTTTGGCACACCATACAGACATACTGGACCACACAGTTTTCATTTTGAGGGGTGGTGGTGTTAAATTATTTTTAGAGATTAGTGTACAAAGTAATGGGTTTCATTATGGCATTTTCTTACATGTACTTTGGTGTCATTTGCTATCCTCCCCCAGTGCTCATTTCATGTCCTCTCTCTCTCTAGTTTCCTTCCTTCCTCAAGATAGAACCCCAACGTCTGTGCTTTTAGCCACTGAGAAATCTCCCCAGACCCCATTACCCTCTTTTTCTCCTCCATCTCTTAAGATCTCTTCTTGCTTTCCTTTCATGATTCCATTTCTAGTTTCATTATTTACACACACATACTACATATATACATACAAATATAATTTTATATAGATTCCACATATAAGACAAAACATGAGCATCTGTCTGAGTCAGACTTATTTAATATTTAATGGTTTTCAGTTCCATCAATTTTCCTGCAAGTGTCATGATTTCATATTTTCTATAGTTGTATAAAATGCCATTGTGTATATGTGTTGTCATATCTTCTTTATCCATTCAACTGTTGCTGGACACTGAGGCTGGCTCCATTTCCTGGCTACTATGAATAGTGCAACAATTAATATGGATATGTAAGTATCTCTGTGGTATGCTGAGTTCTTTGGGAATATACACAA
Source organism: Dipus sagitta (assembly GCA_036346955.1). NCBI lineage: Eukaryota > Metazoa > Chordata > Mammalia > Rodentia > Dipodidae > Dipus > Dipus sagitta. The sequence continues at coordinate 85,287,527 of CM070775.1, read as the reverse complement.
GAGTAGTATACCTGGGTAGTATGGTAGTTTATTTTCATGTTTTTGAGAATTTTCTACACTGATTTCCATAATGTCTACATAAATTTACATTTCCAATAACAGCAAATAAAGGCTCCTCTCTTACCACATCTATCTAGCATTTGTTGTCATTTGTGTTCTTGATGATAGCCATGCTAACTGGGGTGAAATGGAACCTTAAACTAATTTTAATTTGCATTTTCCCAATGGTTATAGATGTTGAATAATTTTTCACATGTATTTTGGCCATTTGTCTTTCTTCTTTAATTTATTGATTCTTTTAAATAAAAGATTGCACACATAGAACCCCTAGGCCCCACCCCAGTTCTGCTGAGGGTCTCTGGTGGGGTTATTGGTGTTCTTTGTGGGGAATAAGAGGTCTCAGTCAGCCTCTGCAAGGATGGGAGAAACATGGCATCTCAGGTTATTCCCACCCTATATTAACCCATTTATTCATTAACTAATTTAGACTGTAGGTATTTAATTCTTTGGTATATTATATAGTTATGATATACATGAATTATGGGTATGCATGTTCATATGTGTATAGAATTACATGTGTATGTACGTGTATGTAGGCTTAAGGACAACGTCAAGTGTCTTCTCAATTGCTCTCCATTTTATTCTTCAGGATCTCTCACTGAATCTAGAGTTAACCAATTTGTCTTAAACCAGCTAGGCAGCAAGCCTCAGAGATTCTTTGTTTCAAACTCCTCAGCATTGAAATTACAGGCATGACGTGCTTAGTATTTTACTTAGGAACTGGGGAGCCAACTCAGGTCCTCATGTTTGCATGATAAGCACTTTGCCTGCTGATCTATCTCCCCAGTCTGGTGTTTAATTTTCAAAGCTCTCTAATTCTCCCAGATAGGAATCCCCTGTCTGATATGTACTTACCAAAGACTTTCCCCCGATCCTGTAGACTCTTCACTCTTGTGATTATTGACTGTGATATACAGAAGCTTTTTAATTTTCTCAATTCTTGAAATTCTTTCCTGACACCTTCAATTCTCTGTAGAAAACAAGACAGGCAGTGACTGGAGGAGCAGGAATAGTAAGACCAGGGTATTAATTGCTATAGAGGCATTGAGTAATGGTGGCAAGTCTATCAGCTCTGAATTTGAGTCCTAGCTCTGTAACTTCTAGACTGGCCAACTTTAGGAAAATTGCTCAGTCTCCTGGGAGTCTTGGTTCCTTATTTCTAGTGAGGATCAAGCATAAGCCTGAGTAACCTGAATTCAACCATCCCAAGTCGAGGAGTGGTGTTCAGGGGAGAATGAGTTGGGCCCGGCCCCATGCTGACTTGCCTTGGATGCTCAGTCAGAACCTTCCTGTGTCTGTCTTCAGCTCTCCTCCCTCCTGCCTTTTGACTGTCTCACTCCTCCTCCTCCTCTTACTTAGCTCCTTCTCCTCTACTTGTTCTCATTCAAACCTCAAAATCCCCTTAAAAACGAATGTTTTGTTTTTGCTTATACATCTTTTCTTGCTACTTTTGAGTTTAGTTAAAATTATTTGCCCAATGAAACAAAAGTTCTTTTCTATCAATTACAATCTACACTTGGGTGTACTTGCCTTATATCATATGAATTTTCAGATAAAATGGCAGTGACCACTGGGATGATGCAAAAGCACTGAAACATCTCTATCACACTTTCCAAGGCTCAAGATCCATTGCAGAAGAGGTGGCAGAAAGAATGAAGAGCCAAAGGAAGGGTAGGACTGCTTACAATGCAGTCGTCCAGGCAGAAATTGGCCTCAATATTCATGACCTCGCAATGCCTGGCACTACCTTCACAAGACTCTCATAATAGGAGGAAAAGATAATGACACCAAAATAAAAGAGAGTCATCATCTTTCCTTCCTATTATGAGAGAGAGAGAGAGAGAGAGAGAGAGAGAGAGAGAGAGGCCAGGTGTGATGGTGCACGTCTTTAATCCCAGCACTCAGGAGGCAGAGGTAGGAAGCACTGCCTTGAGTTCAAGGCCACCCTGAGACTACATAGTGAATTCCAGGTCAGCCTGGGCTAGAGTGAAACCCTATCTCAAAAAAAAACCTAAATAAATAAATAAATAAATAAAAGAGAGAGTAACAGAGAGAAGGAGAGGATATGATGGAGCATGGATTGTGAAGGGGAAAGTGGGAGAGGGGAGGGAATTATTGGAATTATTGGAATTATCATGTTTATTGTATGTAAATATAGAAGCTGTCAATAAAAAAATACAGAACTTGTTAAATCTTGGTTCAGATAAACAAGAAGTAGGATTTTTCTTCTTTTATTTTTTATTTACTTATTACAGAGAGACAGAAAGGGAGAGAGTGGGGGGGAGAATGGGTGTGCCAGGGCGTTTAGCCACTGCAAACAAACTCCAAATGCATGTGTCACCATGTACATCTGGCTTATGTGGGTACTAGGAAATCAAACCTGGGTCCTTAGGCTTTGCAGGGAAGCACCTTAACCCCTAAGCCATTTCTCCAGCCCCAAGAAATAGGTTTTTTGTTTTGGGGGGGCGTTCGAGGTAGGGTCTCACTCTAGCCCAAGCTGACCTGGAATTCACTATGTAGTCTCAGGGTAGCCTCGAACTCACGGTGATCCTCCTACCTCTGCCTCCCAAGTGCTGTGTTTAAAGGCATGTGCCACCACACCCAGAAAAATGGGTTTTTAATATGTGTGTATATCATGCAATATTTGTGTTTATTTTTGCTAAACTTTAGTTAATAAATAGGAGCTAAGTTTCCACAGTAACATCTTTGTCATTTTCACATTTGACCAGTCCCCAGGAAGACTATTTTCACTAAAGTAGATGCCCTATTGTCAACTTATGTCTCTGTTTTTTTCTTTTTCTTTCTTTTTTTTTTTAAGAGGCAGGGTCTCTCTCTCTCTAGCCCAGGCTGACCTGGAATTAGTCTCAGGCTAGCCTCAAACTCACAGTGATCCTCCTATCTTATCCCCCTGAGTGATTGAATTAAAGGCCTATGCCATCATGACTGGCAACTTATGTCTCTTTTAATCAGACTTCTACAACACAAAGAACCACAATTTACTGCTTGTCCCATTTTGCTTTTTCCAGGATTTCTTTTGTCTATGTGTCATGGTATATGGCTTTGACTTATACATATGAGAGCTTAAAAAATATTCTTATTTCTTTATTTATTTGAGAGAGAGAGGGAGAAGCAGATGGATAGAGAGAGAGAATAGGTATGCCAGGGCCACCAGCTGCTGCAAATGAAGTCAGATGCATGTGCCACCTTGTATATCTAGTTTATGTGTGTCCTGGGGAATTGAACCTGGGTCCTTCAGCTTTGCAGGCAAGTGCCTTAACCACTAAGCCATCTCTCCATCCCTTTAAAAATATTTTATTTATTTATTTTTGTTTTTTTGAGGTAGTTTCACTCTAGTCCAGGCTGACCTGGAATTCACTATGTAGTCTCAGAGTGGCCTCGAACTCAGGGTGATTCTCCTACCTCTGCCTCCTGAGTGCTGGGATTAAAAGACTGTGCCACCACACCCAGCAAAATATTTTATTTTTATTTATTCATTTGAGAGTGAGAGAGACAGATAGATAGAGAGAATGGGTACACCAGAGTACAAGAGTTTTACTAATGGGGAGACACTGAGAAGAGTGAAATCTTGAGGTTTTGAGGACATCAATGCTTCATGAACTTCAGAACATAGTGCATGGCAAGGTCAGGTGAGAGGTGTCACCAACTGAACGCCTCCAGTGCTCTTTTCTCTTTCCTTTGTCTAGGGCTATGATGACAGGAGACTGATGAGACATTGGAAGAAACTGCTGAAACAGGAGGTAGGGACCTGCGGACTTGTGCACAGAGCTTAAGGAGCCCAGGAATGTGGATGAGAAAAATACTTTTATTTTCATAGTCTTTTTCAATCATGAATGGAGGCAACAAGAAGAATCATTATAAGTACTTGTGGCTGTCACTCAGAGAATCAAGATCCTATTACTGAAAGCTGTAACAATCATAAAAAATAAATAAAATTTTAGAAATATTTTGTTAACTTTATATCAATATAATTTTGTTGTTTTTGCTTTTCAAGGTAGGGTCTTAGTCTAGCCCAGGCTGACCTGAAACTTACTCTGTGGTCTCAGGCTGGCTTTGAACTCATGGAAATCCTCCTACCTCTGCCTCCCAAATGCTAGGATTAAAGGTGTGTGCCACAATGCCTAGCTAATTGGTCTCTTTGTAATTTTGTTTGTTTTGTTTTTGAAACACCGTCTCATGTAGAACTGGCTGGCTACAAGCATACTAATTAGTGAGGATGACCTTCAACTCCTGGGTTTCCTGCCTTCACATCCCACCTGCTGAGGTAGATTATACATGTGTGTCACCACACTTGTTTTATGCAGTGTTGGGGATCAAACCTGGGACTTCATGAATGTTAGGCAAATGCTCTACCAGTAAAGCTACAGCCTCTGGATGTTTTCTAAATTTCTTAATATTGTTCTGAGAGCTAGGGTTGCAGAGCAATAGTAGAGAGCAGCATATTATACTTGTACCATATCCTGGATTCAATACTCAGCACCAAAAACAAAAACAAACAAACAAAAAAAAAAAGGAAAGGGATGGGAGTCTATAGTCTTGGGCTGTTAAGTGTGGTATGGTAGTTCATGAGGTAGGTAGAAAGATTGCTGTGAGTTTGAGGTCAGACTGGACTACAAAGTGAATTTGGGCTAGAGTGAGACCCAACATTAAAAAAACAAAACAAACAACATGCTCCCAACAGATTACCAAAGTATTTCATTTACTTATATAACTGTACTTGTGTGTATGTGTGTGTGTGTGTGTGTGTGTGTGTGTGTGCACGCACACACACACAACTTGGACCAAAGAAGACCTGAGATCATGTACACATCATTTTCTTTCCCAACTCAACTATTTTGAAAGCAAAATGGGTATAACCTATTTTTTTTTTTTTGTACTCAGTGAATTCAGTCAAGTTGGTACCATTGTTGGCCTCCTCCATGTCCTACCCCCTCCCCCTGGCCCCTCCTTGTTGAAGTATATAGGTCATGCATTGTGGAGTTAGCCCTCAGTTGTGGGTAGGAGGAAATGTCTCTGTGTATCATGACCCTGAGCCATGTTGGGTTCATTTTCGGTCTGCTTCAATGATGAGGTCTTGGGAGCCTCTGTATCTCTGGATATCTGATTTGGTAGGAGTTGACTGCTCTCTCTGTGGATCTCCTTCACCCTTGTGCTGGTATAACCTATTTTTTGGCTTCTCTGTTAAATAAATCCTGAAAACTGTAAGTACTCCATCTTATTGTACTCTAAATTTCCTTCTACAACAATCTGACTTTACCTTCTTGGATTTTTTTTTTTTTTGGAGGGGTAGATTTCCCAAGAAGTTTAAAGTTTTGTAAAAACTCACTGAAGTAAAAATGGTTAAAAAATTATGACTAGAATTCAAGTTTACTTTCACTGCTGCTCTGATGTCTCAAATTGTTGGCATTAGTATCACTATAAACTCTAACAGAGCACAAAAGCTATGTGAAAGAGAATACTAAATACTTGTATATGTGGGTCATATAGCAAAACTGTATTTCTTGGGTGCAGTTCCTGGGCTCAGGAAAAGATAAGCTCAGCTAAGGGAGGATGCAGAGAAAGGGAATTTTACTGCCCACACCCCTTTGTTGTTTGTGTGCTCCCAAGGGCTCTGGGAAGGTCATTCGGGAGGCAAGGGGCCTAGAGATGGGGGGTTGCCTGCTGGAAAATGGGTTGCTTGCTGGGTGGGAAGTGGGGGTGCCTGATCTTGGCTTGGGAGGGTGAGTAGGGGGAGCTGAATGAATGCCTGGGGGTTGGACCAGGGGAATAAAGCCACGAAGGGACTGGTCTCATTAAAGAATCCATTTCCCATTTTCAGCAGTTTGCTACATTAACAAGCTGAGCTGTGAAAGGATTAGATCCGCTAAGTGAGTGCCTGCTCTGTTCACCATTGCAAAACACATTTCAGAAAGCAGTGGATTCGCCTTAAATGAGTATCTGCTGGAGGAGCAAAGCCCTAGGAAAACAAAGGGGCACGCCAGGGTAAGCTAATAATTCCTGCTGTGCTTTGAGGGCAATGAAATGACTGCAGCCCTGAGAACTTTTCTCCCTCCCCTGCAGTTGGTATAAACATAAGAGCCATTTTGATGATCATATGGACACCTCGGCAACAAGTGCTTCCCAGGTGCCAACAAAATGTCACTTTGCAAAGAGTTAAATGAACCAAAAGGTCTCTGCCTCAAATATTCCTTTTACACACACATTTAGTATGCACACCTATTAAGCAAAAACAATGAGTATAGGTTCATATCCTGTCTACAAATAATCGAACAAATCTACCACCAGCTGCTTCGTCCCAGGCTCTGCTTTGACTGGGAGGGGAAAGCCAAGTTTGGAGCTCGGTCTAGCCTGACTCAGGCCTTAACTTGGTAGTCCTGCTATTCTAACCCTTTCTCTTGATCTGCTTTTCAGCCAGTCTAGGAGCACACAGCTCTGAGCAGCAGGGAAGTTGCTTAGCAAAGGGCCACCCACTTGCCTATTATTCCTTCCTCGCTTGTGACATGACACAGGAACAAAGTAGACATTAACCGCTACATTAAACCCAGAAAGAAAGTAATCAGTAACCTGTTATTCCCTTAATAAAGGGAAACACATGCAGTGTGAAATCCAGAAGACTAATCAATAGCTGCAGACAATGCAATGTGCCAAACAAATTGCAAATCAATTAGAATCCTTGTTTTCTTTGAAATGGTTCACTATATCTAAAGCAATTACTCCTTCATTAGACCTAATTTAACAGCATGACTGCCCTGGCTACAACTGGCAGCGTCTGGCTATCAAATGAAAGAATGGCAGCTTATTTCTGTCTGTCTGTGAGTCTAGCACCAATCAAAAAAAAAATTGAATTCCTTTATATGAGAGAAACTTTTAATGAATGGGTAGATATTTGTTTTAATCACAATATCGATAGGGTCCCTGACCCTTCCTCTTGGAACTTAAAAGACAAAATTCTAAAAAGAATTATTGAGCAAAAAGTAATTTTAGACATGTCATTTTCTTCTTTTTTTGCTATCTTCAAATAGACAAAAATTGGCATTTAAGTATGTAAATTCCTTTCAGTGCTTCAAATCTAACCACTTGGTACTAAATTTAGGACTTCTGAAGAGAATCCCCCCTGGTTCTCTTAGAATTTGGAATATTTTTACAAACAATCAGCAGAAAACAAAGTACTATTTCATTTTTTAATATCAAAAGAGTTTCCTGAGACATAATTTATGTAGAGAAAAATTCACCATTACAAGTACTTTTGCTGGGTTTTGGTGACTGCATGCTCATGTCACCACATAGAACAGTTTTACAACACCAGCAAGTTGCTGAGTCCCCTTGTAACTTCTCTTCATGTCTCCAGCAGAGGCAACAAGGGATCTACTTTCTGTCAGCTTCCTTCACTTGTAAGAACATTCTCCCATTTTGTGGATGTATGGGACTAGAACAATAATCGAATTAAGCCTTTTCTACCAGATGGAAAAAAATAGTTTTGTCCTTGCTTGAGGCAGTTAGTAAAAAAAACTAAAAAATTTTTAAAAAAAGAAAAAGAAAAAAAACTTTTGTAAAGATTATATATATACATTTTTTTTAAAAAAGGTATACTTTAAGAGACTAAACCAAGTTTGCAAGCTGGAAAAAATATCCTCAAATAAACTGAAAACTTTTAATAGCCACAACTTGTTTGAAATCACTAAATCTCATAGTTTGAAACTCTTTGAGGTTTGTCACAGCTTCAATAGGTTATTTTAATTTAGATTTTTTTCTAATTTTTTTTTTCTGACTATAAAAGCAATATATTTTGATGACATGAAATGCCAAACTTGCAGTTATAAAAAAAGTTAAGAAAGTTTCTTACATGTCCATTTCCTCTAATAATTTTCAAAAGTACTCAGCTATATGTACAAGAATGTCCTAACATTGTGGTAATAGCAAAACACTGGGCACGCTAGGAAATCGAGTCTTGAATTAAGGCACACAGGAGCCAGCTTCCCTTTTTCCTTCCATTGCTTCCCTTGTAACAGCTTTGCTCCTCTGCCCCTCCCCCTAATCCTTCCTCTTCACCTCACATCAAATAGCTTTTTATTCTCTGTATCCTTTGCCTTTCTTCTTTTTTCTTTGGAGCTCAGTGAAGAAAAATTCTTCTGTGCTGAGAGTACCCATATATTTTTGCAGACTAATCAACCCATTTCCCATCTCCTGCTCCTCAAAAGAAAATATTTTTCTAAAGTTCCCACATTCTTGACATAAATTTACCCTCCCCCACACTGTGCCCCAACCTGCTCTCTTTAACCTTTCAGTGTTTAACACCTTCATTCAGTCAAATTATATTTTGTTCCTATTGTTTCTATTAACACTCATGATTTAACCCACTCCATAAATCAATTTATCAATGGACATTTATCAAAGGCCTGCTTCCTCTGATTGGCTGGTTCAAGTGCTCGCTATGGGAGGGGGGTCAAGAAGAAGAAGTTCGGATGTGTAATCACATTCTAATGGTGATTTTCCTTTTTATCTTTGGTTTAAAAAAATTAGGTGAAGATATTGGCGAAAGAGTGCTGGTTTCTCAATGCTGAGGTAGAAAAAAGCCTTGTCATGAGGCCAAGCTGCTCCAACCCTAATGGCTGGCCAAATGTAGAGAGGCCATAGGAAGATGCTATGACCACTTAAGGAAGGCTTTGTTTTAAATTTAGATAAAATATTCCTTAATCTATTACTATTTGGTTCTTATATTTGTTTCCATAGGGAATGTTTGTATAAAGAAACTGTGGTCTCAACTACTTGTTTCTACCTTCTCCCAGTGCTCTGCCACATGCACAACACAGTTATCAGCTGGTACATGCACATTAAGGCCAGAACTCAGGGAATTCACCACATCCTTAAGAAAGAGACAAGGGGGCTGGACAGACGGCTCAGTGGTCTAGGCACTTGCCTGCAAAGCCTAAGGACCTAGGATCAATTCCCCAGTACCATGTAAAGCCAGATGCATAAGGTGGTGCATGTGTCTGGAGTTCATTTGCAGTGGTTGAAGGTCCTGGCATGACCATTCTCTCTCTCTCTCTCTCTAATCTGCCTCTTTTTCTCTCTAATATATAAATGAATATTTTAAAAAAGAAAGAGATAAGGATTATTCTCCCCCTGACAGCATGGCAAGCACCATACAATTAAATACTGACTAAATCCACCTGAGCTCTTCTAAGGATAATGGCAAAGCCCATTCTTTGGGAGGCCAAGAAGATGAGGAGTTTTGGTTTTCAGGCAGTTTCCTAAGAAAGATAAGCACATTGTAAAGTTTCCACTGGGGAACCTTAACAAATAAACAAAAACAGTCATAATTTTATGTCCTGCTATATTCATTGATTAAATCAATGCTGGTGTTTTTTAATTTTTATTTTAATTTTTTTTTTTTTGTCAGCAGTGTTTGCAAAGTCATGTCCTACCAAAATGAGCTATCTGATAGCTCTAATTCATTACTTCTTCCATGGTATGGAGACCTGGTTCTTGCTAATGCACAGATAAGAGGCACAGCATGACAAATGAAGTGCTTCAGAACAAGCACGGCCCTTCTGTCATTCTACTGTAGAAAAAGTGAAGAGAGGAGCCTTTTACTAACTTTCAGGGTACCACCTTTGTATCCTCAACTCCCACTGCTGGGCATACTTCATTGTGATTGTTGGCTATTTTTCCTGACATCTCTTACTGACTACTAGTATGAGTATTTTACCTACCATGGGTGAATGCTTAACTAACACAGTTCTTCCTACAAATGCAAACTTCCTCTTTCCCAGCCCCTGATGACTCTGCGTCTTGTACCAGAGTGGCATCATTCAGCTTCAGTTGCTATAGCATTCTCAAGAACCTCTCTGTTCTTGTCATAAATTATCTTTAAGTGAAAAAAGCTCAAAGGAGGTCTGCCGAAAACTGTATCAAATAATGAATTTGTAAGCAGCGGAGGAAAACACTTGTCTTACTCATGCTCTTCTCTTATCGATTGTTCCATGACCCTTCTTTGGGATACAGATGAGCATAACCCTGAAAAATGTTTGTGTTGTCTTTAACTGGCAGCCTGCAGGCTGCATGATCTAATAAATATTGGCAGGGCCAAATGAAATAATATAGAAGAGCTTCTCTTCTTTAAAGTCCACAGACCAAGAGACTCTTGTCACTTGTTAATATCTCCATCAAACACTGAAGTGTTAACATATGTGATACGACCACGCAATCAAGTAAGGACCGATTTGTTGACTAATTAAACCAACACAACAAGCTCTTTAGCACCTACAAGTGACAAGTTTAGAGCAGGCAAGTGGAAACTCTCAATTGAGCCCCCTTTTATGAGACTATCATGCCAAATTCAATTCTGACTGAGTAGTATTTGAATGTACTTGACTTCCACCATGTGCTAACATGCTTACAATAATTCATCATGAGTGACAATAGCCCAATATTAGAGATTTATGATATATACAAAACAGTTACAAATGAAATGTCGCCTTTACATGGGTTTGCTTTCCTTACCCACTGTCTATTGATATTATAATTAATGGTCAATTACTTAGGAGAAAGAAAATAGAAAATAGTCATTACTGGTTTTAGTCATCATTGGATTTTTTTCCTTCAAATTCCAGAGGTAAATTAAACCATTTTCACAGTGTTTGGCAGTGGCATTAAAATAATAAGTGGACATAGAAGCCTGGTATCCATAACTCATAGCAATGAGAATAAGTTAGCAATGTTTTAAAGGAAACAGTAAAAATTAAGTGCCTCCACAAGCCATGAAGTTTTATAATCAGTTTCCTTATTGTAAGATGAAGCAATTACATTTGTCTATTTCTAACAATCTTTTATTATCCAAACTTTTATGGGCCCTTATTTGGCTTTGCATTATCCAGGCTAAGAGGTGAGCCCTTTTTAGACTGTTTTTGGCATGAAATTAATCTCTTTCCTTTTTTCCTGTGGACACTTGCTTTTTGATCTTTCATACAGCACATATTCAGAATTTATGTATCTAGCATCAGCCTTTTGACTGACCTTATCCTTGCCAGCTGGACAAATGCTTGTGACAACCAAGAACAAACCATAAGTATGTAAACAGCACACAGATAAGTATATGAATTAAACTTTCCCATTCATCCATGCCTAAAAACAAGGAAGGCACAGTTATAGGTTATCCCCAGGAGCTGATGAGTTAAGGGGAGGTTTCAGGTCTTGGCCACTAAATCTGGAACTGGGACCAGTTATAGAAGCTTTGGTCTAGACATTCACTTGGTCCTAGGCATCCCAGGACTATAGTCCAGATATTTATATCCCTTGGGCTAAATATCTTCTGGGCCCTACTAATAGAGCAGCCCTTGAATGTAGGGCTTCTTTCAAGAACCCTGCCCATCTTCCTTTTCCCTCCCAATAAAGTGGAACTGACTGATGCTTCTTCAAGAGAAACTACAGTCTTTCCCTTAGACCCAGAGCAAGTCCTTCAGAAGTTACCTTTTGCTTTCCAGATTTTGCTCTTCAGGTTGTTCATGCTGTCCAAGGTGACCTCCCATAAGAGATGCTGGGACTTCAAAGTCACTGCAAGTGTCAGGGGTTGCAGTGCAGTGAAGGTGCTCTAGGGGGATGAAGTGGCTGACATGGAGTGCAGGCCTTTCCTGATATCATGAAGAATTCCTGTGGCTACTGCCGCTTGTCCTAACAATGTCCCTTCCCTTCACAGAGTTCACTGAACTCAGGGGCAGAGTTCTCCCAGCCCTCAGATCTCTCTGGTTCCTGAAATGTGGACTGGTCTTGAGCCACAAAGCATCCGTCTCTCTACATTTATCCCCATTATAAGTATTTTGTTTGTTTATTTTAAAATATTTTATTCTAAGACAGGCATGGTGGCACGCGTCTTTAATCCCAGAACTTGGGAAGCAGAGGTGAGAGGACTGCCATGAGTTCAAGGCCACCCTGAGACTACACAGTAAATTCCACATCAGCCTGCGCTGGAGTGAGACCCTACCTCAAAAAACCCCAAAAGAAAAAAATCCTTATTCTGAGTTCTTAAATTAGCTTACAAAGGAACAGATTTCCTTATGCCATTTTCACTCTTTGTTTTGGTTGATTCCTACCCCCCCCCACCCCAACTCACCTCCTCCTCACCTATCTCCCTTTTACCTGTGCTAACCTTTGGTGCCCGGTTTTCTCCCTCCCTCTTTAATACCTGGTGTGGTGTATTGTCTTTTTTACCTCTTGCTCTTGAAGCCTCTGTGTTCCAGTCTCATGGCCCCCTCCATAGTTTCCTGGCCTTTGCCCACATATATTCCTACCTAGATATACACAGTGAAGTTTGAAGCTAGTATCCATATATGAGAGAGAGCATAGAGTATTTTTCTTTCTGAGCCTGGGTCACATCACTTAATATAATGTCTTCCTCTTCCATTCATATTACTGCAAATTTCATAATTTTATTTTTCTTTATAGCTGAATAAAATTCTACTGTGGATAGGTACCACATTTTTATTTTCTGTTGGTGGACATCTAGGTTGATAGTATTTCCTTGCTACTGTGAAAAAAACAGCAAAAAATATAGGTGTGCAATAATCTGCAGTATCTAGTCTTTTGGGTATATGCCCACGAGTTACAAGCTAGCTTGTGTAGTGGTTCTACTTGTAAGTTTTAGAGGAGCTTCCACAGATTTCCATAGTGGCTACCTTAGTTTACACTTCCACCAACACTGGATAAAGAGTTTTCTTTCCCATATTTACCAGCATTTTGTTGTCCTTTGTTTGCATGATGGTAGCCATTCTGGCTGGAATTAGATGGAATCTTAAAATAGTTTAAATTTGCATTTCCCTGATAGTTAAGGATACTGACCACCTTTAAAATACTTATTGTATTGTGTTACTTCTTTTGAGAATTTTCTATTCAGTTCATAGGGCGACTTACTGATTTTCAGGGGTGGGTTAGTGTTTAATTTTTGCAGTTCTTTACATATTCTAAATATTAACTCCTTGTGTGAAGTATAGCTAGCCAATGTTTTCTCTCATTCTATAGGTTTCTTGTGCATTCTGTTTATAGTTTCTTTTGCTGTGTATAAGTTTTTTTTAATTTCATGAAGTCCCATCAAATTTTTGGGCTATTTCCTAAGCTATTGAGGTTCTGTTTAGAAGTTACTTGTCTATATTTATAAAGTGTTTTTTGCTACATTTTCCTTTAGCAGTTTGAGAATTTTCAGTTTCAAATTATGGTTTTTGATCCTATTTGAATTTATTTTTGTGCATGGTGAGAGAAAGGGATCTAATTTCATCATTCTGCAGGTAGATATCCAGTTTTGCCAGCACCAGTTACTGAAAAGGCTGTTTTGTTTTGTTTTTTTTTTTTTTTACTCAACACATGTTTTTGGCATCTTTATCTGAAATTAGGTGATCATAGCTAGGTGAGTTTATCTCTTTTATGCTTATCTTCTATTCTCTTCCACTGGTCCACATGTCTTTGTGCCAGTGTCATGTTGTCATTATCACTATGCCTCTGTAGTATCGTCTAAGGTCAGGTGAGGGTATGCCTCTGGCCATGTGCTTTCTCCTTAGAATTGTTTTGGCTACCTGAATCTGAAGATTGCTTTGGTAATAGTATAACCGTTTTCACCTCTCCATCCTCTAATGTCCTCTTCAATTTATTATTATCAGTATCATCCTCTTTATTTTTTTTCAGTATCTTAAAGTTTTCCTTACAGAGGCCTTTCACCGTTTTGGTTAGATTTATTCCTAGATATTTTATATTGTTTTTGAGGCTAATATGAGTGGGATTTTTTGTCCTTATTTCTTTCTCAGCAAACTTGGAGGGGATTATTTCAATTTTTAAAAATATTTATTTATTTATTTATTTACTTATTTGACAGAGAAAGAGGGAGGTAGGGAGACAGGGAGGGAGGGAGAGAGAGAGAGAGAGAGAGAGAGAGAGAGAGAGAGAGAGAGAATGGGCACACCAGGGCCTCTAGCCACTGCAAACGAACTCCAGACGTGTGCAACCCCTTGTGCATCCGACTAACGTGGGTCCTGGGGAATCAAACCAGGGTCCTTTGGCTTTGTAGGCAAATGCCTTAACTGCTAAGCCATCCCTCCAGCCTAACTATTTCAATTTTTAAAAATTTATTTAGGCTTGCTTTGTAGTATATAATATGATCAACTTTAGAGAGGCATGTATTTTATGTACAAACATTTATAATAATGATGAACTGTTCCTTTTATCATTATGCAGTGGTCCTCTATCACTCTGACGGATTTTGGTTTGCAGTTTACTTTATCGGGTATGAGAATTGCTATGCCTGTTTCCTTGCAGTTTGTGTTTGCTATGCAGTTTGATTCCCGACTTCTGACTCCCAGTTTGTGGATGTCTTTCTTAGCTGTATGAACTTCTTGGAGACAGCAGACAGGTGAGTCGTGTTTCAAAATCCAGTCTGTTAGTCTTCCTTTTAATTAGTGAGTTAAGGCCATTTGCATTCAAAGTTATAATTGGGAAGGTTTTGCTACTGTTTATGATTTTGTTGTTTGTTTTTCTGCTTAGTTAGTGAATTGTTAGTTCTTTTCTCCCTCTTCTGAGAGTGTTGGATGTTTGCTGGTTTGCTATGATAGGGTTGACTGATTCCTTCTCCTCTCTCTTCCATTCTTCTGTTGCTTTCATGGACTGTATTCTTTTCCTGTGTTCTTATGTGTGAACCTATCTTTCTCTGTCTCCTTTCTTTTCTTTTCTTCTTCTTCTTCTTCCTCTTCCTTTTCCTCCTCCTGTTTTTACTAACTTTCTTCTTCCATGTATAGTTGTCTTTTAAGACTTTTCTGCAGTGCTGGTGTTTTGTTCTTAAATAGTATTTAATGTTGTTTAGTTTTCATCTTCTGATTTTAAATCTATTTTGTTTTTCACCAGGAAATTTGGAAAGCACAAGAATATACAGAGTATTAGTATCACTCTTAACACAAAAAGAAGGAGAATTATTAGGATTTTGGTACATGGTCTTGTGGTTTTAGAAATAGGAATATAATTAGCTGCATAGTAGTTGGACAAAATATACTCCTTTATAACATTTATTTATTTTAAATTTACATAATTTATTTTTTAAAAATCAAAGAAAATTTATTGTTTAGAATAGTTTTAGGTTTATAGAAAAGTGGAAAATTATAGAAAGTTGCCATTTCTGCTGTGGCTTTTATTGTTTTAATTATTATGTTATGAATATTTTTGCAAGCCCTGTGACTTGATGTTTAAAATATTGTTATAAAATTCTATCACATGTGAATGCAACCTTTTAAACAATTTCCTACAGTTTAGATTGATTATGATCACATTTCTGATGTTCATAATTATAAACAATACAGCAATCATCATGCTTGTAAATTAATATCCAGCCAGATCTCTGATTATTTCCTAAAATAGAGTCCTAGAGTAGAATTTTTAGGTCAAAAGCCTCTTCCTCTTCCTCCTTCCCCTCTTCTTTCTTCTTCTTCTTTTTTTTTTTTTTGAAGTAGGGTCTTGCTCTAGCCCAGGCTGACCTGAAATTCACTATGTAGTCTCAGGGTGGCCTAAAACTCACATTGATCCTCCTACTTCTGCCTCCTGAGTGCTTAAAGGCATATGCCACCATGGCCAGCTTTCTTCTTTTTAATACTTATTTCCAAGTTGAATTAGATCTATTTTGAAAAAAAAATCAAGATAGAAATACCTGGAAAGCAAATAGTTCTAAGTTTCTTTTGTTTTTGTATCCAGGTAGCCCAGACTAGCCTCAATCTTCCTATGTAGCCAAGTATAACCTTGAACTTCTGATTTTCCTGCCTCTACCTCCCAAGTGCTAATATTACAGACACGTACCACCATGCACCACTGAATACAGTGTTTGGAATGAAACCCAGGATTCTGCCCCTGCCAAGCAAGCACTCTGAAAACTGAACTACATTTCCAGCCCCACAACTCAAGTTTTCCATGTTAAATCCAAAGCCACAAGTGGGACACTTGTCCTTATCTTAAGAAGCGACAAGCTATAGGTTGAGCAAGCTGCTGGTGGTATACAGCCCATTTTGAGAATTATGGGAAATAAGGTCCTTATACCAAGATTTTAGAGTGGGCAGCTTTATTTAGTTCAGAAGTCTGCTGACAAGTGGTAAACCTTAGTGTAACAGTGGGTGGTATAGGACAAAGGTTACTTACATATGTGGCCTACAAACAAGGAGACTCATGTGATCTTACAACAAGAAGGCAAGAAGATACAGAAATACATAGTTAATGCCAGCATTTCCTAAGCTAGAAGAAGTGTCACTGCTTTTTAAGAATATGTGCATGAAAAATATTATTTGAGTGCTTAGAACTTCATTTTTTACCAGAAATGTTAATGGTTACATATCACAGTATGTTTTAAGGTGATTATATCTTTTTAAAAAGCAACAAGTGAATTTGTTTAAAGTCCTTTCTTTATTTTAAGAGAAAATTACAGCATAAATAATGAACAATTGGTATGAAGGTATGGTAAAAATGTGGCATATAAGCACAAGTTTTGGAAATGTTACTCAACATAATATATGTAGTTCGAGAAAGTAAAAAATAGTTTTCAAGTTTCCGGTTGGATTATTGTAGTTTTTCAAGAAGGTTACTGATTAAAAAAAAACTGTGGCAAACCCATTTCTAACTGTAATTATCACCATAATAAAATCACTTTTCGTAGTAAATGTCTCAAAATTTCATGGTGTAACTTTAAATTGTTTCATGAGCAGGATATATGTATTCTATCTTAGAACCCTTGGGTAGGCTTGAAGGGATATCTAATGAGTATCTGTCTATTATAAGTATGGAAAATGCATTATAATTCCATTTTTTAAGTATGCACTTCCCTTTTTTAGGGTAACTGTAGTTAGAAAAATTTCAGTTTATGGGCTGTGAATTATTTCAAAGATAATTTTAGTGTGTTTGAAAATATGCTAATTTTCTTTATAAATAGAAAAATCAAAAAGTTTAGTACAAGAGTGAAGTATTAGGTTTTTTATATGTACAGACACGCACATTTTCACTTTTGTTTTTAGATGCAAATTACTGAGAGAAAGGTTGTCTTCATCCTGGAAAAACTGAGAGCTTAGATTTAAAAAAAAATCCATTAATTTTAGTTTCTTTCAAGGTCCAGAGGATTTTTTTTTTTTCAGGCTGCTGTTGAGATCAGATGGTCTCTAAAGAAATCAATCCAATTTCAATAGAAGAGCTATGCTGTGTTGGGATTTTTCATATAATCCAGTTGCTAAATGATATCAGGGCTACTTTGATTTAAAAGAAGAAACACAGATATCATTGTTCTCAAACCTCTCCATCCTCACTAGATTAGCTGACCCAAAAATCTTTCCCTAAAGAGAAAAGATGCATTTTCCATGATCAAAGCAAATCAACATTAATACAATAATATCGGTACCGACATGGAATGTTATTTATTTGATGGTATCAAACATAGTGCTAATGCCCTAAGTGAAAGCCACAGGAGAAACGATGAAGCATATGAAACCCATTCTGAGTTGCTCCTGTCACTCAACTCCTGAGACCGACAGGTGCCTCTTTAGCCTGTTCACTCACAGGAGTCCAAAGCTTACTCTCTAGATTTGGTAGAGAGAAAGGAAATAAGGTTATGAATAAAGTGGGCCATCATTAAATCTAAATCTGAAAATATGTTTCCATTACAGAGGTTAAGGCAAGTTAATTATTTTTTTAAAAAATTTATTTATTAGAGAGAGAGAGTGAGAGAATGGGCAAGGGCCTCTAGCCACTGCAAACAAGCTCCAGATGCATGTGCCACTGTGTGTATCTGGCTTACGTGGGACCTGGAGAATCAAACCTGAGTCCTAGGCTTGTAGGCTAGCACCTTAACTACTAAGCCATCTCTCCAGCCCTTGCAAGTTAATTCTTATTATTACAAACCCTTTTAAGAGTTTTTAGCCACTAAATGTAGCAGGCATAATAAACAAACAAAACAAAAAAGGAGGAGGGATTTCATTTCCCAAGTTGCTTGAATATAATTTCCGTTCTCCTCCATCACCTCTATCAGTTATTTTCTCCTTTCAACAATGTATCTTATCAGTCATACGAAAGGGTACTTTCTAAGTAATCTGGGGAGATGGATCGCTGGTAAAATGTTTGCCACACAAGCCTGAGGACCTGAGTTTGTATCTCTGGCATCCACGTGAAAGCCAGGCCTGGTGGTATACTTGTAGTCTCAGCAGAGACGAGAGGATCACTGGGGCTTGCTGGCTAGCTATTTTAGCAGAATGGGGAAAGCTCCTATTTTATAAAGAGATATTGTCTCAAATACAAGGTGATGAGTCATTGAAGAAGGTATCCAATGTCAATCTCTGGCCTCCATAAGCACATGAGTACACATGCACACAAATATGTACATGCAATTGCATACACACATAAAAGAAGGCACTTTTTAGAAAGCTCTAGATAGCTATGATCTCTGATTTTGAAAATGTCTAGATCAGGTTTTACAAATTAGATTTCTTAGAACCCCAGTTCTTGGTATACCTGTTCTATAAAAATAAAAAATCCAAGGTGGTCAAAAAATCACTCCTCAGATCCCTGTCAGACATAGTAACTGAAGAAACCACATGGGAAGACTTTTTGTTAAATTCTGTGTTGTATAATGATTAGTTAGGATATCTGATATAAAGAGTATCTTTATAGTGTTTTTTTTTCTTTTGATTCATGGCAAGTGCTAAGCATTATACAAACAACACATTCTCATTCTACAAAAATATAGATACATTTATCGAATAAAGTCACTGTATTTCTTCACCATACAATAATAGCACTGAAATTTTTATCTATGTCTTTCTAGTTTTTTTCTTGAGCACATATGTACATATTAACATAGAGATACCTTTTTAAATGTCATCATTTTACATTTGTGATTTTGTAGTTTTTTTTCAGTCATTAAACATGTTAAACTATCACTTTAACATCACATGTACTTGTAGGCATAGGAAGGCCTGAACTGGAAATCTTGGTACTGGATGACCTTGGACAAATCTGTTTATCATTTTGGCTGTAAATGCAGAGTTGTTGTGCAGATTACATGAAGACACTACATGGATGTCTCAGATTATCTCAGTTGCTTCCTGAGAACATTGCCTGAATAAATTATTCTTTCTGAATTTTCTGTATCAGTTAGAGGTAGCACTATTCACTGAAATTCACCTTTAGCCTCTTTTCCCTTGGCCATTTGAGCCAATAAATTTTGTATCCTTTATATTTCTTTTTAAAAATAATTTATTTGTCTATTTGCAAGGGGAGGGATAGACAGGGAGGGAGGGAGGAAGGAAGAGAGAGAAGAGAATTGACACACCAGAGCCTCTTGCCGCTGCAAGTGAACTCCAGAGGCATGTGCCGCCTTGTGCATCTGGATTTATGTGGGCACTGGAGATGTGAACCCTGGACAGTCCGGCTCTGTAAGAAAGTTTCTTGGGCTGGAGGGATGGCTTAGCTGTTAAGGCATTTGCCTGCAAAGCCAAAGGACCCAGGTTTAATTCCCCAGGACCCATGTTATCCAGATGCACAAGAGGGCACATGTGTCTGGAGTTCATTTGCAGTGGGTAAAGACCCTGGTGTGCCCATTCTCTCTCTCTCTCTCCCCCCTCTTTCTCTGTCAAATAAATAAATAAATAAAAATAAAATCTTTAAAAAAAGAAAGTTCCTTAACCATTGAGCAATCTCTCCAGCCCCATGAATATTTCTTGAATCTTCTTTTCCATTCCCTGTGTCAATCCCCTGACATCTCTCCCTTCAGCCATCGTAGCAGCCCCATTCATTTTCCTCTATGATACCTATGCCCTGCCCTATCTCGATCCAACCACTGTAACAGTCTCTCCCAAATATAAGCCTTGCCATTTCATTCTTTCTCTTTCAATATTCATGTCCTTCTATCACATTCAGAATGTAAGCCAAGGTCTTCCCAAAGATGGGAAATATTCTATGGTGAGCTTCTTGCCTACTGTCCAAGTTGTTCCTCTTGCTAATAACAATCTCAAACAGTGGGTTCCACTGCTTTGAGCTACCATTTCCAAAACACACCAGGGTGCTTCTAGCCATTGGATCTGCTTAGAATTTTTCCTTTCCTTGGCCATTTCTCTCTCACCCTTTCTCAGTTCTAACATTGTATTTTTTAGAAAATTTCTTGGCTAAGTTCTTTCACAGTTTTAGCATGGTGTCTTTCCGCTGGTACTCCCTGTGCATATTTCTGTATCTGCTATAGTAAGTTCACATAGAATCACTACCCAGAACCCCCTGTATGTCCCACTAAATGTGAACTGCTTAGATGAGGTACTGTTTTATTTACATCCATCTTCCCAATGCTTGTCAAGACTCTGATACAGAAAAAGCACCCAAAACTACAATCTGCATTGCCGAATACCTACTGTTTGTAATATAAAAGTTTGTCTTCTGTAATACAGTACTTTGCTTTCCTTTATCTTACAAGGGTAGACCTGAAATAAATGGACAAGAATAATTTTGAAGGAAAAATCAATAGATCTTAAGAAAGTAATAATGATAAAAATGCAATCTGATTTTTTTTTTTTTGCTTTGAAAATTCTTGGCAAGTTTTTGAAGGCTCATGAGAATTATAGATAAATTTACCCAGGAATCTGTAATAGCTAAATCAAAGATCCCAGTTTTTTTTACCCAAAACTGCTTCTTCACCACTCAGGGGTAGAGCTCACTCAATTCTTTTAATTGTTTTGACTATAAACATTTCACTCCTTTCAAACTTTTCTTTTTGACATGCTATTGCAGCTATTTTCTCATTGCTAGGACAAACATCCAACCAGAGCAATTTATGAGAAGAGAGGCTTTATTTTAGGCTTACAGTTTCCAGGGTAAGCTCCGTCATGGTGTTGAGGTGTTGAGGTGTTGCTACCCTTTAGGCAGTTATGGACATAGGTTACAACTGGATGGAGTTGAGGAGCAAGGGCATATCCTTCTTCTTCATGTAAAATGGGTTCCCTTGGGAAAGGAGAGTTCTGTCTCAGGAGAAGGGAGGTAAGGTGTTCTGAACACACAAAAACTAGAACTTTCCTTATATTCTGTTAGGAGAATTATTCAACTAGGTGTAGATAAATCCTCTCTAACATTAGAAAAAAACAGAGAATTTTCCCTTATTAAAAAGGACCAATAACAATGTAGAACATATTTTATGGTACATGGAAAAGTAAGCAGAAGTCATGATCAAATAAGTACAGTAAGAAAGTAAATAAATAAATATAAAGTAAAATGTAAAATCAAGAAAGAGAAAGGAAGAAATAGTGTAACCTTGCTTGTATCTCTTGCCTGATTTGAACAAACATTCTATATGGCAGGATTAGAATTTAAAGATGAGGTATAGAGGAGTCCACACCACTGGGAATCTACGTCAAGTAAACATCCACAGTGACATGCTGGAGTTAAGAGTTGAAATGTTTCAGAACAGCCTGCCTTGAGGAGACAGATAGGGGGTGGAGGGGAATATTTTATCAGTAAAAATCACCATGTTTTAACCAAGATTTTGAGAACAAGGTAAAATAAGAATCTACCTTGTCCATTAGAAGTCAGCACTGAGATAAGAGAAGGGAATCAATATGCCCCAGCAATACTTAAGAGATGTTTTTCATCTGGAAAATGATCTTAGGACCACTTTTGCTATTTTGAAATCCAGCCCAAGCACTTGTGAGAAGATGACCTTTTTATATACTGCATTTTGCAGAGTACTATATATAGCTGGATACAATATCTTGACCTAAAGGGGAAAAATGAAATAGAATGAAAAACGGTGTTTGCAGGTTTTCAAACGAAAAACAGTACATGGTAGGCAGATAGTAGAGGCTATAAATGGCCCAGTAGAGCAGCATGGCTGAAATGTCATTATATGAAAGATTCTAGACATCTGTATTATTTTGCATGAGCTACCATGAACAAGTGACTTAGGGCAGTGGGTTGGAAACATTGGATTTTGCAGTTCTTAAATCAGTCTCATCTTGATTCTTGGCCAGCCTGCTTTGGAGGGGAGGGGCCGCAAAGGAGAAAAGGTTACTGATTTCCAAAAGGTTAGAGGTTCCTCTTTTTCCTTTTCTTTTAAAGACTAACATTTTGGCTTGATATTATTTTAGTATTTACCACTCTGTATTGTCTTAGACCTCGTCTTGGCAAAGGGCTCCCAAACAACTGCCACTTTCAGCACTGCTGCCAAAAGGCGCCCTTTCACAATAAAGCATGCTGCGCTTTGGCAGGAAATCAATAAAGTGAAAATCTGTTCTCATCATCCATACATTTACCATCACAATCAACAATCAAAGGCAAGACCTGGGTTCTTTATCCACAGGCTCCAGCCTCCCAATTTTCTGCTATGAAAGGCAGCATAAATTAGAACCCTTGGTTCCTGTTAGCTGGGCTTAATGGGTATGATTTATGAACCATTAAATGAGGTTATGTAAATTGATCCTTAGCAGAATGCTAGCGCCCAGGTGACAGGTGCAGCACACTAGTCCACAAGGGTTCTGCACAAATCAGATTTCAGTGACATTCAGTTTGAGGAAAGAGAAATATGTTGTCAACAAGGAAGTGATTTAAATAGTGCCCTGGGTTTGTCAGCAATTATGCCTTTCTTCTTAATTGCCGCAAACTATATAAATTCTAATAGGAAATAAATTAGTAATTTACCAGTTAATGACAAGGGGTATAAAGGAGAAGGGCTTAAATATTTTAAAAGCCATATTACCAGTGAGGCCATACACTTGGGTGATTTCACTGATGCTGTTAAAGTTGAAGAGATGCTTTAAAGCAGGAGTGTAAACTTTGACACATGACAACTACAACTGAATGCACTGCAGCAGAATGGAAAACTGCATGCTCATGGGACATGCCCTTACAGAACTGTTTCGTGTACGCCCCAGATGGATGGAGAAGCCACAGGGCTTTAGCTTATCAGCATTAACATTCTACACTTAAAACAAACGGTCTTTTTAAAACTCAGATGCAAATAACTTGCTTTACGTTTAAAAACTTTTGGACAACCTGGCCTCTGATCAATCAAGTGAAAACTATATAATTATAATGACATGATGGGAATGAGGGTGGGCATCATGGCTGGTGCTGCACAGCGTTTCACACTGCCTTGCTTGGACAGTAGATTAACAGTGACATTCTTCTTGCTATAAACTTGAGAAAGGCTTTGTACCTGATGATGAATCCTCTGTTTTGAATGTCCAATCTAAAAGCTCAGTTAAACAAACAACAACAACAAAAGAGTTCTAAAGAAGAAATTGCAAATTAATTTTAATCAGCTTTGAAAATGGGAAAAAAAAAAAAAACCTCAAGTCCATTCCTTGGCTTGAGCTTGCTGCTCCTAATGAAGACTTTGGAGAAAGGTTTCTCCCTGTAATGTCAGTTCCATATCATCCCCAGCTTTTGTCTGAAGCCATTATTGTGCCTGTTTCCATGAGTCTGACCCCAGTAAGAGGACACATATGGATGTGATAGTAATGTTCTCTAGTCCCTGGCAGAGCCTATTAGAGCTCCCCACAGGGGGTCTCTACCACTCTTTAATAGTCATTTCTACTTCACAAGTAGAGTTGTTTATGGACAGGGGAGATGATTTGACCCACTGTGGTGCTATAGGAAGGAGTAACAATAGGGCAGAGGTCAGATGTTTAAAGAGACTTGTGACTGTGGCCCACTTGGAGAGGCTCTCCCCAGCAAAGAAAGATATTAAGATGTTTGTGAACTTAGGGAAGTGGATTGTGAGGCCAAGTGAAGAAGAGTATAACCACTGACATCTATCAGTGATTTTAGAGCTAGTGGGTACAGATAATTTGGAAGTAGAGAAGTATTGTGAAAAGGAGTTTTTATAACTAGCATAGCAAAAAACAAACAAACAACAAAAAATCACTTGGGAATCCATGGAGGAGTAAAGTCCCATCAACTGTCTCAAATACTAACATTGCTACTTACTTACTAAGTGTGTGGCTGTAGTCAAGTTAATCTACTGTCTAAGGTTCTGATCAAGAGTTTTATCATAGGATTCTGTTGTGATGATCAAATAAAATAATGCATATAGAAACTGACATGCAGCAAGCATTCAAGCTATGCTTGAGTTATAACCATATTTAAACTAAGTACTTGAGGTATTCAAATAGATACATATGTGAATATATGCATAGATTTGTGCTTATATACACATAGGCATGTGTGCATATGTTTGGAGAGTGAGAGATTTCCATTTTTTCTGCTTTAGAACTCTGAGCTGCCTGCTTTCAGAATGTCTCTTTCTGTGTAGAGTACCCTTTAATGCCAGGTTTGCATGATCCTCTCACTCAAATCAAACAAGAACCACCCTGTCTCCCCCTGACATTGGCCCTCCCTTGCCTTTTCTCTGTACTTTTGCAGAAATGGTGGGGTGAAGAAGAACGTGATTCTGAGCCACAACACTGGGATTTATACTCTAACTTCCCTTCTTGTTAGCCCTGTGACCTTGGGAAACTAATTTCAGTAATCTATGGCTCAGAGTGCTTTCCTATAAAGTAGTCTTAAAGAGTGCATACTGCATGAGGTTGCTCTGCAGATTCAATCAGCCAGCATACAGGATATACCAAGAGCACAACCTGGTACAAAGTAAGTGATATGTACCATTAATATTATCACTGATATTATGATAGTTCCTCTACCTTCCTGTCTCTAAGCTCAAATATTCATTTGCCGGCCTTAAATTGCAAACCACACTAACAAACCACACATAAAGTATTTTTTTTCTTTGTTAAGGTCTAAAATGTAAATGTTATGGCCACACAACAAATGAGAGAGTGGCTTAGTGAGATTATATCACTCACCAGAGTTATAAAGTCTCTGTTATGCTACATGAGTAAATTCTGTAGCTCTTCTATATAATAAAGTACTTATGATGAACAATATTGTAGGGTGCACATTAAAATATGTTAAGGGGATAGATTACATGTTAACTGTTCTTAAACACAAATCATATACACAAGAACATAAAGACATTTTAGGAGGTGATGGGTATATTTGTACCATAGCTGTGGTAAAGGCATCATGGATATAGACCAAAGCTCTTCAAGATGTATATATGCAATTCATGCAATTTTCACATCAATTTTACCTCAGTAAACCTTAAAAAAGAAAAATATCAAATAAAACAAATAATTTGAGAATACAAGGCAAATAAATGCAGACTCAGCTTTCAGATCCAGTTTGGACTGATCCATAGCCCCACAGAATTATCATGCCTCAGATGTCCAGAACAAAACACCACAGGTATGGGGAAAAGTGGAGAGGAGCCTCTCTGTAGGATCTCATCTCCACATGGTGGAAAGAGCACTTAGCTCCTACAGTCTTTGAATTTTAGTTTCTTCACATATAAAAACAGATTCTAGACTTAACACTTCTAAAGGACACTCCTCCAAATCCTTGGATTTCTTCAAGATTGCTCAGGAGTCACTGCAAGAGGAAGAAAGACCCTGCAGGCAGAACTCAGCGCTGCTGAGATGCTCATCCATCTACTCTACATAGAGTGAGCACTGGAATTCAAGAGATGTTTAACAATGGCAAGCTGCTGTTTGGCCCTGTATTCTGAGGATCTTTGTGAAGCTATGGGGTGAGAATATGGCCCCATTCTATACTGAAATATTTTTTCTTTTTTTGCCTGTTTCTATCTATCTATCTATCTATCTATCTATCTATCTATCTATCTATCTATTTACTTATTATTTTTTCTCAATTTTTATTAACATTTTCCATGCTTATAAAAAATATCCCATGGTAATACCCTCCCTCTCCCTACTTTCCCCTTTGAAATTCCATTCTCCATCATATCCCCTCCCCATCTCAATCAGTCTCTCTTTTATTTTGATGTTTAAAGATTTATTTATTTACTTGAGAGAGAGAGAGAAAGAGAAACAAGTGTGGGGGGATATGAATATGAGCAAACCAGGGTCCCATGACTCAGCCAGTGAACTCTAGATGCATGGGCCATTTTGTGTGTTTTGCTTTATATGAGTACTGAGTGGGATTCCAATAATAATCAGGCTTTGCAAGCAAGTGCCTTTAACCACTGAGCCATCTCTCCAGACCCTGAAATAATTTTTCATTCCATAAATATTACTCTGGTTCTGTTACATGCAAGACACTAAACTGGCTGTTGAATAAACAATCTCTCCTTCCTCAAAACATTGATTTATAAGAACTCCTTCCTCTTCCTTGGTTGCACTCTCAAGATGCATTTTTTTTCAAGAAGTATTTTCATTTAACTTAAAGCTAGAATATGAAATGTTCTCCTAAAGCTCTTAGCCTTTGCACAGCAGACCCATGTCTCACTGAAGAATACTTTTAATCCTAACCTATCTCTATGTTTTATCTATGTACTTTATCTTGTAAACACAGCTCTGTGTCCTGAAGAGCCTAATGCATTGGAAATTTTTCAATAAATAATCAGAAAATGAATAGCCACTGCCCCTTGGGTGACAGACTCCAAACATCCCCAGCATTTTCTATTTGTAATGTGGACCTCAGCTTTTGCCTCACTCCCACCCTCTACTACCTTAGCCAAGAAATGTATTCTAAAAGAAGGCATCACTTGCTAATTGAATTAGCCTCCCTAATTGTTGTCTGATTCAATGGTGATCACCTCTGGGAATGCAGAAGCTCCTCTTGAACTGTGTTTACCAGTCTTAGAAACTACTCCCCTCCCTCATTTCTTGGATAAAGGATCTACAATGAATGTGGAATCCAGAGAACACTGCTAGGTAGAGGATAAAATGCAAATGAAGGACTGTGATTAAAAAATGAGAACAAGCCAGGCATGGTGGCACACGCCTTTAATCCCAGCATGTGGGAGGCAGAGGTAGAAGGATTACCTCGTGAGTTTGAGGTCACCCTGATACTACATAGTGAATTCCAGGCATTCTGAGCTAGAGTGCAATCCTACCTCAAAAAAAAAAAAAAAAAAAAAAAAAAAAAAAAAAAAGAGAGAGAGAGAGAGAGAGGGAGAGAGAGAGAACAAGGTAAAGAGTTGGCAGTTATCCCACCAGGCTGGGAGGATTCATCTACACTTAAGAAAACTGTCTTTAAAGAATGTCATGGTGCTTGGGAAAAGGTATTATATTTATTATATATGTAGTAGTACTAAAGTGTAAGATAACCTTGGAGACTGATCTTATTATGGATTTAAGAATCTAGAGATTCTGAGAACTTGATATTCCTAGAACTTGAGTGGCTACTCTACGATATGTGTGTGTGTGTGTGTGTGTGTGTGTGCGTGTGCGTGTGTGTATGTAGGTGCATGTGTGCATTTTAAGTGAGACATCTGAACTTCACCATTTCAGAAAGTGGTTCACACTATTGTATGCTAGCATTATCTGAAGGGTCTAAAAGGATGACATTAACAGGGACAAATTTAGACTCAGTCTTTGGTTGATTCAGATTTTGGCAAGGACACCCACATCCTTTATCTCTGAAAAGCTCTCCAGGAGATTACAGAGTCCAACCAGGGCTGCGCTAGTCTAAGCAATAACAGGTACTAGAGGTCGTCATCATAACATCTTTGCTTCACTTAGGGTTTCAGGCCCTGCTGGGTGTCAATCAGCCTCATGCCATAGTGTAGCAGCAAAATGACAGACAGGTTGATTGCACGTATGGAATATCACTTTCTTGACTCTATAAATTCACTGGTTAGTGCTTGTTTCTAAAATGTTACTTTTGACAAAAATACATTGAACTTCAACAAAAGTAGGACTTAGTCATAATTAGTGCATTTTATCTCTTCTAAATAAATATCCTACTTTGGCAGGGTTATACAGTCCCAGCAGTCATCTTTAGCAAACTTTAGGTTCTGTATAAACATTTTATTTGTTGTAATAAATGACATAGAGTAGCTACAAATTCTAGAGTCAAGGGATCAATAGATTGCCTGAATCTTTCTCATTTATTTTTTTTTGTATGTGCATATGTGTGTGTGCATATTTGCATGTATATAGGCATAGATTTATCTGAATGTGTGCCCACATGCATATGGAGGCCAGAGGTTGATGTTGGGTGTCTTCCTCAATCACTCCCCACTTAATTTACTGAGACATGGTCTCTCACTTGACCCCAGAACTTGCTGGTTCATCAGGTCTATTTAGCTAGTTTGCCTTGAGGAATCCCTTGTCTCAGCCTCCCAAGTGCTGAGATTATAGGCAAGTTGCCACACCCACCCAGCATTTATGTGGTTCAGGTGATCTGAACTCAAGTATCCATACTTGCATGACAATCACTTTATCTACTGAGCCAACTCTCTGGCCTCCTCATTTTTTTTACATTTTTTTATTGACAACTTCCATGATTATAAAAAATATCCCATGGTAATTCTGTCCCTCCCCCTACTTTCCTGTTTGAAACTCCACTCTCCATCATATCCCCTTCCCCTCTCAATCAGTCTCTCTTTTATTTTGATGTCATGATCTTTTCCTCCTATTATGATGGTCTTATGTAGGTAATGTCAGGCAGTATGAGATCATGGATATCCAGGCCATTTTGTGTCCAGAGAAGCATGTTGTAAGGAGTCCTACCCTTCCGTTGGCTCTTACATTCTGTCCACCACCTCTTCTGCAATGTACTCTGAGCTTTGGAATGTGTGATAGAGATATTTCAGTGTTTAGCACTCCTCAGTCATATCTTCTCAGCACCATGGTACCTTCTGAGTCATCACAAGGTCACTGCCATCAGAAAAGAGAAGGTTCTTTAACCAAAAGTAAGAGTAGCATTAATATATGGGTATGAACATTAAGAGGAGTGCTTACTGGGAAGTTTGGCAAGCATAGTATATACATTTAGCCAGACAGCAGCAGACGTTACACCCCTAAGTCTCATGACTACGCCTGTTGTAGGTTTTCAGTATCAGGGAGTATTCCCTCCCATGGAGTGGGCCTCCAGTCAAATTAGAGGGCAGTTGGTTTCCCCCATAACAGACATTCCACTATTGCACCCGTTGGCTCATTTGGCCTGGCTGGCCAAATATAAGGTTTGCAGTGTCCACTGTTGAGTATCTTCACTGGTGATTTCTCTCTCTCTCCCACTGAAGCAGTGTGGCTTCTTCCAGCTTTCTGTCAGTGGGTCTACATGGAGGAGGTTTTCAGCTCAGCTCCACCAGGATTTCTCAGTGGCCTTGCAGTCCAAGTGTGTTAGTTTTAATAGATGCCCCCCAATATATTCAGTTCTTTATTGTTTGTAGTTTGCATCTGCAGCCACCTGGCTGGAGGCAATGTCACTGGGTGGATCTTTAGGTGTGGTGGTGGGTTTCAGATTTCAATCTGAAGATATGCAAAGTGTGCCTAGCTGGAGTTCCTGAAGTGTGCTGTGGCTTTTGGCTTTTGACTTTAGGCTTGTGCTTCAATCTCTCTCTGCTTGGGCCTGTGAAGGCAGGCCAGCTTCTTCTACCATTATGGAACTTCCCCCGGATCTGTAAGCTTCAATAAATATCCCTTCCTCCATAACTGTGCCTGGTCTGGAAGTTCATCTCAGTGAACATGAAGCTGTCTGCTACACCAAGTATGTGGAGTCTTCTGCAATAGAGTCTTACCATCTATTCCTGGTGGGAAACCAAGGGCCTCAGCAATAGCCTGTAATGTTTTGGGGGCATCAGGGACCTCCCTGCCCAATAACTCACTGGAACGTATCCCATCCCTGGCACTGAAAATTTTCTAGTAACAATCTATGGCTCCTGTGTGTTCCATTGTCCAAAAAAGTAGGTTTGCATTTATATCCTCTTAGATTTTGATTAGCCCTCCCTCCACCTTTCCTTTACTCAATCTCTTCCTCTACCTCACTTAGGAAATTTTAATACCACTATTATAGGTTAGGAGACTTATACAGTGGTTTTATGTTAAATCACTGACTTCAGGGCCAGAATGTCAATAACACTCCTGGGCTACAGAGGAGTCCTGGAGTTGGAGCCTTCCCTATCCCAATATACAGCCTCTCTTCTTCAATTCATTGCACACAGCCATTATAGTAGGTTTTTAAAAACTTCTTTGAAAAAACAAACAACTCCCCTCATTTGCATAATATTACTTCTTTCTCTCTAGTGCCTTCATGTTGCCTGGATTAGATTTATTTCAAATTTAAACTTATCTAGCCTGGCTAACCTTCCAATCCTAAGTGACTATCATTTTTGTTACTCCTCAATGTGGACCTTTCCCTCACCCCAACCAAAACTGTAATTCATTGTTAATACTGGGCCATACCTGCCCTGCCTGAACATTGATGCCTTTCCCTTTTCTTTTTTAAAAACTTTTTTTAATTGATAGCTTCCATAAATATAGACAATACACAATGATCATAATCCCTCTCACCATGCTCCCTTTTCTCCCCCTCCCCCAATCCACTTTCCACTGAATTCCTTCCTTCCAGCTAGTCTTTCATCTATTTTGATGCCTTCATATTTTCCCCTCCTATTCTGCAGGCCTTGTGTAGGTAGACACTGTGGGGTCATGAATACGTAGACCACTTTATATCTGGAGGACAGTATGGTAGCTCTCTTCCCTTCCCTTGGCTGTTACATTCTTTCTCTCATCTCTTCTTCAATGGTTCCTGAACCTTGGAGGATATGATAAAGATATTCTATTTAGTGCTAAACACTCCACTGTCACTTCTCAGTACTTCGGACATTTTTAGTCCCCCTAGTGGTCACTGCCATTTGAAAAGAGAAGCTTCTCTAACCAACAGTGAGAATAGCATAAATATATAGGCACAAACATAAGTGTTTAGAGGACAGTTTGGAGGATATAATATATCCATTTAGCCATTCAACAGCAGTAGTTTCTCTTTAGGGCTCATGACCTTTTTAGCCATAGACTTTTGACTTGGTTTTCAGTACCAGGCAGGAATTCCCTCCCATGGAGTGGGGACTCAAGTCCAATCAGAGAGTAGTTGTTTGCCCCCATAACAGACATATCAATGTTGTACCAGTTGTTACATTTGGCCTGGATTTCTAACTGTAAAGCTTGCAGGGTCCATTGCTGGTTAAGAACACTGATTTTTCTCCCTACCTGGCTGCATTGTTCTTATCCTGACAGTCAACAGGGAAGAGGCTTCCAGCTCCACTTGATTTCTCAGTGACCTGAGCCCAGGCATGTGGAGTCTTCAGCAATAAGGTCTTATCATCTAATTTTGGTGGGTAAAAAAGAGCCTTATCAATAGCCTGTAATTTTTCAGGGGGCATCAGAAGCCTCCTTGGGTGGTGTACTCAGCTCCACATTGCTGGACAAACACCCAACCAAAATCAGCTTTGAGGAGGAAAGGGGTTTATTTCATGCTTACAAATTTGAGGGGAACATCATCAATGGCAGAAGAAGTTGGCTCACTTTCATAGATTCAAGCAGAATGTTGCATCAAACAGCCATCAGGCACCAACTTACCAGAGCTCAAACTGCTCTGTACACCTTAGACTATAAGATCTGGCTCACAGTGACATACCTCTCCCCAGTAGAGCTCCACCCACTGGAGACTGAAGATGCAACCCTGAGTCTATCAGGACACACATTTAAAGCACTACACTGACCAACACCTCACCAGAAAGTATCCTACCTCTGGCACTAAAATTTTTCTAATAATAATCTATGGCTTCTGGGTACAACATTAGCCACCTCCACAACATACTTCTGCCCACACTCTCTCATATATATAGTGAAGATATAAGTTTCCATATGGTTTATTCTTAAATCTTAAATTTTGATTAACACTCCTCTGACCCTCTCCTTCCTTTATTCTATTTCTTGAACTTGGATAACTGGTCAGCAGAACTGGAACATATTTCTAGAACCATTCCAGAACAGCTGCTCTGGGTAGTAGCAGATACATGTCCCCTCTGCCTTCCTTCTGTTTGGCCTTTGAGGTGTCCATGTTGGCCTCAAGAAATTCCTTATTCCTGAATACATCCTCTTCCAAAGCAAAACTTAAAATTTCTGTCTTCAAGAAAACCTTCCTATGCTTGGTTTCATTTCACATTGAAGATATGGACTAGCCTGTCTACACTGTTCTCATTAGCTTTACATGGCCCTAGATTGCTATATATGCCAGATGACATCCAATCACCTTTGGGATGCTCCCGGGGGATATAAGAATGTAGGAGCCCAGGACCCTCACTTGGAAGTAAGTGGAGACTGAGACAGGACAGCTCAAACAAACAGAGGCAGCATCTATCACCCTCCATGGGCCTCACTTCAAAGGAGATGCTCATCCACTGGGTCCCTTCTCCTGCTCCCTTAAAGTTTCCCCGTTACTTAGCCAAATGTACTTCCTATATTTGGAGGGAGAAAGAAAAGGAGATTGCTTTCTGTTTGCCATAGGAACATACAGTAAAGAGGATCTTGGACCTGGATCCATTCTCATTTGATCTGCCATACTCCTGATTTTGAAGCTGAAGGATTCAATCTTCTCTGGCATAGCAAAGAGGTTTGAGACAGGCTTTGGCACTTTCAGGCTTCATGATAAGCCCTGACCCTAAGCCTTTCTGGGTTGCCTTGGGTGCCTGCCATTTTAAAATCTTCAGCCATCAAATCTATTTGATAAATTAGAATTTAAAACCTTTGGACTTTTAAGGAAAACACCAGTGGTTTTCAACAGGCTGGAAAAAAAAAATCTTTGACCAGAACATTTCCCAATCTTGGCTTCCTTTTCCACTTACTCTCCACTAACTTCCCCTCCTCATTCCTTTTGCAAATGTATAGGCTGCTCATTGTTAACATAAAAAGTAAGGATGTAGAATAGGACTTGTTTTAAAAAATGTCTGTACTCTGAGCTAGTGAGGCAGTTTCCCTCAGTAGGTGATTGAACACTCCCAAGCAAAGCCCAAAGAACCTCTTAATGAACTCCTTAGCCCACTGAACCAAATTGTGTAACCCAAAACAGTCTTGCTATGACCTAGTAATTTCTTGACATGGAAAGGAAAGAAAAACATTTTTTCCCTTTCCTGTACTTAAGAAGAGATCCCTTCCTTATTTCCCCTTGTTTTATCCCCATATTTCTGTTTAACACTATTCACGTCAGCCAGTGTTCTCAAACACATTTTCACTACCATCAAGCAATCTTCTACTGTTTCTAGAAGTACCTGGTCTCATGGCTATTAGGGTCCCACTTTCCTGGGTCATATACAACCTTAGTGGTGGTGCTTAAGCCAACAGACCACCCTGAACATAGCACCAGGGCATGAGACACAGAAGGCTCTCTGTAATCACCACTTCTCATTTCAATTATGCTTCCCATTTCAGTGTAATTGGCAAAAATGTGCCAATGTGTCTGACAAAGAACAAGTCTTGTTAATAAGGAAAAATGTATCTGGAAAATGCCATGACAAAAACTTAAATACTTAACTCAAAACTCTTGTATTCTGGGAGGGTATGGTTTTGGTTGAAAGACCAAAGGTCTGTGAAGCAAAACAAAAACCCATCATACCTCAAAAGGGCCCCAGCTGAAACTAAGAATAATTGGCGAAACAAGCAAGGGTGCTATTTTCTTGGTGAACCTGGTACCAGCACAAGGGTGAGGAAATCAACACAAAGATCAACTCCTACCAAATCAGATATCCAGAGATACAGAGGCTCCCAACATCTCATCACTGAAGCAGACCCAAAATGAACCCAACATGGCTCAGGGAAATTTTGCAGAAGAGGGGGTGGAAAGAATGTCAGAGCCACACGTTGGGTCATGATACGCAGAGACATTTCTCCTGCCCATAACTGCCCATTGTGGGCTAACTCCACAATGCGTGACCCATATACTTCAACAAGGAGGGGCCGGGGGAGGGGGTAGGACATGGAGGAGGCTAACAATGGTACCAGCTTGACTGTATTCACTCAGTACAAAACTAATTAATAAAAAAATCTTTAAAAAATAAAATTAAAAAGATCCCTCCCACCTAGTGGCTTTCTAGGAAATTGCCATCATGGTCCCTTTAACCCTGGTCATGATAGTGAATTTTTGCTTTTAGGAGAATTTAGCACTACTGTAACAGCAATGTTGTTTGTTCTGCAGGGTCTGATGCCCACCTGTCAGGAGTTGTGAGTTTTGGTATAGATAATCAAACTACTTGAAAAACAATGTCACATCTCTTTAACATTTAACAAGGAACATCATTCAAGTGACCAAGGATACCATCAAAATATTACAATAATAAATTCATTGGCATTATTTATCAAATGTAGAATTTAAAAATGTTTACTTTGAATCAACCAAATGCTGATAGTAGATTTATCTAAAGTCAGCTATTAGATGATTACGAACACAACTAAGAAAAAGATTTCAATGAATTCTAGAAAGGTTTTGTCTTTTTAAAAGAAGTATACATTATGTATAAATAATAACTGATCTCTCTGAAACACATAAAACCTGTAAGCTGCCAAACAGCAGTAAAATGAAAGGCATTTGAAGCAGTGTGGTGCCTTACTCTCAGTTGCATAATAAGTTGCACGTTTTTTTTCTGTCTTTTGCTATTCCTCTTTCTCTAATTTTCTATTTACTTTTGCTCTTATTGCTTACATATACCCTTATCATCTTAAATTCTTTCTCATAACAAGTAAGGTATATATAAAATAAACAAGGTTAAGACTGTTACTTTAGACAATGTAAGAAGCTTAATATTTTAGTTGGAAAATATCTCTTATAAGTCACCTCTGGAAAATAACATTAAGTGGTTTCCTACTCAGTGAAGAGAAGTAGGTTTTTCAGACCATGTGAGTAACCTCAGACAACTTTGGCACCCTACTCTTGCTGTTGCTTCTGCATGATGCTATCTACCAAAGTGTTAGGCAGAAGGCTCTTATTGAGAAATAAATCATTAGTTTGCATTTGCATTATTTCATGGCATTTCTGCTCAAAATCATAAACATTATTACTTAGTTTACTCTCAAGCGATCTGAAGCCATATAGTTAAAATTTCTCATATATCAAGAAACTAATTGCCATAAGAGGAGGCTGATTACATACAAGTTTTGGTGAAAGAGAACCTCTAATACTGTTTAACTAAGAAGAGTGGACCTAT
This sequence comes from Dipus sagitta, assembly GCA_036346955.1. Classification (NCBI taxonomy): domain Eukaryota; kingdom Metazoa; phylum Chordata; class Mammalia; order Rodentia; family Dipodidae; genus Dipus; species Dipus sagitta. Next base: position 85,252,417 of record CM070775.1, on the reverse strand, counting down.
GCATCAATAAATCTCTCTAATAACTAGGTGTATCCCCTTTAATTCAAATTGGTCTTACCTTTTGTTGGTGAATCTGTTCTATCTTGTAGTGGTGGAGAATACTAGGGAGAACCGGGATAAATCAAGAATAGAGAGACAACTGTCTACCACGAGATGGGTCACCTCCATCTCATCAGCCCCAACCCAGAATTAACTAAGAGGAAATAGTGACATGAATACTGCTCTTATGGCTAGCCTGGAAAATCATCTAGGGAGATGGTGACAGACACTGTGCTCACGAAAACCTCATTAAAACAGGTCCAGAGCCTACAGAGAAAGCAACACTTAATTAGATCCCTATCTTGCCCACCAAGGCTTAGGGAATATAGCTGAAGATGGGGCAGAAAGTCTATAAGTGCCACAGGGTGGGTGGGAATAGCCTGAGGCACTGTGTAACACCCCTTCCCACCCAGACTGACTGAGGTTTCTTGGATCCCACAATGAATACCAGTAACTCCACAAAGAAGAACCTTAGCAGAATTGGGGCAGAAGTTAGGAGGTCTAAGAGTACAATATTTTCTTTTAAAAAATCAATTAAAAATACAAAAAATAGATTATGGGGCTGGAGAGATGACTTAGCAGTTAAGGAGCTTGCCAGTAAGACCAAAGAACTCCAGTTCAATTCCCCAGTACTCATGTAAAGCCAGATGCATAAGGTGGTACATGCATCTGGAGTTCGTTTGCAGAGACCAGTAAGCTAGAAAAAGGCTGTAAGGGATGGAGGAGCAGAAAGGACATTATGGGATGATATTGTATATATGTAAGTAGAAGGAGAGATTACAGGGAGTGGAATGGCCTAAGTGAGGCCAGGGGAAGACATTGAGTAAAAGAAGGGTGGAGGGAGAGTCAATCAAAATTCAAGATATTCTCAGTAAAACATACGATAACCTACTTTTTTGGATAATGGAACATCTGGAAGCCATAGATTGCTACTAGATGATTTTCAGTGCCAGGGATGGGATACCTTCCAGTGAGTTGTTGGTCAGGGAGGTCCCTGTTCCCTCCAAAACATTACAAGCTAATGCCAAGGCCCTTGGTTTCCCATGAGTTACAGATGGTAAGACCCTATTGCTGAAGACTTCACATGCTTGGGTGGCAAGGTCACTGAGAAATCAAGTGGGTGCTGAGCTAAAATCTTTCTCCCTGTAGACCAGCCAACTGAAAGCTGGAAAAAACTGTACTGCATGCATATCTATGGGAGACAGTGGACACTGGAAGCCTCAAGTTTGGCCAGACAGGCCAAATGACCAAACGGATGCAATAGTGGCATGTCTGCTCTGGGGAAAACCAGCTGCTCTCTAATTGGACTGGAAGCCCATTCTGTAGGAGGGAATACATGCCTATTCCTGAAAACCTAATCAAAATCCTATGGCAGGGGAGGTCATGAGCCTTAGGGATATAAAAGCTGCTCTTATCTAGCTAAATGCACATATTATTTTCACCAAACTGCACTGAAAGCATTACACTTAATGTTCAGATTTATGTATAAATGCTACTCTCACTTTTGGTTAGAGAAGCTTCTCTTTTCAGATGGTGGTGACCACTGGGATGACCCAAAAGTCAACATAGTGCTGAGAAAAAGTGACAGAGGAGTGTCCAGTACTGATACATCTCTATCACACCCTCTAAGGCTCAGGTTCCATTGAGGAAGAGTGGCAGAAAGAATGTAAGAGCCAAACGAAGGGTACAACTCCTCACAATGCAACTGTTCAGGCAGAAATGGGCTTTGACATCCATGACCTCACAGTGCCTAGCAATACCTTTACAAGACCCTTGTAATTGGAGAAAAAGATGATGACATCCAAACAAAAGAGAGACTAATGGAGAAATGGAAGGGATATAATGGAGACTGGAGTGGTGAAGGGGAATGTGGGGGAGGGGAGGGAATTATCATGGCTTGTTTTCTGTAAGTATAGAAGTTGTCAATAAAAAAAATGTTTTAAGGACACTTCAGGTCAAGATGGCATCTGCCTAATTGCACTGCACCTCCTGGGGAAGGAAAGGTAAGACATTTAGGGTTCATTGGATATTTTAAGGGTGGGCAGACTCTAATAGACCTCAAGTGGGAATGCATGGGGGAGCAAAGTAGGGAATCTGCTGATTCCCATGCTCTTGGGTAGCACCCCAGTCCCCCAATCCCTTCAAGCAGCCATCCTAGCCATAGTCTCAGCTGCAGGTTCCTCCTGCACTAACTGCAGGCAAGGGAACTCAGGCCATCAGGCCAGCATAGCTCCACACATGCCTCCAAGCTCTCAAATGCCATCCCACTAGCTGCTGCCCCCCATCCCTTGTGCACGGACCCAGGCCAGCAGGCTAGCATTCCCCCAGGGGACTTCCATGAAAGCCATCCCATTCACCACCATCCCCCACCCCTGTATGCTGACCCAGGTCAGCAGGATAGCACTCCCCCCACTGCCAACAGGGACCTCCACATACCACTGTGCTACGTGTGCAGATCCACGCCAGCAGGGTAGGGTTCCCCCCTCCCTAGACTTTCCCACCACAGGGGACCTCCATGCCCCCCCACATGTCACTTGACCCACAGCAGTCCCATATCCCCACACTGCTCTGCCATAGGACCTGAAAATCCCATCCACCCCCTGCTACAAGGTGCCAAGGGACGACCTGTCCCATCCCTTCACCCTTCATCATCACTGAACCACCACACATTCCCATCCTCCTCCCTTCCACAGCCCAGCTGCAACACCAGTCTGCTTTGTCCCATTCCTCCCTACCCCCTGACCCCTAAAGACACCTAACCATGCAATCCCATACCCCAAATCATGGAACAACAAGTCCCTTCTTCAGGTCCCCAGGCACCCACCAGAGTGTCACGGGCTCCTTCCTTCTGAGCAGCCTGGCCCCATTCCCATCAGAAGCCTAGTGGAAGCAAACATAAAAGGGGATAATCACTGAAGACACTTCAAGGGTGAACTACAGCTTCCTCCTAAATTAAATAAGATTCCTACACTGTGATGGGCAGACCACAGTGCAAAAGGAATAACATGAAAAATCAAATGCAAGTAAATCCAACAAGGTTGCCCAGTGCCACAATGGATGTCTCTAATCAAAACATAGAAGAAACAATAGGATCTGTGGTGGTTTGATTCATGTGTCCCACATAAATTTCAGTATTCTGAATGCCAGATTCCCAGCTGGTAGAGATTTGGGAATTAGTGCCTCCTGGAGAGAGTGTATTGTTGGGGGTAGGCTCATGGGTGTTATAGCCAGTTTCCCCTTGCTAGTGTTTGGCACACTCTCCTGTTGCTATTGTCCACCTTATGTTGCCCAGGGGGTGATGTCCACCCTCTGCTCATGCTGTCATTTCCCCTGCCATCATGGAGCTTCCTCCTCAAATCTGTAAGCCAAAATAAACCTCTTTTTCCCACAGGGTGATCTTGGTTGGGTGATTTCTACCAGCAATGAGAAGCTGACTGCAACAGTAAAGTGGTATCAACGAGTGGGGTTGCTGCTAGACACCTGTCTATGTGGCTTTGGTCTTTTGGAGCTGATTTTCAAGAGGAATGTGGAAGGATTTGAAACCTTGGCTTAAGAGATGTCTTGCAGTGCAGTCAGTACAGCTTGATGGACTATTCTGGTCAGAGCTGAAAGATCTGAATGTAGTAAGAACTACAGACTGTGAGGTTTGGCTTATGAAGGTGAGGAAAAGAGCACTGCCTGGACTGGGCTAGCAGTTTGTGTGACAAGCTTGCTCATATGCCCATGTCCTGAGAAGTTGTGCAGGGTTGCTTTGCATGGAAATGAACTGGTGTGAGCAGAGGGATATGGCACAGGAAAAAAAAAATCTTTGGGTGAACTACTGCCCGTTCAGCTGCAATTGAGAGATTACAACCTTTGAGTCTGGGCCAGCTGACCTGCATGGGGAAATAGGAAGAACATAGACTCTTCTGAAGAGGCCTGAGTGCTCAAGGACTGTCCTGCTCTTCAAAGTCTGCTTTATTCCCCCCTGGATTAACAAATTGGCACCCTACCTGTATTGTGGAGTAGAAGAAATGCAGGAAAGAGAGGGTCATTGAGTTTGCAACACGGTCTTGTGTTTTGGAAATGGCGTTGGGCAGTGTGAAGCAGGTTAGCTGGATACCTGCGTGGTGACCCTATGGAGTCATGAGGATAAACCATGGATTGCAGTGGAGATCCAGTGGACATGCCAGGTCCATGAGATGGCTGCTAAGGAAAGCTGAAGGGGCCCTGGATGAAGTTTTCCAGGACTGTGAGTAGCCTAGTTGAAGGAGCAGAATTGTAATGCCAGAAACTTATTACAGGTTAGAATTATTGAAGTTGGAGATGTGTCACTGGCTACAGCTGTTGGACTTGAAGCTACAGAGTTTGATGTTTGCTCTGGTTGTTTCAAATCTTGTATTGGTTGAATATTTCTTTGCTATGCCCAATGTCATATTTTCTAGTGTGAATACTGATTCTATGCCATTATGGGGTTTTTGAGGTTATTATTATTATTATTATTTTTGGTATTATGGCTCAGTTAAAAGACATTGGGTTATGGGGATGTATGAACATCATCAAGATTGATAAAAATATAGGGACATTTAAAGTTGAATGAATACATTGCATTTTACATCATGTATGGTTATCAGTTTATGGGGGCCAGGGGTGGAATGTGGTGGTTTGATTCAGGTGTCCCCCATAAACTTAGATGTTCTGAATGCTAGATTCCCAGCTGATGGAGATTTGGGAATTAATGCCTCCTGGAGAGAGTGTATTGTTGGGGGTAGGCTTATGGGTGTTATAGCCAGTTTTCCCATGCCAGTGTTTGGCACACTCTCCTGTTGCTATTGTCCACCTTATGTTGGCCAGGGGGTGATGTCCACCCTCTGCTCATGTTGTCATTTTCCCTGACATCATGGAGCTTCCCACTTAATCCTGTAAGCCAAAATAAACATCTTTTTTCCCATAAGCTGCTCTTGGTTGGGTGATTTCTACCAGCATTATGAACCTGACTGCAACAGGAACAGAACCCCAAAATGAAGACACAAGCTATGCAACCCTGATGAAGAAAATAGCACAACTTGCAGAAAAGCAACAAAGGGTTGGTAATTGTATGAATGCTGTTCTCACTAGATTAGACCTAATAGAAAAGAATGAGGAATGGTTACAAAGACAGTTAAATGACCTGAAGGAGAGAAAAAAAAAATAAAACAAACATAAAAAAGAGGACCTCAATAACCAGCTGACTAAGCTCAGTGAAGACATAAAGAAATGCAAGGATGAATTCCAAGAAGCATCAAGAAAATCAGAAAATGACATGAAAAGGGAATGCAACAGAGGGATGGAAACTATACATAACAAAGCAGTAGAAAATACAAACAAGTTGAACTAGCCCAAATCGCTATAGACACTCTCAAGAATAGAGTCAGCCATGTGGAAGATGGAAACTCAGAACTGGAAGACAAAACAGAAGAAACAGTTTGTGAGTCCAAAATTTCCAATAAGTTCAAAAATTTTTATGAACAGAACATGAGAGAACTATGGTATACCCTTAAACCTCCCAACATTCGCATCATGGGAATGCCAGAAGGGGAAGAAATTCAGACCAAAGGCATGGAGAACTTGTTCAACAAAATTATTAAAGAAAACTTGCCCACTCTCTCAAAAGAAAGTCCCATAAAGTTACAAGAAGCTAACAGAACTCCAAGCAAACTGGACCAAAGAGAAACTCTCCAACACATATTATCATTAAGACTCTAAACATTGATACCAAAGAGAAAGTCCTAAAAGCAGCTAGGGAGAAACAATACATTACATATAAAGGTAACCCCATCAGGATTACTTCAGACTTCTCAATGGAAACCCTGAAAGCCAGAAGGGCC